>JAWQUT010000010.1:4745381-4771747 GCA_033807755.1 Ellobium chinense | reverse complement strand
ATATAAATATACATAACTGTTACTAAATTATATTTAGCCATTGACATAAATATTATCTTGTCTCTTTCTCTTTCTCTCTGTATGTTTTGTGCTGTCTTGTAGCAATGGGTTAAAAATATGTCTTGGATGGGCGTTAGGTGGAGCTGTGAGACTGAATCGGTAGAGGGCGCTGGCGGGCATTGAGGGATTGGATGGGGTACAGGAAAATCTGCAAAGTTAGGGAGGGGAAGGAAAAGAGGGGTGAAGGTGAGGCACGGAGGAAGTGGAGGGGGAAATTTTTAATCAGTAGAAGTGAAGTATCTTTATATCATAGTGGGACCCCGAGAACTAGAAATCCAAGGACCAGTGGCTGTATGCATAATCTATAAGTTAATTAACGCACTGCGTTAACTACGGTGAACACTGCATATAATTTGGGAGTTTCCTGTGGTCACCCCAGCACGTTAACTAGCGTTAGGGTTATGTATACAGCTACGGTCCATCATTTTACTACAGAAAGGTCTCTCAAACTCGAAAGACATGGGCCAGTGGTCGTATTCATAATCCATACGTTAATTAACGTACTGCGTTAACTCCAGTGAACACTGTTATTGTATTGGGTGTTTCCCGTGGTTACCGCAATGCGTTAACTCATTCGGCCACATAACAGTTCATACTGTCGGGGTTGTGAGGTGTTTGAGCTCATCAGCAGAATTTGAAATATGGGATTCACAACCAGTGGCCGTTTGCATAATCCATATGTTAGTAACGTAAGGCGTTAATCACAGTGAGAACTACTAATGTTTTGGGAGTTTCCCTTGGTTACTGCAACGCGTTAATTGACGTAAGGATTATGCATACGGCCACAGAGCATTACAGGGTATCGGGTATGCAAAGTACATGAGGTTTAACGTCTCGGGGTCGTCAAAACAGGTGAGCAAAGCAGATTGGCCTGAAAGTACCTGCTTCTAAGAGCAACAGACACCTCTGCATCTCCTGCAGACCTATTGTCCTTAGTACAAAGCTCTCCCCGAGGAGATTTGGCCACAGGCGCCAAGGACCCTCGAAAACATGCCGAAGATCTGCACATTTATCAATAGCGCCAACATTAAGGCATGGCTGGGAACGCAGAGGAGGAGGAGGAGGAGAAGGAGGAGGGAGGAAGAGGAGAAAGAGGAAGAAGAAGATGAAGATGAGAACGACGACGACGAGGAAGAAGAAGAAGAAGAAGAAGAAGAAGAAGAAGAAGAAGAAGAAGAAGAAGGAAAAAAAAAAGAATAAGAAGATATCCTACCTTTCTGCGAAAAGAGCTCTGACTGGAACAGTCGTCTTTCCCATTCTTGTTCTATCTGGCCAGGTCAGTGAGGACTCTATGGTTTTGCGGTACTGATATTAAATGTATGTTAGTTCACTCTTTAATATTTCATCCATATCATCATCAAGTACATATGTGTGGGTGTATCTGTATCTGTATTTGTACCACTGGTATGTGTCAAAAAAACCCCACAAAACAACAAACATATTACTGTAACAGTTAATTTGAACTGAAATGACATTACTTTTGGATTTGTATGTTATTCTCTGAGTTACTTCTGTACTTTACTGTAAGCTATTTAGAAATTAGTATGTTGTAATTTAATGAGTAGAGTATGAATGAAATGTCTGAAGGTGGATCAAGTGGGGCACAGTATGCTTGAGACTCTTTCATGTTTGTAAACTTATTGATGTTTGTCACTGGCCAAGTGCCTAATAAACTTAAACTTGATTATAAAATTTGCAAAGGAGAGGTGAAGATAGAGAAACCTCCAGTGCAATTTTCTCACAGACGGTCCACCCTCATTGATTCCCCGGTCAATGAGGACACCATGATTGTATGGTACTGATATTAAATTTAATATTATGTCAATTCACTCATTAATGTTTCATCCATATCATCATAATATACATTTTTATAAGCTTGCGAAGGAAGGTGAATGGCAGGAGAGGCAGGGATAGGTGAGACGTCTAGAGCAATGTTCTCACAGATAGTCCACCCGTATTGACTCCCCGGTCAATGAGGACACCATGACTGTATGGTACTGATATTTAAAATAATATTTTGTCAGTCCACTCATGAATGTTTCACTCATATCCTCATAATATACATTTTATAAAATGTGTAAAGGAGGGGTGGGAATAGTGAAATCTCCAGTGTAATGTTTTCATAGACAGCCCCACCATACATTGGCGCTGTGGTCAATGAGGACATTATGATTGTAAGGTACGGATATTAAATTTAATATTATGTCAGTTGACGCATTAATGTTCACCCATATCATCATAACATTATACATTTTATAAAGCTTGCGGGGGGAAGGGGGAATGGCAGGAGAGGTGGGGGATAAGGAAACGTCTGGAGCATGAATGTTCTCAAAAACAGCCCCGCCTATTTTCATGAACATTACCGGCGTTATCATACAGTTTTTCTTCAGGTTTGAAATAAGGTTATCGCATATTTGAAATCCATCCTTTAACTGCACTCTTTTGATACGTCACCTGCACTTAAAATCCGCAAGTTTTTGGTTCATGAACTCCATAGAGAGTGCGATCTTCACCGCTGTTTATGAGAAAAATGCAAAACAAAATCGTCTTTTGAGAGCTTGCGCTTTAACAGTGGGATCACTTACCATTGTAAGAATTAATTAAGTCTGCATGTTGAATGTTATTAAAAGTGCATTTTAATAATGTGATTCATACGATGATTAAAAAAAATTCCCATTCTCAGTACGCAAGCCCTCAAAAATTTCTTTCAACTGTGGTTAAACGTAGTATTGTTTTTAAAAATTAGACCTACTGTATAATTGATTTAGTGTTTTGATTTGCAACCATTCGACATCAAAATGAATGGATTTGACTGTAAGCTGGTACTTTAATTACCTATTTTCTCTTTCTAAGAACGGGGACATAACATTAGTTACAATCGTAAATACAAACTGCACCAATGCTTTTTAAATGAGTCTGATCTGTGATCTGGACAACTCGCAACTCCTGACCACCGTGCAGTGATGGGCCAACACTTTTGAACTT
This sequence comes from Ellobium chinense, assembly GCA_033807755.1. Classification (NCBI taxonomy): domain Eukaryota; kingdom Metazoa; phylum Mollusca; class Gastropoda; order Ellobiida; family Ellobiidae; genus Ellobium; species Ellobium chinense. The sequence goes on along the minus strand of JAWQUT010000010.1, from coordinate 4,768,702 downwards.
AAATCTCAGAGGGTAATCAGATGGTGGCAAGTGGTTGAGAAGATCTATTTCAGGCCGTGATTTACGTGAGACTGACCTCTGTAAATGCCCAGACTGACTTTGCTGCCAAATGCGCATGTCCACTATAATTATCTGACAGATGTTTTGATACAGTTAAGAGTACCCGCAGAAGATGTGTTGAGAAAAGAGGATGGGCGTTGGTGGTCGTGTTAGACAGGTTGGAGCGATATAAAGATAACATATTCAAAGAAACAGCCATGCCTAGACCCTGCTCGACAGCTCACCCCAGTAGGTGGTCGCAATTCACAGGTGATCACTCGATCAGCTTAGACTGTACTCTTATTGCTGGTGAGAGGCTGGAAAAAATTGGTAGGAATGGGATTGGTTCACAGTAAAAATGGCGTAAACAATTCATGGGTTAAGTGCTTTTTCACAGACAAAACAGGCAGTTCTCATTATGGCGAAGAGAATAGCTTGAATACATGGCTTCATTGACTTGACTGAAAGACCCATCTCGTTAGATAGAATCCCGGGAGTACCTCAAAGCTTTCAGATCTAAGTTTATATTTCGGTCTTCTTTTTTTATACCTGTTTTTTTTTTACATTGTTTACTCAAAATCCGAGTTTCACCTTTTTGCCTGTTATTTTCATTGTCTCCCTCTCTTTGTGTAATGGGGTTCTCACCTGCCCAGTTGTTATTCTGCCTCTGTTCTGCCCGCCCTACCGAGGAAGTCAACAGATCGGTTAGAAAAGAATCGAAGTTATGGAGAACCGATCAGAAACGCTGGCTAACCACCTGCTGTTTGTATTTTCAAGAAATAGAGTTCCTGTTGACTCAGGAACAATTATAGAAATCTGGCTGGTTTAACATGGATTTAGCCACTCCTAGTGTCATCACTGGAGATGGCATATTTGTTTCCTTCATTTTTATATTTCTTCTGTTTTCCCGGAAATGCCTCTTACTGTTAACGATGATGATGGTTTGCTTAAAACAGCCGTTTTCTTTTTTTTTTTCAAATCTGTGATGGCAAGAAGAAGGGTAAAGAAGTTCAGATAAAGAAGGTACATATGCACTGGGCAAATGTGAGCTAACACTTTAATATCGAGTGCAAGATACAGTAGAAAAGTGTGACAGAACAGAGGAAGTTGGAGCAACAGAGAAATAGTTCATGGTGTCTATTGAAATGTTTTCTTTATTAAAAATGTATATTGTATCCTTCTAATTAAGTACATGTTCTGCATGAACGCATTAATACCAAGTGCAAGATAGAAAAGCGTGACAGAACAGAGGCAGTTGGCGCGACAGAGTAAGAGTTCATGGTGTCCTTTAAAGTGTTTACTCATTTATATTGTATCCTTCTAATTAAGTACATGTTCTGCATGAACGCATTAATACCGAGACGTGCAAGATAGAAAAAAGAGTGACAGAACAGAGGCAGTTGGCGCGACAGAGTAAGAGTTCATGGTGTCCTTTAATGTGTTTACTCATTTATGTTGTATCCTTCTAATTAAGTACATGTTCTGCATGAACGCATTAATACCAAGTGCAAGACAGAAAAGCGTGACAGAACAGAGGGAGTTGGCGCGACAGAGTTCATGATGTCGTTTCAAGTGCTTTCTTATTTATATTGTATCTTTCTTATTATGTACATGTTCTGTAAATACGTTGGGACTGAACACAGCGCCTCTATAATAAACACTGAATCTGAATCTGAATCTGCAGCTGAATCTGTCCCCGAGTCCCATTAGCTTCATCTCGAAGTAAGTCTCTTCTGGCCAAACTTTTCTCCTATTGTTGTTCAAACATGGGTACTCCTGCAAAATGTGGTAGGAAATAAGGAGTAAGGTAAGATAAGATAAGATAAGATAAGATGATAAGATACGATAAAATAAGATTCTATTGTCCATGTGAGTCACATCGGTTTCGTTTTCAGCAGAACAAAACTACACGTAATAGAAGTAAGGAGTGAGCAGACGCAAACAGATGCTCACACAAGGTAGGATAAAGGGGGAAGTGCTCAAGAGGACAAATGCAGAGAGAAAATGGAAGAAGGAAAGAAAGTGATGTGGTGATCAAGAGGACTTCTCTCCTTACTTCTGTTACTAAGTGCTCCGTTTCCACCTTGTACTACACTACTACTACTACTACATCATTCAATAGACATTAATGTACTAATCACTACTCTGCACACACTCTCGAGTATCCTGCATATGTTAAGCGAATATTATTTTTACAGGTTATACCCAAGACACTCCAACCATACCCCCCTCCCGCCCCAAATACTCAAACACATACATATGTGCACCAACAAACACACATCATAAACACACGTACACACATACACACACACACACACACACACACACACACACACACACACACACATATATACACACACATACACACACACAAACAAACAAACACACATACACACACAAACACACAAACACACACACACAGACACAAGTACACATACACACACACACACACACACACAGACTCACATACACACGCGCGCACGCACGCACGCGCGCACACACACACACACACACACACACACACACACACACACACACACACATACTCGCACACACAAGCTGAAGAGTTCAACTCTTTACTACGGTAATCTGGACAATGTCATAATTGTGATGATGATGGTAGAAGCCTGATGGAAAATGGCATGATCTTCTGTACCTCTCTCTGTTATATTTCAAATGAAGATATCGTCTACTGCATGCTGATGTTGTAATTTGCAATGCAAGTGGGTGTGTGGTATCTATAATGATATTATTAATCTTCTTCTTGCATGCATTTATGTATAGAGCATTAAAATTGTTAAATTTTGTAGTTGAAATTTTCTCATCCTTATTTATGACTCTTGTCTTATCTATTGCAGTATTCTTTAGTCTGCTCCCTCTAGCACACATGGAGTGAGGGCTCGGATCTATTTGTTTTCTACTGATGTTTTGACCTGTTAGATCATAGGTGGGTAGTCAGTCAGGAAAAGAAGAAATAGGAAAGCAATGTGTGTGTTTGTGGAATGGTCAGTGTTCAAAGTATTAAATTATTGTGGAATATGAATTGGTAGGTATAACATGGAACAGTGGCTTTTATTGGCCGTTTACATTAATTTCTTACTGAATACATTTGAGTTTATTAGTTAAACAACTTTCGCAAGATAACTAAATTAAATGACTTTAAGGAGGAATCTGTAGGATGAGGAGAAGGAAGAGGAGGAGGAGAATAAAGAGAAGAAGAAGGAGGTGGAAGAGGAGGAGGCGGAGAGGAAAGGGAAACGGAGGAAAAAGAGGAAGGAAAGGAGGAGGGTGGGAGGAGATGAACAAGGTGGAAGAGAAGGAGATGGGAGAGAAAGAGGAGGAGGAGAACGGGAGAAGGAGAGGGGGAGGAGGAGGCAGAGAAGAGAAGGACAAGAAAGAGAGGCGAAGCAGAGGGAAGAGAAGAGGTGGAGAGAAGAAGGAGGAGAGAGAGAAGGAAAGAGAAATACTATGGAAAATGAGGAGGAGGAGGAGGAGAAGAAGAAGGAAAAGGGGAAGAGGAAGAGACGAAGGAGTAGGACTATGAAGAGAAGGAGGAGCAGGAGGAGGAAGGGAATGAAAAGAAGGAGAAAGAGGGAGGAAGAAGAGGAGGAGGCGAGGGAGGAGAGCAAGAAGAAGAATCTGGCGGAGAAGAAAGAAAAGGAGATGAAGAAGGAAGAGGAGGAGGAAGAGAAGGAGAAGAAGAAGAAGAAGAAGAAGAAGAAGAAGAAGAAGAAGAAGAAGAAGAAGATGACGACGACGACGACATAACGAACTGTTTTTCTCCTTTCTTCATTTTGAATATGCAATAACAAAATATACATTAGGCTATTTCGGAGGATATCTCTTTCGTCAGTCAAACAATCTGGACAGTGTTTTCCTTATTTGAAAAACAAAATATATATATTAATGGTGACAATTATAGTAACTTCCATTGTTTAGACTAGTGCTGTAGCTGGGACTAATTTACTTGTCTCCAGGGGCGTAGCGCGGTGGTCGAAACCAGGTAGGCAAACTTGGCACATGCTAAGCTAACGGTCCTCCTTTTACCTCAACGTCACTCTACATTCACATTAAGTAAAGACGCGGTATCATGCATGAAACAAAGTAGTATTATATAGCAAAGAGTTGCTCTACCATCTAAACCAGGAATGCTGCATAATAAGAAGACAATACCAAGCAATAACAACGGCAACAATAACAACAATGGGAGCAGCAACAGTTTTGACCTATTGTTTACTCCTTACAGATAAGGAGGGCATGTGGGCAAAATACTTGAGGACGGTGTCGAAGAAGAAACATAATTCTTTGATCAATTTTGCTTCCGCAACAAAAATATTAGACATTTTAAAAAAAAAAAAGGTGTCTAGCTTACCTCATAATTGAGGGTGTCTTTTATTCGTCGCATGTCGCTAAGAGAGAGCTCGCAGGCAAACAGCCAACTATTATTATGCCAAGAGTTTCATTAAATCCATCTTGCCAAAAATGATACAGTTTCAGGGTATAGATCTAGACTTTAGACCTAGAGTCTAGATCTATCTAGTCTAGCCTATGAGCACCGAGACAAGAAGACACGCAGGCATTAGCTAGCCCACACAACCCAATTCCAAGTCGGTGAATGAAAACAGGGGAAGTCATTCATCTGACTTCTTTCTTTACGGCCTCGTTTCTCTTCCGTAGGCCTAGGCATTTAGAATTTTGCCTACAGGCATGGAAATTCTAACACTGCTAGCGGATATTGCTGAGGCTCAGTCTGGATTAAAGTGCTGATTTTGTCGCATAATATAGTAGAAAAGGAGCTGCCGGCGAGTTAACCTATGTAGTCAAAATCCAAAATGACTACTTGGCTAGCTAAACCGGGCTGCGCTTGGGGTTCAATCAGGGTGCAAGTACCATTGTTGTGATAAACATTTCAAGCGATTTGTGCAGCGCTTTTGTGTTTTTTTTTCTTCTTTTTGGAGGGGGTTGAGGCTTAGTATGTTACAAGGGGCGAATTAATAATGGGTTATGAGCATTTATTTCAATATTTTTTGGGGTAGTTTGTTTTTGTAAACATTTTATGAGACGTTCTTTTTTATAAGCGGTAGTCAATGACTATTTGACTACCATTACGCTACGCCCCTGCTTGAGTCTTACTACCGTTGAATACTGCATCAGTTAATGTATTTTTCTTCCTTTCTTTTTACCTAAATTGGGACAAGCTAATTTTTTGTGCATGGTATCCTTGTACTAACTGACTGTTTCCATTGTTAAAGTGCAGCAATCTGGTAGAAGAGTTCGTGAATCTGTCACTCAGATTATATCATAATTCACAAAAAATCTTTGTTTGAGTACTTTCCTTTGCTTTTGCTTGACATTTATAGATAATTGATTGACTGTTGTAGATGTTTGTTTTTTTCTAAAACAATTGTTGTTGGCTGTGGTTCTGTGTGCATTACGCTGATTAGTTATCTACTCGAGATGAATGACTGATGTTATTGTTATCGTTGTTGTCGTCTTTCTCTCGGGTTTTCCTTCCTTTCTCTTTTCTTTATCTAGTTTTCTTACCTAGACCCGTTGCAAATACTGTTCCCTTATTCTCCAGTTCCTACTGCTACTATTACGATCACTGATATTACCATCACCAGTGCAACTACTACTACTACTACTACTACTACTGGTATTGCTACTATTGCTCCTCTTCCTCCTCCTCCTCCTTCTTGTTCTGCTACTACTATTACTGCTACTACTACTGCTATTGAGAGCATTGAATATTATTACTACTACTGCTACACCGAAACTATCACCACCACCATAATAACCATTATTACTACTATATTGTTAAATAACATTTTATCATTTATTAAAACTGGCCATTCGACAATGAACCTGATACGAGTAATGCGTAAATAAAACATAGGACAGGACCAGACCAGTTAGGGAAGAAGTATTTATAAAGGTATGAAGATGCCAATGTATTTTTCACTGTTTGCTATATTAGGTTTTACACCTCTCATTAACTTATCCTGGGGTGCCGTTTCAAACTACTTTCCAAATATGTTGCTTAGCTCTTCCTCCAAATTTTGACACCAAGAAAAATGCACCTGAGTCAGTTAGATTTTGAGAACTTAGGCAGTGAAGCAGACAACCTAATATTTTAGGCCTTTTCACTCAGTAAACAGGGTAAAATTACCCACCTAGCAACAACCACAAATTTTATACTTGAGTGACTAAACCTCACCTATTCTGAGTCTACACATATATTTGCACCTATCTAAGCCTTTCAAATTAAAATCCAACCCCTCCCCCCCTCCCCATGGCCAATATTCTGATTTTATAGGGACTATTTAAAATTGCATATTTTTATGCCAGGTGCTATTGGCATCTTCATACCTGAAAAATGCCAGAACCAGACAATGCACAGAATTGTTGTAAGCGGAAAAGAAGGCACGTTGTAAGAGGATCTGCTTTTCCATCTCACGGTATTGCCCTTCCACCGCTCCCTCTCCAGAAGGCGACTTTTGATTTGATGGGAAACTCTCCACTTTATTTTGTCAGGCACTATGTGACTATGGGCCGGAACTATCAGGTCAAAAGTGTGCTCAGGCGGAAGAGGAAGGGACAAGCATTGACCAGTTATGACCAGTGACAAAGGTAGCGAACGTTTACAAATAACAAAAAAAGCTTAAAAGTTTAGGAGCTTGCTGGGGTTTGGTCAGTCTTAAAATTTGGGCCACACAATGACCTAAAACCTAACATATTTATGTATAAGTGTAGACGGTAACTAAAACATTGGGTTTAAAGGGCGGCTCAAAATGCTAATATATATAGCCCATATAGGGGAAAAAAGGATCCTTATTTAATTGCAAGTCTGTAACAAATAGCAACCAAGCTCGAAAGTTTTATTTGATTGCTGGGGGTTTGTCTCTCCTAAATTTGACCCACACAATGCCTAAAACCTAAAATATATAAGACTAAATGGTGTAGTTAAAACACTAGATTCAGACGGCGACTGAAAATGCTAGAGGAGCCCATGGAGGAATAAACAAAAAAAAAACAACTAAATTAATTGCAGGTCTGTAACCTCTTTACACTACAGGTGAAAAATAAGCTAGTCTAGTAATCTCCCCCTTAACGTTGCATGGGCTTATTTGTAACATGGGCATTTCGGGTATCTCCCCTCTACTACTGTTATTGTTATCATTTTCGACTACTCACCTAATCGTCCATTACAGCTGCCAAACTAATGAGCTTAACAACCAACTGATATCATATTCGGGCCATTGTGCCCGTCACACTTTTTGCAGTGCCGGCTTAGCCCGGGCGGCACCGACTTCGGTTCCCAGCCATTAGGGAATGAAATATTAGACACTTTAATCCCCCCCTCTTCAGAAAAGTGACCTCGAGCAGCAATTATGGGCTTAAGAAAATTGGTGCCATTTACGCCCCTTGTGTTTACCCTTCTAGTAGAGTTTATCTGCGGCATTTGACTGGGCTTGGAGGGGACATTATCTTGTCTGGATCTGTTTATGTGGGCTCAGACCAAGATAGCCCAAACCAATGCTGGTTACAAACAAGCTGCAACACACAGTACAGAATGCAGGGGCAGGAGACATACAAAACAGCGATAAAATTTGTCATTTGTCCCGTAACTCAAAACAGATACACATTACAGCGACAGTATGTGGCCCGCCTTTTATCAGATGAAAATCGCAATAGCGATACGGAAGGAAATATTGTAGAAGTTGGTAGAATGAATTGTTTTGCGCGTTCGTTAGTCTATTACAATATTTTTAAGAACTCTGAAATTTTATGTACCTGTGTGTTAGAGATGTCCCTTTCACCAGGCTATGAACCAGTGAGCTCATCATTTACATCTAGAACTGATCAGTTTTATGTTATGGACTACTGTGGCCTCGTTAAAAAGGGGAAATTTCCCTGAAATTGAGCTCCTTTGGAGGAAAGGCGCCATATAAAAGTATCGCTGTTTTGATTGGTCCCAGCTTATTCGTTCAGCTGACACAGAATTTTCTTCTGAGTCGCCGTTTTGATTGCACCTGCCTGCTTATCGCCGTTTTATCGGCAAGGTGCGGCTTCTCAAGCTGACCTACGTTTTTTATCGCTAATTTGTGGACCACCAGCAAGGCTCAGGGTCCCTCTCCTCACAAAGACCCTAATAATATCGCCGTCTCTCAAGGACCTATGGTCCCTCGGTCATATATATGTCAAAGAAGGGCCCTATGCAATTTGTTGCTCAGGACCCCCCTCCNCCCCCCCCATATCCAGGGCCCACACCCACGACCCCACAGGAAATTCGTCCACTACCCATTGTCAGTAACATATCTGATCTCATTTAAAATGGATATAACGTTTCGTAACTGAATGATTTTGGCACAAAATGGGGCAATATATAGTACAGTATGTATACCACCGCCTACAACGAACCTACATCTTCGCAGATGTTAATGCATCTTCGCAGATGTTAATGAAGACTTCACGAACTTGTCCAACATCACAAGATTCCAACCACCCCCCCCCCAAAAAAAAAGGGGGACAATGGGACAATGCATGTACCAGCATGAAAATGTTTACAACATTTGCCTGGTGACAAACATGCTGTTTACACCCTTGTCAAATATGCCACGGTCTAAAACCAGCCTCGCCTGTTGTGTTGTGCAGAAAAATACAGTAAACACCTCTATAAACCGGATGTTGGGAGAAACTTCGGTAATGCACCATCAGGCCTGTTTGTAGCCAGGTGTTTTCTGAGTTTTGAGCTTTAGGTCCAGAATGGCAATTTTTACTCTTGCACGACCTAGTTTTTGTTGAGACAGCTTACCTGGCAGTGTTCCACTAATCTCATCTTGACAACCAGTTGTCTTTTGTTCACAATAGAATAGAATAGAATAGAATAGAATAGAATAGAATAGAATAGAATAGAATAGAATCACTAGACTTTGCACCAGAAAGCAACCTATACAATACAATACAATACAGTACAATACAATACAATACAATACAATACAATACAATACAATACAATACAATACAATACAAGGTAAGATAAGGTAAGACAAAATCAGACAAAACAAGGCAAGGCAAGGCAAGACAAAAGAGAGTACGCTTTCACCATGGTATTTTCATATTAACCCCAATGTGCAAACGCACAATGATATGACGTCTAGTCTGAACCTCTATTACATGTTCTGTCTCGCGGCAAGTGCGATCGTGGAAGACAATATCATGGCCAAAACATAGTCTCCTTAATATAACTTTTGTTTGTTTTGCCATTGAAACACTTATATAAGCCTACGCTTATTTTGCCTGAATAAAAAACTTTTCCAGGAAAAACTGGCTAAGAGGAATTTCACCAGAAGAGGGGTACAAACCCCCCCACCTCCGGTTTCTGTGTCCGGGATACATAGACAATGTCTCCATGGATCTCATGTCCCAACACTAGCTCTGGAAACTGTAGAAACATTCCACCCTGGCGCACTAGGCGAACCCCGGCTCTGAGTGCAGAGGTCGTTGAGTGTTGTATGCAGCTTAGAGCGCGTGTGTCTAGCGAAAGATAAATATGCGCCACGTATCTGTTTATGTTGCTCCGAGCAGCTTTCGAGGTTGCTTTTTTTTTCACGTAAATAAAGATGAAGAAATGTTGACGCAGGGAGGAAAGACGAGTTAAACAGGGACGGCGGGATGGCTCTCTCTCTCTGTGTGTGTGTGTGTGTGTGTCTATGNGTGTGTGTGTGTGTGTGTGTGTGTGTGTGTGTGTGTGTGTGTGTGTGTGTGTGGTCAGAAGATGTGAAAGGGAATGCATGCATTTTTGTGCGCGCATGCACTTGTCAAGGCAACAAAAAATGGCGAACGGAGGTGAACGAAGAGAGAAAGAGAAAGACAGAGAGAAAGACAGAGACAGATAGACAGAGACAGAGGAAAAGAGACAGAGAAAGATAGATAGTGAGGACAAGAGAGAGGGAGACTGAGAGGGAGGCGAGACTGTTACTTAAAAGTGCTTTCTCTGGCTGAGATGAGGGTTGCACTCTCGTAAAAAACCGTAAGTGCGCGTGATGACACAAGTTTAGCATTGCTTGCTGTGGACGTGAAACCATTGCTTTTCCTTTTCTCCNCCAACTCCACAATCACCAAAGCATGTTGAGTCGATACTTCAGGGGCGAATCCAGTGGATCCGATATCACACAAAACGACATGCCAGATCCTCTTGTACGATGACGTCAAAGTCTGTCATGAGTAAGGCCTGGCAGGTTGACTCAAAAAGATCGAGCCGAACCGAGCTTTTTCTCATGCTCGATTAATCGATTGGAGGTTTGAGGATCGAGCTCAGGATCGATCCTGATTTCCAATCTTTGGAGTCGCTTATCTGACTAAACTAACACTTGATTGTGTCTCGGCCTAAGAAGTCATCGACGAAAATTCATTGTCTCTGTATCTTTATGGACAACAAGCATCAGTGAAGCTGTTGTTGTTAGATCACATGCCAGGTTCGATCTCTTTGCGATCCGAGCTAAGAAAAGCTCGAGTCGATCGGACTTTTTCAAATTCAGGGATCGGCCCAGCACTTGACGTGAGCCCCGCTGGAATGATCTTTGTGTGAATAACTACAGTCCAACCTGACTATGCCGAGCGCTCTCCGCTTCTATGAGAAGCAGTCAGGTGGTCGCCTCATGGGGGTTGGGTTTTGGAGATCGAGATATAAACAAGATGAATTTTTTTCTCCCCTGAATCCCAAAATATATCTAGTTAATGGGTATGGAACTGACGTGTGGTACATTAAAAAGACAAAATTGTATAGACTATTCTATTCTATTCAAAACAGAGAGTAGAATTCCTTAGCCTTGCAGAACCTGCATAGCGCTTAAGAGATTTCAAACTCACTTGATTGATGATTCCGTGAGACAGAATCTTTCATTAAAGGACACGGGTACCCAAAGAGGAAAAGGAAAACATTTCGTTCACATTTTCCTCAGCCCACCTGTTTGTAAAATGGGTACCTAGACCTCTTCAGGAGAGGGCCGAGAAATTGAAACTGCTCGGTTTCCCCACTTGGACAGGACCTAGGGGACCACGTCCTACTTTCGTTCCTGGCGCACTCTGAGCTCTTCATTTGAAAATGTAATTTGACAAAAAAAAAAAAAAAAGCCTCAATTTGCGTCGCAACCTAAAAAATCCACATTTTATTTTCAAGGAAACTTTAACCTGCGTAGATTTTCCTGCCGCCCGACTATTTCTAAGAACATAATGTTGGAATGTCGGATTTTTACCGAATTTTCACAGTGGTAGCACAAGACCTACGGACTAGTCTTGGCCATCGAGGAATTTCCTGTGGTTCGAGGAGGAAATTTTATTAAATGGCTCAAGGAGCCTTTTACAATTTGGCACCGGAAAGGGGATGTTGAGGTTTAAAATACCGAAAATGGTACGTGCACATTATTTTTTTCTATCCAGCCTTATGTGAGTATCAGTTATATCATTAATCCCTTCGCTGAGCTTATAGAGCTTGCCATGTGGAGCAGCGTGACAGAATAGTTACCGCGTTTGACTTAAGATCTAAAGGTCGTGGGTTCGATTCCCGACCACGGTCATACTGTAACTTAGTGCCGTGGGAAAACATTTCGTTCACATTTTCCTCAGCCCACCTGTTTGTAAAATGGGTACCTAGAAATAGGCAATGCAAGCAATTGCCAGAATGCTAGTGGTTAGCGTCTATGAATGGCAGCCGCACTGAAAGCTTCCCATGGATAGGAGAGAGTCATAAAATGATCAGGTTTGCTAGTTATAGTGTGAAGTTGCGTGAGTGGGCATCAGCCTCGATATGAGACATACGAGTATAAACCGCATTATTATTATTATAATGTATGTATATGTATTTCCTTTTCCTCTTTGCAGACAACTCTTAAATATAGCGGCACGTCCCGGAAGTGGCTTTCTAGAGTCGTCTTCGACGTGCCCGTACATCCTATTTCTAATATCGTGAGCTATTCATGCGTGCAGAGGCGCAACAGAACCACAATCGTGCTGAGGCGCCGGAAAATTTCAGACTGAAACGAACTACGTGTAAGTTAATGAGCTAATGGTCATTTCGTGTCATCAGCACTTGAATAGCATCTCGTGGCGAAGGATTTTTTTTTTTTTACATTTTTATTTTAATTGGCCCAGATTGGAAGCAAATGTGTTCCGTGAGAGTTACATCTTTCTGTACTGATTGAAGAGTGAGAAATTAAATAGAAGAGAGCTTCCACATCAATCAACGTTAATACATACCCTGTCAATAAAATATAAATTAAACAGATGAAAGAAAGTTACGGATATTTGATAGAAAAACATATATAAGATGGTCTGAATTATTATATATGAAGTATATACTGAAAAAGAAATGAATAAAAACCCAAATAAACGGAATATTCCCTGAAAATAAATAAATAAATAAATAAATAAAAATAAATAAATAAATAAATAAATAAGTAAATGGATGAATAAACATTTTAGAATACGCGCCCTTTCAAGCGCCCGTTAAAAGTTTTCTATGTGTCGGACCGGCATGACTAGGTTAAATTTTACATGGGACGTTTCACTGATCTCTGCGCTGTCGACTGTGAGCGGACCTATATATATCACGGGTCTTGATAACTTCACACAACAGTTGACAGGACATGTTTATCTCTTATATTTCTGACCTCTGCAGGAGAGGGCCGAGAAATTGAAACTGCTCGGTTTCCCCACTTGGACAGGACCTAGGGGACCACGTCCTACTTTCGTTCCTGGCGCACTCTGAGCTCTTCATTTGAAAATGTAATTTGACCAAAAAAAAAGCCACACCACTTTCTTAGCAAAGGAAGTATCAGTTGCTAAGCAAGCCAAAATGGCTGCGATCAATGCGGAAGAGACAGAAAACAATGCACTGACATCCGAGTGGTGCTTGCTATTGTATCTATATCTTTGCCTCATTCATTAGCATACATACCAACGTTCATTATTGCCACATCCTCCTCCGACACAAGACCATTGATCAATTTTAAACCGTAGATGGTTTCCACCATGTTGCCGGGCTTTTCTTTTGTTTTAGTTTTGACAAAAGATGACATATTTCAAACAAACCTGTAATGAGTGTGCACCCTTCCTCACAACAACTGGCGCGCACCCACCAAAATGTTGCAGGAACCTAACTGGTAAAATAAATTGGACTATCAGGATCGATTGTAGCAGAGTATGTGTAGAAATAATCGTATAACATGAAACCACACCGGAAAAGTGATGAAATTCAGTCTTGAATTTGTTAAAAAAATAATTGTTGCAGACAGTGTTTCCCAATGGTTTCAGCGGATTTCAGTTGTGCGGGCCTATGATCTGCAAAAGAAAGTCACATTTTTAATCCCTTTTCATCTAATTTAAAATTGTGAAAAAATCTAAATGAAGGACCCCCAGTGTATACAGTATATAATTTGAGCACAGTGATGGCACCAGACCTACACACTAATCTTAGTCTTCTCGGAACGTTCCTCTGGTTCGAGGAGAAATTTTTATTAAATGGCTCAAAGAGGCTTTTACAATTTGGCTCCTGCAATCAAATATGAATCTTTTGCTAAAGACTGCCCATGGAATACAAGGACGGTTTCTTTCGCGTTGCCGCTAGGACCAAACAAACGTAGCGCAGGGTTTCACAGTGGCTTCAGGATATGTCGGAGATACTGAAAAAGATTCAGCATGGTTTGTATCTGTCTAGACTCATAAACCTGAGCAAGGTCATATTCTTCTTGTTCATGCAGTTCGAAGCCCAACATAATGACAACATCTGCATGGAGCAATACATCATTTCCGCCTCATAGAAGAAACAGTGTGACCGAATGATTGCTGCGTTAGAGTCAACATCTGAAGGTGCTGGGTTTTAATCCAGCCATAGTAAAAAGCCTTGAGAGAGCATGTTGTTCAAATTTTCTTTAGTCCATCCTTAGGTAGAATGAGTAACTGGCTGCAGGCAGTGAAATATACTAGTCAGAGTGCGAATGACAAGCGTTTGAAAAAATTGGCAGTGCGTTGAGAATGATCTGGCCTGTTTGGGTTATAACTGAGACCTTGCGCATTTACGATGAGATCTCTTACCATCGTAAGAATATCATTAACACATCGATGTTGAATGTACTCTTAGTAACGTTCAACATGCAAAGTTACGTAATCCTTACGCTAGTAAGATATCCCATTGTTATTGCTCAAATTCTCATAATTCTCATAATAATATAGTGTCAAGTCCCATGACAGGATGTTGTTCTGTAAACAAGACTTATAAACCTCATCATCAGTGTTACGTCTCCTATTTGTCGCAGATTTGGGTACACCACCAATCGACCGCCTTGTCCTTGTCCTGAAGTTGGCCAAAATTGTCCTGCGCAAAATTTACCCCGGTCACTGCGTCATGTGATACGTGATGAAGTCCTCCATTGTTATTGTTTAATTAATGTCACCAAGCAAGAATAATGGCGTCAGTTTGTCAAATCGGTCTCGACAAATGACCCAGAGTGAGACATCATAATGATTACAAACATGGGAATACCACAGACCTTGGACCACTCTCAGTTAATATGTATGTATGGTCACCTGGACATCGCAAGCCACAATACTCGCGATCAGTACTTTCCGTTTTCCACGCCTTCATTAGAAGTGGAATTTGATTGGCTGAAATGGTCCGTTACACTGGCTTTTGATAAAAATAATAATAATGATAATAATGAAAATATTAAGAATAATGATGATAATAATAATAATAATAATAATAATAATAAAAAGTAAAAAAGCTGCAGTGTTATATGTCTCGTATATCCAGTCTGATGCCCGCTCACGCGACTTTACACTATTATTACCCCAGCAGGCCTGGTCACCGTAGAACTTTCTCAATTCCCTGGGGAGTAAACAGTGCTGCTGCCATAAACAGGCGGTGATCACTTGCATTCTGACAATATCTTTCACTGCCTATAGCCAGGTACCCATTGAACAGACGGGTGGACTGAGGAAAATCTGAATGAAATTAAACGAAAAGGTGCATCAGTCGGAAGCGATATTTGATGACACAGTCGCATACCTATTTTGTTTAAACTGGAAGTGAGCATCATTGGAGATAACTGTTTCTTTTGTTGTTGTTCTTTCTATGTACTTATTCTCATCTCATCTCATAATATCGATCTCAAAAGCCGTCTAAACCCTAACACGTTAAACAAGGACTGCTTTTGAGCATGTTTCATTTCTAAATTCCGCGCAAATTCACTTCTTAATCTAAAATTGCAGCTAGATGATGCTAGTTAGCTGGTGGTAAAGTCTGTGCTTGACCCATAGAAATTCACCTTACCCATCTTCTCGCTCCTCCCCATTCCACTTCCCTATCAACCTTCTTGCGCAAAAAAATAAAAATAAAAGAAAAGGAAAGGTTTAGAATAGTATATAAAAAGCGATTGATTATCAGACTGTTAAATTAAATGCCAAAATCAAAAGCTACCTCCAATTTGAAGGATCATTGGTCTCGAGCAGGCAAAACAAAGACAGGTTACGTCTTTGAGTATTTTCGTTTAAATCGCTTTTCCCAAAGAACATTGGTTTCTGCTTTAGAGGCAAAATGGCAAACTTTGAAGGAAAGGAGGACTAAGGTTAAAGTTACCACCTTTTATAAAGTAAGAACGAATCTTAACGAAATACTCACCTTTCATTTAACTTATATTTCATATAACACTAGGAGAAGCTGTCAAGCATATAAAATACCAGCTTTGGCAATAAACTGACATTTGTACTAATTCTGTCCTAATATATCTAGACTCTGGAAAAGATTTTTATCCTCCACTTGCTGACGATCAACAGTAACATTCTTTATTGAAGAAATGCAGCTCCCCCTTCCCCTTTCCCCCATCCCACTCCTCCCGCTTCTTTTTTATCCCCAATATGTTTGATTTTAGCCAAATTTTAGTTCACGGGAGAACGATCTAGTCTTTTGCACACTGGTTAGAAATGCCCAGAGCTCTCAAAGTTACCACTTAAAGAAAGAAGAAGAAGAAGAAGAAGAAGAAGAAGAGGAAGAGGAAGAAGAATCATGACAAAATGTAAATGACTGCAAGCATCCTAAACAGTAACAACTCACTTGACCTATATGCACCATCATTATTAGTTGAACGTCCCGTACACCGTAAATCCTCTATTAGTTAACTTGGCAGAGCAATCAACGTTATCGTCACTTTCATTCCACATTCGCCTAAGCCATTTTCTGAGGTAGTGAGAAATTTTGCTTTCTCAACCTGTTGCTCAAAGCAAAACAATGAGGCGGATGTGCCTTAGCTTGTAAAATTGGGATATAATAACGAGTCAACACTCTACATTCGTTTTAGTTAGAAAAAGAAGATAAATGGAAGATCATAATAATATAAACAACTCAAATCATCCAAAAAATGACGTAGGCGAATGTGAAATGAGCTGAGCTGACCTTACGCCATTCTATGGAAAACTAAATTGGTGCTTCCCAGTGCTAATAAAAATTTAAATGTTAGACTCTGTTAAGGCTAAACCAGCTGGGTATAGCTTTTGAAATATGAAAGCAAATCTGTCTGAGTAGAGGCAATGCCACAGCCATTTACAGACGGGACTTCCTCCTTCCTCTCCAGTTATAACGATTGGATAGCTCAGCTTTGAAGAATGACGATGCCAATGTTTTTTCACCATTGGCTTTATAAGGTTTTACACCTCTCATTAACTTATCCAGGGGTCCCATGCCAAAATACTTTCCAAATATGTTGTTTAGCTCTTCCTCTAAATTTGGACACAAAGAAAAAAATGTCCCTTAACCAATTAGATTTTGAGAACTTAGGCAGTGAAGCAGGCTACCTAATATTTTAGGTCCTTTTCGCTCAGTAAACAGGGTAACCTTATCCACCTAGCAACAACAAAGTTTGTACTTGGGTGGCTAAACCTCATCTATTCTGAGCTTACTAATGTATTTGCACCTATCTAAGCCTTTGACATTCAAATCCAACTCCTTTTTCCCCCTCCCCATGGCCAGTTTTCTGATATGATAGGGAGTATTTAAAATTGCATATTTTTATGCCAGGCGCTATTTTCAATCCTATTAGCATCTTCAGTCCTGAAGGTATGAAGATGCCAATAGCACCTGGCATAAAAATATGCAATTTTAAATAATCCCTATAAAATCAGAAAATTGGCCATGGGGAAGGGGGAAGAGGTTGGATTTTAATTTTAAAGGTTTAGATAGGTGCAACTATATGTGTAGACCTAGAATAGGTGAGGTTTAGTCACTCAAGTATAAAATTTGTGGTTGTTGCTAGGTGGGTAAGGTAAGCTTGTTTACTGAGTGAAAAGGCCTAAAATATTAGGTTGTCTGCTTCACTGCCTAAGTTCTCAAAATCTAACTGGTTCAGGTGCATTTTTCTTGGTGTGAAAATTTGGAGGAAGCGCTAAACAACATAACTGGAAAGTATTTTGACACGGCACCCCAGGATAAGTTAATGAGAGGTGTAAAACCTAATATCGACGGCTGAGCGCAAGAAGTGACTATCTCCACTTTTGGTCAAATTAGACTTTTCGACATAGGTTGGGTTATTTTTAGCCGCTTTTTCACTGGTATAAATATCAAAGCAGTATCTTTATTGGTTGCCGAGTTATTGCCATTTCATTTTTGACTATCTTCAATTTTCCCATAACTTTTCATGCAAATTTGATGATCACCAATATTTAAACTGCGATTTTCTCAAAACTAAGAAAAGTGGAGATAGTCACTTCTTGCGCTCAGCCGTCGATATAGCCAACAGTGAAAAATACATTGGCATCTTCATACCTGAAGCCTGCAAAGCTATTGAAACAATTACCCTCGGAATACACCGTTGTTTTTCTAAATGGGCTAGCCCAAGATAAGTTTACCCCACTCTTATGCGCACTTAGTGACCTCTATGTTGTATCATTTGAACCGGGACGCCGACAAAGCCATAGACTAGAGGTCTTCTGGTGCTTATTTTGTTGCGTGTCAAAGAGCAGCGAATGGCGTCAATTGTTTGTCACAATTGTTCATGAAGCGCATGACAGTATTTTCATAGCCATGCTTTAAAACGTCAGTTCTAGTCGTTTAGAATGTCAGTGTTTTTCTTGTTGACTTCAAGGAAGCGAGTAGGCAGTTTGCCTCATCAAGATGTCGGACATATTTTAGTATCGAGAATCGAACTGAATCAGTACGAGTAAAGAAGGTAAACTTCGCATTTACGAGTGTTCGCTCACAACACAGTGATTCAGGTGAGGAGAATCTTACTGCATTTACTTTATACACTAATTATATTTACATTATTTATTGGGATACTGCTTACTGCATTTACTTTATACAGTGAGACATTATAATAAATAGTGCATACTTCATACATTGGGTCCTCACTTACTGCGTTTCCTTTGTGAAAAAAAAAAATGAAAATACCGCTTTTATTTACCCAGTAAGGAAATTGATTTACGTCATACAATGTTAAACATTTTATTCATAATACAAAAACATAAAACAATACACGTTGTACATGAAAATAAATAATATTAAAAATGAAATACATAACAAAGTCATTGCTGGTTTGCCGCGCTGCAGCTCCCTGGTCCCCTTCAGCTCTAAAGCCAGGTATTCATTTACACCTGAGTCGAGTAGGGAGAGGGGGCAAAGTGTCTTTCTTAAGGACATTATAACGTAAGCCGTCCGGCTCTTCAGTCGAACACACAGACCCTAGACTTGACAATCTTCAGTTTCCGAGTATGACTCAAAAACCGCATGACCACGCTACCTCGTCACAGTGGCACCTCATTTACTTTATTAATTTACACAACGGGACCTTATTTACTGCATTTACTGTGTAAAGTGGGATCTCTTTTAACGCATTTACTTTATACGAATAGACTTCATTTGTTGCATTTACTTCCTACTTAGGGACCATACTTACTGTATTTACTTTATACAGTGGGACCTATATAAGATAAGAAACACAGGAAAAGTGACTTTATTTACTCCTTAGGGAAATTGTGATACAATGTCATAGAATGTAATATGATCATCTCATTCATAATACAAACACATAGCAAAGCACATGATGGATGTAAATACATAATATTACAAATGAAATACATAACAAAGTCATTGGTAGTGCTAGCGGTGCAGCGCCTTGGGACATCATTTACTGCATTTATTTCATACAATGGAATTACCTCATTTACTGATTTTATTTTATAAAATACCTCATTTATTCTCACCACAGGAGATCAGTATAATAATTGTCGAGTTTGTGGGGAATGAACCCGATGCATCACTACTATCATGGCCAACTTTCGCCAACACTTACGTCATAACTGCCCTTCTTAAGGTTACATACTAATGACTGGGTGAACATAGGGTTTGATCATACACCTTAGGAAGACAATAAAAAAATCTGTTCTTTCGACAGATTATGGAGGATGGGCCCTAGATTTGTGAACCTACCTGCGAATTAGTTGGCATTCTCCGCTGATTTTGTAAATTAAACCTGAAGTTTGGGTTAATTTACTTCGGTGTCGGTGTAGTCTTCTGTGCGGAACACTTGTCGTTAAGGAAACGCTAGCTTGTTTACGCCTTTCGATGAACCGGTTCGTAGCTCGAAAACGAAATGAAAGACCTATATTTTAAACATCATTTTTTTTAATAAGCTCATTGAATTCTGCAACCTCTTCAAGATCACTTAAACATTGTGGAATTTTCTTGGAAATGACTGTAAAGAAAATAATTTATTGGCTTAAAGAAGCAAGTCGGATTAAGTTTCTGTAACCATCACCACTTTTGTATTTACAGCAGATAGTTGTCTGAGCTCAATAAACATATTGTTATTGTTATTGTTATAAACATTTCTCAGACGTCACAGTACGTCCTAGAAGTAGCTTTCCCCTATCGTATCCGACGCAATCGTACGTCATATTTCCTGTATAATGAACCATTCCTACGCACAAGCTAATTTTCTCATGGTGATTGGTTGATAATTTAGTGGAACAACGTGGCCGGACAGTTGGGGCTTTGGACTCAAGATCTAAAGGTCGTAGAGTCGTGGGTTCGATTTCCGACCACGGTCATGTTGTTAGTGCCTTGGGAAAGCATTTCATTCACATTTTCCTCAGTTCATCCGTCTGTAAAGTGGATACTTAGCTATTATTTAGGCAATAGAAAATATTGTGTAAATTACACTATGGCAGCGGCTGTGTATGCCTCCCAGGGAGCTGAGAAAGTTCTAGAATGATCAGGCCGACTGGGGTAGTGATAGTGTGAAGTCATGTGAGCAGGCACTAGACTAGATACGAGACTTATTAACAGCATCATTATTATTATTAAGTATATTTTTTCCAGGTACAAAGGCACACTTATACTCATAATACTGTCAAGATAAGACTAACTGAAANGAGACTTATAAACCGCTTTATTATGATTATGATTATGGCTATAATTATAGTTATGATTATTGTTGTTGTTATTATTATTATCATTATTATATTATTGTTAATATTATTTTAGCATTTAAATAACGAGGTATGCGAAGGGGTTAATGGATCATGATCACATCACTAAAGTATCATACCACAGTAGCTCACGCCACAGAACCAAGGCTGGGAAGCTCGACTCCGAAGATCGAGACCAGCCGATCTTTTTCTGGGGCTCGAATAATCGACAAGTTTTGAGGATCGAGCTCAGGATTGATCCTCATTTCCAATCTCTAGAGCCGCTGATCTGGCTTCACCAACAGTTGATTAATTTTGTGCCTCGGCATAAGAAGAAGTCATCGACGATATCAGAAGTGTTGCAATAAAGCAGATGTTGCTAATAAACGGATTGCGATCAAGTGAACCCCGCTGTATGTCCCACATCTTTTTTACCAAGATGAAGGAAACCTAGAACAACAACAACAACAACAACAACAACAACAACAACAACAACAACAACAAGGTCTAGCGTAAAATATGGATATAAAGGGCTTTTCCACAGAATTGTGATTCACTCTCTACCCCTTATGAAAAAACTGGAAATTAGAACGTAGTCGTCACTGTGCTTCCTTGCGTCTTTACTTCGAACTTTTCGAAACAGGTCAAAATAAAATGAAATATGGAATCCACTTAGGGAACATCTCATAATTTCTGCATTTGTTTTCTTTCTTAGATATCAAAAGTGTTGCGATAACGCGATGGTTACTAATAAATGGATTGCGATTAAGCGGGCCCATCTGTATGTCCCACATCTTTTAATTACCAAGATGAACGAAAACCTACTTAAAAAAAATGTAGCGTAAATTATGGATACAAACGGCTTTGCACTCTCGATTCCGTATCAAAAAGTTTTTGGAAAGTAGAACGCACTCGGCGATGTACTTTCTTGCGTCTCACTCCAAACTTTTCGGTACATGTCAAGGTAAGATGAAATATAGCACCCCCCCCCCCCNCCCCCCTTCCTCCCCCTTAGGGAACATCTCATATTATCTTATACATATTTTGCTCTCTATCTTGAATATCAAAAGTGTTGCAATAAGGCGGTGGTTGCTAATAAACTGAATGCGATCAAGCGGACCCCACTGCATATCATACTACATCTTTTCCCAAGATGAACAAAAAGCTAACACAAAACTGTAGTGTAAAATAATATGGATCCAAACAGCTTTGCCGCAGAATTGTGGCTCGCACTTGACTCCGTATCAAAATGTTGTTGGAAAGTAGCACGTACTTGAAGGTGCACTTTCTTACGTCTCACCCCGAACTTGTCGGTACAGGTCAAGATAAGATGAAATACAGAATCCACCTAGGGAACATCTCATATTTACTATAATATTTGTTTTCCATTGTGTATATATATCAAAAGTGTTGCGATAAAGCGATGATAGCTAATAAACGAACTGTATTCAAGCGGACCCAACTGTATGTCTCACATGTGTTCATCAAGATGAACGAAAACTTGAAAAAAAAACCCAAAAAACTAGCTTAAAATATGGATATAAACAACTTTGCCGTGGATTTTTGGTTTACACTCTCGACTCCGTATCAAAATGTTGTTGGAAAGTAGAATGTACTCGACGATGTAACCTCACTGTATACCTCATATCTTTTTATCAAGATGAACGGAAAGCTTAAAACATAACAATAAAAAATGTCTGGCGTAAAATATGGATACAAACAGCTTTGCCTCAAAACTATAATCCGCACTCGACTCCAAATAAAAAAAGTTGTTCGGAAGTAGAAAGTACTCTGTGGTGTACTTTCTTGTGTTTTACTCCGAACTTGTCGGTACAAGTCAAAGTAAGATGTAATATGAAACTTATCTCGGGAACATCTCATACAGTATTTTAAGTATTTGTTTTCTATCCTAGATATCAAATTTGTTGCGATAAAGCGATGATTACTAATACATGGACTGTGATCAAACGGACCCCACTGTATATCCCACATCTTTTCACAAAGATGAACGAAAGGCTAAAAAACAAAAAAAATATTGCGTGAAATATGGATACAAATGTCTTTGCACTCTCGACTTAGTATCAAAAAGTTGTTGAAAAGTAGAACGTACTCTGTGGCGTACTTTCTTGCATTTCACCCGAACTCGTCTGTGCAGGTCAAGATGAAATATATGGAATCCACCTAGGGAACATCTCATATTTTATACATTCGTTTTCCATGTTAGATATTAGATATCAAAAGTGTTGCGATAAAACGGTGGTTGCCTATACATGGATTGCTATGAGGCGTACCCTATGGTATGTGCCACATCTTTTTACCAAGATGAACGAAACGTTAAGAAAAAAAAATGTAGCGTAAAATTTGGATGAGAACAGCTTTGCCGCCTCATTTGCAAATAAGCGTCTCAATATCAAAAAGTTGTTGGAAAGTAGAATGTACTCGACGAAGTAACCTCACTGTATGTCTCACATCTTTTTTACCAAGATGAACGAAAGGTTATAAAAGAAAAAAAATGTCTGGCGTAAAATGTGTATACAAACAGCTTTACAGCAGAACTGTCGTTCGCACTCTAACCATATCAAAGAAGTTGGAAAGTAGAACATACTCGACTATGTAACCTTACTGTATGTCTCATATCTTTTTACCAAAATGAATGAAAAGCTACACAATTTAAAAAAAATGTCTGGCATAAAATGTGGATACAAACAGCTTTACAGCAGAACTGTCGTTCGCACTCTAACCATATCAAAAAAAGTTGTTGGAAAGTAGAGCATACTCGATGGTGTAACCTTACTGTATGTCTCATGGCTCATATCTTTTTACCA
>JAWQUT010000010.1:4732881-4740381 GCA_033807755.1 Ellobium chinense | reverse complement strand
CATCAGCGCCCCGGGGGCTTGGCCAAGCCACGCCTACCAAATCACGTGCTTACTCCCGCCCTATCCCTCCTCTTGCCGTGACCAGTCTCTCGTTCGTGATTGGTCAGTCTGTGAAATGACGTGACAGGTGTCTCGTTAAGCTATTTATTTTCTCAGGAACTCTCCTCCACCACTCTCAGAGCATGGAAAGGCATCTTATGATAAATCGGACCCTTCCTCACGCCCCGTACACCCCTATCCCCATCTGACACCTCTGGTGGGTGGTCTTGCGCGGGGGAGGGGAAAAGAGAGATGGGAGGGAGAGGAAAACATTTGAAAATCGTATAGGAAAGGTGGGAGAAAGAAAAGTTTGTTGAAAGGGTAAGGGGAATGATCGAGAGAAAGGAGAAGCTTCACAAGCGTGATGGAAAGAATGAGAGAAAACAAATTGTGGGTTAAGGGCTCATTCTAACTTTCTAGAGATTGCTGTTATCGCTAAAACTTGTAGGCTGGGTAGGTAAGGTAAAATAAAAAAATGCGGGGAGAGGGAAGTTCGGGGAGGGGGGGGGCGCAAGAATAAGGTGTTTGTTACAAAGTCGTAAAATATGAAGGTCACGGTTTGATCGAAGTTAGCACACGGTGCAGCATTGTCTTAGTACCGACACTGGTGCACTGCACGAAAGAAAGGGCGTTTTGTGGGCTAACAAGAGATGTGAGCTAAGGACGCACTACACGAGGAGGGGATGGATAACCTTTCAGGAGTCCTCCGTCCGTCTGTTCGGTCCGTCGTCTTCCCCCCAATCCAACTCGCGTGCGTGTGTGTGTGTGTGTGTGTGAGTGAGTACTGTGAGCCCTTGCATGCAATGTGGTCTCTGTCATTCACTCACAGTCGAGGGCTGGTTGTTGAGGGGCGGTGAAAGTGGAAGGGGGNGAGGGAAGGGGGCCAAGCAAAGGGAGACTTCTGGGGGGATGGTTGGTTGGTTGGTTGCGAGTCAGCGAGTGGAGCCACCTTGAGCCGTGAGTGAGTATATATCGGCACAAGATGCGCGCGGCAGGGTGAGCATGCGGTGAAAGGGAGAGAGAAGTTGAGGGACCCCATTGTAACAAGAAGTAGACCAGCAAAAGAACAAAAATATATATATATAAAAAAAAAAGTTCCGTGCCATGCCGAGTGGGAAGTTTTTGTGAATGAGATTTCTTACTCTTTGAGAAGGACGACACGCCATTACTTGAATTCGGGTTAGAGTACTCGCTGCGCCTTACCTCGGAATTTTACACGTGCGTAATCCCACAAAGGTAGATTTGTTTCTTTCCTGCTCTTTTGGTTGCTCATGTATTTTGGCTCATGCGGAAGTTCAACATGCATACGCACTCACGCACACATAAACATCTATATATATTTACTCGTGCATGTAAATGGGAGAACAAAAAATGAAAAAAAAACAACAAAACAATTAATTGTAGATTACGTCAGCTATGTTTTTAAAAAAAATCGTTTTTGATAGGGCCTTGAACAGGCGTGTTTATCTGTCTTTATTCTGCATACCAGCAGATTTTCATTTAATGTGACGTTTAACGAAAGAAGTGAAGTCTTAAGGTTAAGCTTAAAAAGTGTGTTCTGGTTTTACATTTTTTTTTTTTACAATTACATTGTTGAAAGTTATAGAATAGAAAGTACGTGTAACTGAGAATAACAGATTACATAATTGCAAAGCAACAATTTTATTATTTGCTATTTGTAGACTAGCTACACTACAAAACCAACGGCGTCCATTTGTTAAAGTCTTTCAGATATAATTATATATACATACGTAGAGCTAGGTCTTCAAGGAAATGCTAATAGTTATAGAATAGAAAGTTCATGTAACTGAGAACAACAGACTTCATATTAGCAAGGTAAAACTTTTGTTATTTGGTATTTGTAGACTAGCTACACTACAAAAACTAGCGGTCTTCGTTTGTTAAAGTCTTTCAGAAATATAGACACATACTTAGATTTTCAAGAAAATGTAATGAACAAATTTTGTACACATATGAAACTGTTTGCTGTAGCGGGGCTTAAAGCATGCATTAGGGCTATTTAGAAATTTTATTTAGACGGGAAGAAGAGACTATTACATCGCCTGTCAGTGGGAAATTCATTAAAGCATGCATTAGGGC
Source organism: Ellobium chinense (assembly GCA_033807755.1). NCBI lineage: Eukaryota > Metazoa > Mollusca > Gastropoda > Ellobiida > Ellobiidae > Ellobium > Ellobium chinense. The sequence goes on along the minus strand of JAWQUT010000010.1, from coordinate 4,738,242 downwards.
CATTCAGAAATTTAATATAGATGAGAAGAAGAGACTTTTACACCGCCTGTCAGTGGGAAAGTCATGAAAACATGCACTGGGTCATTAGAACATTTTGTGAAATGCGTGTCAGTGGGGAATTTATTATAATAATAATGTATGTCAGTGAGGACAGTATTGATTTAATGTAACACAGTTTTTTAGACATGCCATAGACTAGGAAATTGGAAAAAAAATGTTTGCCAGTTGGGAAATATGTAGATGTAAGACATGCATTAAGTTAGCAGGAAACTAAGAATTAGGTCAATGGAGGAATGAATCAGGTGGTGTAGAACAGATACTTCTCTGAGCCAGCTTTGTTTGTCTATTTTTTGCCAGTGTTGACATGTAACGTTGTTTTCCACAAAACAGTAGTGTTATTTAAAGAACGATAGATCGCATGCAATTTTTTTTTCGTACTTTTTCGAGGATCAAGAAACCTAATTCTTTGTAAACTAGTTACCCCCTTATGATTTTGAGTTCTTGCATAAAGTTAAGTAATGTCATCACTGTCTGGTATGTACTTCTGAACAAAATGATATCAATATTTGGTATGTGACCTAATTTATGGAAGACGGTCTTTATGCATCAATGTTTCGTCTTAATGCTTTAAAGCGATCCACTAGCTTCTCATTATAGCTTATAATGCATTATTGAAGTGCGCACTGCCGTTTACTAATTTAGTACATTTTTTTATGCGAATGTGCGCATTAAAGTGCAGAATAGTGCACTTTCGCTGTTTTCAGTATTAATCTTATGAAACTTTGTCTCAAAATGCGGATGTCATAGATGAATCTGAGATGCACTAATACAAAGAGGTTTTTCAATATTCGTGTCGCAAAAATTCGTTGCGTGGAACTAAGGGAAAGGGCAGGCTCTCAGAGAGACATAGTAAGAATTAAACTTGGAAAAATAGAATGCCTCTGTAAGTATAGGTATTGATGTCTTAGATACATGTTTGAAATCTGGCGTTGAAGTAATGACAGTATTGTGCGATACAATTTTCATAAGATAACCACCCATAGTAGAAAAAAAACAACAACTGCACACAGGGTAGCACTTCCGTGTGCAGTTTTGGATGCAAAATGTATTGAATTAGACCAGAGCAGTGCACACTACAGTAATATTCCATACAATCTACAAGGGAGGGGTAGTGGATCCCCTTAAAAATGTCAAAGCGGAGTTCTCGCGTCATCAAAACCGCCATGAAAAAACTCACATTTGCATCTGACCTAGATCCAGTTTGTGAAATACGATCTTTTATATCAACACTAACGGTGTGTCTTAATGCTTTAAGAATGTCACAGCAGAGTTCTCGCCCCCGCTATGCTCGGCGCGTCTTCACTGCCCTCTCGCGGAGAAATCAGACAAAACAAAAGGGGAAAAAAAATAATGATTGAATGGCGTGGGAGTGACTCGCTGTTAGGCCCCTCTTAAGACACACTTTTCATGAATGGAGCGGTAATTATTCCGTTCCACTTATTAAGCACATTGATTTGGAGATACCGGATTTAGCTCCTCGTTTTCTGTAAGGAGCGACGCCGCCGCAATTTTTTCCCCTCCCTTGAGAAGCGTTTTCGATTTAAAGTGAAGCATCCCGAAAGGTGAAGACGTGATTGTGGTAAATTTGATAACTTTAAACCGAACAATGGACGACAAAAATTTAACTTCCACGCTTTGATGGACTACTTTATAAAATGGTCCGATTTTCGTCATTAAAAATAAAAGTCTTCCCTGGTGCCGAAATGTCAAAACACTGAAGCATATCCACCGATTTAAAAAAAAAAAGAAACCATTATTATTTAAAAAAGATACCATAATATAGATACAAATTTAAATTTCTAAAAACTAGGAAGTACGAAAATACTGGTCAAGCTCCACCTCTCTATTTTGTGTGTGTGTGTATGTGCTCAGACAGACTAAGATTAAATCTGTTTTCTACAGGCAAGGGACCAGAAAATGTCGGCCTGGTTTTCATATCTAGTCCAAATTACATTTCTATTCTCTATGATAAAAACAATTATTTTCTGCAGCCGACGACACGTCAGATTTCTGAATTAAAGGTGTTCATCCAATTTTCTTATTATGGAACTGACAATCCTTGCGATAAAAGCTGTTTTCAGCACTCAGTGAAGTGTCAAAATAATTGCTGACTAAGTCTTGTGCGTCGAACTCTTTTTTTAGCATCGCTTATCCATGACCCAGTCCTGCTTTTAAGGGTTAATGAAGCGATTTCTACCTATCCTGTTTTTAAGGGGTAATGAAATGATATTTCTTCGCTATTTATACCGAAGGGACATATATAAGTCTCCATTTTAAAGCCTATATTGTAACTCTCTGAAAAAAGGTATTTGCTATTACAAAACATCAATGTAAAGTTCCAGGAAATGACATTTTTGATGGACCCAGTCCGGTAAATCGCTGGTTGATGACGCGATTTTCTTCGCTAATTCGGGCCACTATTTATACCGAGTGGCACATAGCAAGTCTTCACTTTAAAGTTTAGACGCAGCTTTTTCTCACATGACCGTTGTGATCATTCTGAAAAGTTACAGTGTGTTCATGGACGCCAGTAATATATACTTTTAAAATGCAGAGTTTAATGGGACTTAAACAGTTGCTCTCCGTTTTTCTTTGTTATGTTGGAATGATCACATAGTGTACCAACACAGATCGCGTTGGTTGCTGTGCTGTGAAATGGGATAACTGTGAAATGGGATAACTGTGAAATGGGATAACTGTGAATATAATGTATGCATGTGAGATATTTCTAAATTCAGATTTTTTCCTCCAGCCAGATTTGTTTCCATGTTGTTCTAAGGAGAAAAATAGATTGTGATACTTTGGAAACAATTACGTAATAAAGAGTGCTTCATGCAAAAGAGAAAATGATGCAACTACCTTTGAATTCACCACGACTCAGTTCCATATTATTATTTTAGATCACACAAAGACGTAAACCATTGTCTTTATGTAGAGCTTTTCCATAGCGAAACTGACAAAGCATTTCCATTTCCATCACAAAGTAGAAAATAATGGTTACTAGGTATATACTGTATAAATGTTTTTTTCGCGAAGATCAAATTTTCGCGAATTTCGCGAGTTGAGCTTGACTTACGAAAATTCTATCCCGCGAAGAAATGTTTCGTATAAACGTTTTCAAAGGGCTTACTACTAATAAATGAATGGTAAAAAAAAAGGGCGGTAGCCCCCATTATTTGGACATTATCTATTATCGTCTGTTTTCTACAACGCAGTTGCAAGTTTGGGGATTTCGTAGATATTATCTGTTACAGCGCCGGGTAACCAGTTTAGTGATTTTTGAGTTATTTTCCTGAAAACTGTGGTACTTTTTTTTGCTCTCAAAAATAATATGAGAAACTGTCATGCAGAACTCGCGAAAAATTGGTCCTCGCGAAAAGTCAGATGTAAAGTTCCAGGAAATGATATTAGGTCCTTTAGGGGAAAAAAGAACAACACTTCTACAGTACTCACCGATAAAAATTGATTACTGAACCTATTCTATGTTTGACCAATTAAAATGAACATTAAATAATAATAATAATAATAATAATAATAATAATAATAATCATAACAATAATAATAAACATAAAGATAATAATACTAGTCATAATGAGATTTATAAATCTCGTGTCCAGGCAATGCCGCTTCATACCATTGTTATCTCAACAGGCCAAGTAACTCAACTTTCTCAAATTCCTTGAGAGCTTACGGTGCTGTTGCAGGTTTACAGGAATTGATCACTAGGATTTAGGGGAGACGTTTTCATTTCCTGCCAATAGCGAAGTATTTATTACATAGATAGATGGACTGAGGAATTCTTGAATGAAATGAATTCCTAAAACATTGACAACACGATTACTGTAGAAGTGTATGGTTTTGTTTTCCGCGATGATCTAATACATATTAGAGAGTTTTGCGACTTTAGCTTGAATGGAGAATATTACTTCCCGGCAAAAAAAGTTCCGGCCAAAAATATATAGAATGCTAAAGGATTTGAGATAAGATGATTGTAAAAAACATGCGTTTAATAAAAGTCCTGGGAACATGCTCATCAGTGAATATAAACTCACGTTAAAGAAAATGACGAGTAATAAAAATCTCAGTTAGTGCATGCAGGATCCTATGGATGCGTGAAGTATTTCAAACTGCAATGTGTTATATATAAGAGTTAGTTTACACTGAACCGTTTGCACGCATCCCCTTCTATCTGTTGTGATTTCCTTCAACCTTTCCTTCCTTATCTTCCGTTTACCTTGCTGTTTATTATTCAAGATCGTTTACTCTTTATGGCTGTTGAAAGCTTGGACTTTCAAAAATTTACAATAAACTTTTAGTATTCCTACTTATAGTCTATATTTGCCGGCTTTTTTTGTGCGGTTCGAAGGACTTTTATATATATATTGCAGGGAGTATGCGGATGAGGTTCGAGGTCGAAAAGAAATAAAATATGTCAGTTCCTCTAAGTTTGTCTCCATATCTTGCCTCTTTATATATGTACATTGCAGTGAGTATGCGGATAAGGGTCGAAGTCGGGAAGTAATAAGGTTTGTCAATTCCTAAATTTGTCGCCATATTTTGACCTTTTGAATTTACATTGCAGCGAGTATGCAGATGAAGTTCGAGGTCGAAAAGAAATAATGTATGTAAATTACTAAACCTGTCACCATATCTTGACCCTTTATATGTAATAATATTATATGCATTGCAGTGAGTATGCGGATAAGGGTTGCAGTCGAGAAGTAATTAGGTATGTCAATTCCTAAATTTGTCGCCATATTTTGACCTTTTGAATTTTACATTGCAGCGAGTATATATGCGGATGAAGTTCGAGGTCGAGACGTAATAAAACAATATCAATTCCTAAAAGCATCGCCGTATTTAACTGATAGAAACTAGGTTAGGATCACCTGTAAACTGTAATAGAAAAAAATGATGCTGTTTAGTTCGGCTTAACTGCTTTTTGACGCGTACCAAACTTATCAACACTGGGTTTAAACTCTGATTTTGCTGTTAGCGGCTCAGTAATTCCACATTTCATCAAGATTGTGAAATGAGAGACCAGCAACCAGGGAGGTCGGTGCCTGGAAATCTTGACGGCTCTCTGATACCATCGGTTCCGTGTAAGCGCAATCCACTTAACGGGAATTCTTTGCGTAATATCAAAATTTTCAATAAAATATAATGTTGCCTAATAGTAGAAATAGTAGAAGAATACAGCGCGGGCTAAGAAGCAGCTTCCGCTTAATCGTAACTTTTCTCATGCTGCTATGTGATTGCCCTTAAACAGAGGGGATCGTATCTCTGAAAATAAATTCAGAC
>JAWQUT010000010.1:4696597-4710157 GCA_033807755.1 Ellobium chinense | reverse complement strand
CTGTCTGTCTGTCTGTCTGTCTGTCTGTCTGTCTGTCTATCTAAGTGTTTGTCCATTTTTGTATGTCTGTCCATTTGTCTGCTTGAATTATGTACTGTCCAGTTGTAGCAATATGTCCATATTTTGTAACATTATTACAGTGGAAATAAACGTGTGAAATCGTTGAAAATCCTCCAATAATTAACTTAAAGGTTCACAAATTCTATGAAGATGTTACAGTACCAAAGGTGTCATATCAGTGCTAGTAAATAAAGTTACAGCCGGCACAGGCACAGACATCTTGACCCACGTTGTTTAACCTGAATAAAATTAAACAGGACGGCAATTTATTGCAGCAGACCCTATTTTATCGTAATTTGCTTAATTTCAACTTTTTCTTCATCACAAATATTATTTCATGTAACAAAATACTGTATCCTCTATGCGACAAATTATAAGTATGCGACAAATCACTTATAATTTGCATTTCCTTTTAACACAGATATCTTGACCCACGTTGTTTAACCGGACTAAAATTGAACAGGACGGCAATTTATTGCGACAGACCCTACGTTATCGCAAGTTACTTACTCGCAACTTTTTTTTAAAATCACAAATATTTTTCATGTAATAAAATACTGCATCCTCTATGCGACAAATTACTTATAATTTGCATTTCCTTTAGTTTAACACAGATTCTTGACCCACATTGTTTAACCAGGCTAAAATTAAACAGGACGGCAATTTATTGCAGCAGACCCTACTCTATCATAATTTGCTTAATCTCAACTTTTTCTTCACCACAAAAAAATATTTTTTCATGCAACAAAACGCTGTATCCTCTATGTAACAAACTGACTTATAATCTGCATTTCCTTTAGACCGCAAACTTTTCCATCTTCCTGAGAAGAAGCCGTGGTTTAGCAGAGTGGAAGGCATAACAATGAGAAATTATGGATTTCTTTAAGACCAGGTTAAGCAAACATAAGAACAAAGCAGACCAAAACAGCGCCGGGTTCAACCTTCATTTCTGATTGTGTCGTTAAAATACCACGGGGGAAATGTGAGATTTATGAAAACAACGGTGTATCTCAAAATGGAAGTTTCGTTTATCTTTTGAGCGGAACAGAAGATGTCGAGAAAGCTCAGATTATTTTGTGAATAAACGAACCAGGTTTATAACATCATGGCATAAAGGCAGGTTGACCACGGCACGGCCGTACATGGCGGAAAGAAACAGGGCACAGAGAGCTCCGCTTAACAACAACAACTGCTTAGAGACTTAAACAAATTGATTTTAAGAGAAGTTGCGGGCATCCCATGACTTTAATACAGAAAATACAGTAATCCGTAGTTGAAAAAAATGTTTCTATGCAATTATGCGGACGCTTTTATTTGTCGATTTGCGATAAAGCGGAGTCGACTGCCTAGCAGTAATGTCGTTAATGTTTTAATACTCATTTCGGCAAAACATTAGGTTTGAAGAGAACGAGAAATCGTAGTGAAAATTCGGTGGCTTGCATCTTTGATCATAGACGATTTGGATGAATATCATTAGAAGCGGCTTATAATCTCTAACTATACACTACTGTATTTTGCATGATCGAATGGTTGCAGCACTGAACTCAAGATCTAAACCAAATGGGTTCGACTCCGACCACGGCCATTTTATTTGCTTTGGGAAAAGCATTTCATATTCACATTTTCCTCAGTCCACCCGTATGTGAAATGAGTATCTGGCTATAGGCAGTGGAAGATATTATGAAAATGCTGATGTTCGGTGCCGGTAAACGGCAGCGACTCTGTGAGCTCCCCATGGAGTTGAGAAGAGCCTGGGGTGAGTACAGGATGATATTAGTGTGAAGTCGCGTGAGTCGGTATTAGCCTGGATACAAGACTTATACACCGCATTATCTCATTATTATTATTATTATTATTATTATTATCATTATTATTATTATTATTAACTTGTGGAATGGAATCTTGTACGTCAATGAGACAAATTACACTTCATAATTCACTGTCATTTATTTCATTACAGTCGTGAATGCTCCATAGCCATGGCGACACATTAGCCCCGCATTGTCTCATTAAGATAAGATAAGATAAGATAAGATAAGATAAGATAAACCTTTATTATCCAGATTGGGAAATTTGTTTTCACAGCATTTATAACAATACAGTGAAAAATACAAACAGATTAATAATGTTCACTCGTACACACACATACCTGCACCTATACCCACCCCTGCACACCACGCTTTACGTACCAGCATACCACATTAAGAAACACTGCTAAGGCGAAGGGCTGATGGCAAAAAAGATCTCCTGTATCGCTCTCTGTGAGTTTTTAAGAATAGTATCCGTCTACTTCTTTGAGATCGGATTATCTGATGGAATAGGGGGTGGATACAGTCACTCAAAATTGATTTGAACTTTTGCTTGCAGGAATGAGTGTATTAAGTCGTAAACCTGAGGTTGGTTTGGAGAAACACAGACTTGCGTTCAGCATATTTATTCTGTTAGATTACAATGAAGAGACATAATATTAATTCTTCATCCAGTTGTTATATTTTCAAGTTTTTTAAGGTCGTATAATGCATTTAGATCAGATACCGTCTTCAGAACCGGCCTAAAATTCCGAACATAATGAAGCTAATATTATTTGCTAAGACCTGGATTCGATTCCCGACTGTGGTCGTGTTGAAGGGGACCTTGGAAAAGCATTTCGTTCACATTTTCCTCAGTCCACCTGCCTGTAAAATGGGTATATGACTATGGGCAGTGAAAGATAATGTCAGAAGGCTGGTGATCAGCGCCTGTAAATATCAGCAGCACTGTATACATCCCAGAGAGTTGAGAAAGCCTTAGAGTGACCTGGTCTGCTGGGGTAGTAACAGTGTGAAGTCGTGTGAGCGGGCATTAGCCTGGATACGAGACTTATTAACCCGTTTCAATTATTATTATTATAATTATCATTATGACCTCATTTGTGAAATACGATACAATACACCAGTGCGTACACATGTCCTCTGATACCTGTTTATTTGTGTGCTCTCTTGTCACACCATACGTCTACATACGTTAATTAATCATAGGGATGGTCTTAAATAGCATTCAGCATTCTGACTATGGACGTCATTTCACCTACTTCTCGTTCATCTATAGATCCGGCCATGCTGGGGATACTGGACGAGGATGGTATGTTATAGTTGTAAACAGATGTGATGAAGGAATTCGTGTCAAAATGCGTACTTTGCCCTCCGCGTGCGACATACAATCAATTTGCATGCGTCATACGGGAGATTACAAAACGTGGCGAATTTGTGAATCGTATAATATGTCCTGAAACAGGTGTAAATAGTTCAGAGAAATAACATATTTTTGTTTTGACACTGTGCGTAAACATAATATAATCCTCAAAAATATACCTTATTACAGCAGAGCTTACAAAATGAAAAGACTTATCAACTCAATTCACTTTGCTTTAATATGTTATTCTTTCTTACTTGTAAAGAACACAATGGAATACACAACATGGCGAAAGTAGGTTAAGGCCTTTTGTTACGAATCCTTTCTGATACACAAAGGAGGATGAAGAACGTCAGTTTAGAGGGTATGACGTAGCCTGTGTTTACGTAGCATGTCACGGTGTCTCTTTCGTCCGAGGACGCCAAAGTTCACTAATCACCGATGATTTATGGCATAGGATGCCCATAGCCGTGTGGCATCAAGACTGCTTTCTTCCGTTATATTTTGAAAAGGAAGTACGAGAGAAGTATTAAATTTCAATCTTACACTTTTCCAATTCCAATAGATTAATGGACCAAGCTGAAACTGACTCTGTATTGCTCGCCAATAATTCCGAGTCAGAGAGGAGTTCGTCTTTGAGAATAAAATTCGATATAAACAGTTCGGCTCATGGGACAAGAATACTACAACGTATATTCAGAATTTGCTAGTACATTGGGGTCGAAACCCTAAGGTCTTACCGTAATGGTGGGTAATATATTATCTGAGTATCGACACATTTGATACCTAGGATTTTGTCTGAGTATCGAAATTCAACCTCTGGATTTTCGATACCAGTTCGATACTTTCGATGAAGAATCACAAATGTTCTCAGTGTCAGCATAAAAACGTACGGCCTTATCAGACAGGAAGTGTCGTAGGTCATCGAAAGGATCGAAATTAAATTCAGTCATCACCCCAGCGTCTGTATCAAATAAACTACAGGTCTCAGTCAAAGCCTAAAGGTAAAAAAAGTGTCGAAAGACATCAATGGTACTGAAATGCCTAGTCGCTACTAAGTATTAGAATGATATAGAATGAATACTTTACGTACTCAGTCCTATTTTACTCACTAACTCGAACGCCTCATAAACTTGACATAACGAATTGGTTCTTGGCAGTCGAGTTTTGTGAAGCCCTAGCAAATGATATGTCGGATCCCTCGCCTCCAAAGTTTTCCTTCCTTTTAAAGTTTATTAACTTCAGTATTTCAAACATCGTGAGGCTGAAAACTGGCACACAATAGAGGAGGGATATTGCCTGCTAAAGCTGCAGATTTCAAACATGTAGGCGCTATGGTTATGTCACAGCTTAAAAATTTAAAACATTTATATAACCACAGTATGCCCGGCATGCATGCATCTGACACATTAGCTTTGGCACGTCATTTTTTTTTTCTGACATACGTTTATAAATTCTTTGCTGGGCTAAATGTACAGCATCCATATGAATAACATTTGCAACAATTATAGATTATATCTGTCAGTGGATGAGCTTTAAAATTCATCACAGTTTCTTTCTAGCCTTTGAAGTTCTTAGATTTTGAATTAAATAAACTGCTGCTTTTGGCTTTCTTGGGGAAGGCCACCATCTGAAGTAGCTGCATTTTTTTTGCGCTATTTTTCCCGGTGTATTTGAACACCGAGCTCCTGTGTTGTTACTTCTGATCAGAAACTAGACTTAGAACCATGCACTGGAAAATTCTGCATTATATATATCCAACAGCTATATTATTAAATAAGCTGAAACTAAGAGGAACTGAATTATGTACACACTGCTGAGAAAAAGATTATATTGAGCATTTTTTGTCTTGTGCCAACTGGCATGAAGTCGAATCTATAATTAACTCCTGGGTAGGGAAGAGATTAAATTTTACCCCCAAGGATATTTTGTTGGGAATCACAGAACAGGAGTATGATGTTAACAAAGCTATGCTTAGGAAAATAAATCATCTGATCTTAATAGCCAAACTGTGCATTAGCAAATTCAAATATGGTAAAAACTATGACCTTATAACTATGTTGCATTTCCAGTGTCACTTAAGGAAAATAACCTGATGTAAGAAAACTGAGAGCGAGTGTAGGGTGAATGAGAAATAGCAAAAAAAAAAAAAAGGGCAATGATGAACAACCGTGAAAATATGCAGCTCCTTAGTGCCCTTTATTATTATTATTATTATTATTTTTATTATTATACTGCATTATTATTATATGTTCTATTATTATACTACGATAGAAATATCTAGCATTCTTGATACATATAGATTTTATTTATTTATTAATAGATTGCTTTACTTATTTATTTATTTATTTATTTATTTATTTATTTATTTATTTATTTATTTATTTATTTATTTATATTCATTAATTTGTACTATAATTATAGCCAGTGAACAGTATAAACTTTCATTCGTCATCATCAGCTACTGAGGCTGACCTGAGGCAACATTTACAAAGTACAGCGTAGAGGCAGCCAAAATAGGCAACCTTTAAAGTAACACGCATATACTGTCTGCTGTTATGTTTATAGACCTGAATAGGTCCGTCCACAGCCGACAACGCAGAGATCAGTTGGAGTTTCTCTTGTAACTACGACCTCCTAAGGTCCATTACACATGAACTCCGAGGTAGTTGATAAGTATACTGAAGATGGCACTTATTTTACGTATCTATTTAACATTTTGTTTAGTATTAACAGTTTCTATGATGTCGGAAGACAGTGACCAGTATGAACTTGCATTCGTCATCATCAGCTACTGAGGCTGAATTGAGGCAATATTTACAAAGTACAACACAGAGACAGCCAGTTTAGACTGTACTCTCGTAGCATGTACGGGCTGCTGTTATGTTTATAGTCCTAATGATTTAGGTCCGCCCACAGCCGACAACGCGGAGATCAGTTGGAGTTTCTCTGGTAATTTAGACCTTATTTTAAGTCCATCTCACAGTGAACTCCGAGGTAGCTGATAAGTATACTGGTCTGGCACTGTTGTATTTATTTATTTATTTACCTGTATATTTATTTATCTATAGATATTATTTCAGTTTACATTGATTATTGAGAGATTTATTTCTTTTCTTTTTATTTATTATTTTATTTATTTAACCATCAATTTATTACTTCTAATTGGCACAATTACTGGGATGCAAAATATCACATACAGTCTGAGCCAATTAAAAAAAACAAACACCAAAACTGCGGTTTTATTATTTTTTTCTTTGTGGCTACTCGGTGTTCAAAAAAAATTGCTGGTGCGTAACCATTATGCCTTTCCCATGGAGTTTCCAGGAAACAAGTGTCGGGGAGTCATCCAGGTCTGCAAGTACGATCCACCTAGGGAAAGTGCAAACCGGTGCGTCGGTCACAGAGTAAAACTTGTCAGGCTAGTAGAGGTTAGAAAGTGCGTAAACATTTTTAGTGTTTTGTTTTCATTAACCCTAAAGCTTCCATAACGGTCACAGAGACCTAATACAGTCAACACCGCTTAAGCACACCTCCAGAGGAGATTGGATAAAGCTACAGTTGAATGGAGCTGCCATTATCCAGGGATTTTTACCGCGAAATACACCATTTAGTCATGGGAAGCAGCTTGCGATCAAGCGGAAGTTGCGATTATCTGACTTTCAAGTAAACGGAGTGGACTTCTTTTTCCAACAGCTGACGAGGACGAAGCGTGATGTCTAATAAACATAATGTAATCACATAATGAATCATATTTACGTGTGTATAAATTTGTCGCTCCTCAGCGTCCTACCTCCGAACGCAGACTCCAAAAGTCCATTGACTTCTCCATCAAACAGCATTTTTTTTTTTTTAATGGGAGTGCTGGATTGGGAAATTGAAATGCCATGTTTTAATTTTTTTTCCTCTCATGTCTTATAAATGATGTCCTCTGTGGATAGGTCGTTATCACTTCCTAATGTGTTTTGCTTACGTTGCTTTGTTGTTGTTGTGGTTGTTGTTGTTGTTGTTGTAGATTTTCAGTAGCTGGTGTCCTGTACTGTCACCCCCCTTGCATGTTTTCCCTCCTTTGCTGGTGATGTTGTTGTTGTTGTTGTTGCTGGCGTCTTGGTGCAATGTATTTGTCATCTGAGTAATGAAAGGACCAAAGGAGCGCAGTAATGCCGCCGCTTAAGCCCTTTTCTGGATCCGACCCACTCAGCATGAAGTAAGCCAAAAACAAGCAAAAGAAAAAAAAAAAACCGGAACAAATTCAGCACGTCTTTGTGAAAGGAAAAAAAAAACAACCAACCAACCCCACACAGACTAATTAGCCGATCTCGTTGACATTATTGCCGGGCGTAATCGAGTAAAAGTAATCGATTATATTAAAATCTTGGCAACTAATTACTTTTTTATTTCTCACTTACTGACCGATTACCGCACACCGGAATGAAAATTGATAAACTGAAAAAAAAAAAAAGCTTTAAGAACATGATATTTGTTACTGTGGCAGAGACTGCGGAAAAGAACTCAATACGGATAGGGACCAAACTCAGCGAACAATGAAATGTTGCGCAGTAAGTTTGAAATTAAATATACCTAAAATACAACTTTCACTATGGCTTCTTGGTGGCTGAGAGGATGTGAATCAAGGAATTAAGAAACTGGAGGTTGCAGTTCAAATCCCTCCTGAGACGAAAACAAAAAGGCAAAGGGTCGAAACACTTGTTAAATGGAAGTGTCTTCCTGTGAAGATCTTCAGTTGCCTCGCTCTCAGAGTAAAAGAGTTTCCTATTTAATATTTATTAAAACACATTTTCATTCCCTCCTCCATTTACCGTCTATTTCTCCCTAGGTGTCATCCGCCATAGCATTTAGGTCCTCTTTACTCCCCCCCCCCNCCCCCCCAACCCCCCCTTCCAGTTCCTCCTTACTCTCCAGAACAAAAATCATGAGCGGAGAGGCGTGATATCATGTACTCGACACATCAAGTAATCAATTACTACTCGATTAAATATGGCTGGAGTAATCAGTACGCACGATTAGTAAAAATCGAAGTATCGCCCAGCACCAGCAGCAGACATTCCTGACAGACATGGCGGGCGGGACACGACGTTTGTTACACTGATCCATCCATGCCATTACAACGTTATCAAAGCCCTGTCTAGAAATCGTCGCCAAACGCACCTGATGACCCCTGCGGCTGGCGCTGAGGGGCTGTTTAGTGCGACTTGGGCCCAGCCGTTTTTTTAGTTCCGTGAAACTACGATGACAATGTTCGTCTATGGTAACCCATATGCGTCACTTTCCACCCTTTTTATCTTTTCTTCTTGATCGGCCATGACCCAGCTCAGGTGATTTATGGCCCGATGTATTTTATACATTTTCAAGCTGTCGTTTCCAATGTTTTAAAACTCTGTTGTTTTGTCTGTGTTGCTGTCAGCCAACTGTTGACTGATCTAAATTTGATCGATTCACAGCCGTCTGTAGTGCTGCCAAACTTGTACCGGTACAGTGCAGTTTAGTATGCAAACACTCTGACACATATGCTTCAAGTGCGGTGAAATAAGTACAGTTTCACTTGCATAAGCATGGCTTTACATGCCTCAAGCTCACTTTTAAAGTATTCATGCAAAGAAGAAATGTCTTACACCATCGAACGTGCGTACTACACGATGTGAAATTATATACTGTATTTTAATCAGGCACACAGTCTGAAAATCTTACAACCTAGTAGGCGTAACTATAGTCTAATTATCATGCTTTGTGCAAATTCTAACATCATGTAAATACTGTTGAACATGCCTATATATGGTCTCAGATGCATAGTTTTATGTTAGATCGAACATGCTGTGGGACCTAACTTAGATATAATGTAACAAGCCTTAAGTATGGTCTGATATGATTTAAGTATGGTCTTGTATGCTTGAAGTACAGTCAAATATTTTGTACAGTCTAAAATGAAATAAGCACAGCCTAACATACCTTAAGTATAGTCTAACATTATCCTAAGTATGGTTTGACATGTCCTAGGTATAGTCTAACATGTCTTAAGACCGGTCTGACATGTCTTACATACGCTTAACATAATTCATGACTATACTGCGTTCTAACATACGCTAAATACTGTCTAATATGTCTTAAATACAATTGGAATAGTGTATCTTTAGTACGGTCTAGCATGTCCTGAAGTACGATCAAGCATGTCTTAATTGTGATACAATATTTCTGTTGACTGAAGTATGTTGTTGTTATGCGAAGGTGCAACATTAAGAAAACATGCTGTTAGCAGAGCTGACTGTTGCTGTTAGAGGATTAAGAAATTAAACACGCCTGTTTCATTAAGCACAAGAAACACTGCAAGTCGTTTACTTGTAAGGGAAAGGGTCAAAAATGATCTACTTGTTCTCCATAGTTTTGTGTCACGTTAAGAAAGTCGCCTCAGTCGGCTGGTGATTGTCATGTGGCGACCATTCATATCGACTACAACTCGTGCCCCCATTGCTCCCATTTTTTTTTTTGGCTATGTGTGCCGCTTGCCCATTAACCTTTATTTTTACCTTCACTTGACACCAGAGCGAGGTGGGCACCTTTCCCTCTCCTCCCCTTCACTCTCTCTCTCCTAGCAGTGTCACCGGTTCGTCCTGTCCCATCCATCCACCACGCCCCCCATCCCCCTTTTACTTCCCATTCTTCTATTCAACCGGGCTTTCATCGCTGGCGTTTACCTTGACTTCAAATACACCCGTCTTCCCCTAATAGTTCCCAGTCAGCTGTCATTGAGAAAGTGCGCGCGACGTTCGTTCGGTGACACTTACACAACTTGCTATTGTCACTACAACTTTTCACGGCGAAATATCTTACTCTGCCTGGATTTCTATGAAGATTTTGGAAAACTACCTGGACATTTCCAAATTGGTAGGGAACGTTTTGTTTTGTTTACTAGACTATCATACGCATGTTTACTCTTATCTGTCTGTTCTTTCTGTTGACCTCTTCAGTGTTGTACAAATTATCTTGCAGCCAGTCTCAAAGAGGCATACGCCACTATTTGACAGTGTCAGCTCATTGATATGATATGGATGTTTAACAACATATGTACTTTCATTCAGGGAGAGAAAGTTTTGAGCTAGCGTTAAACTGGACTGAGATTATTTGTTTGAAGTTGCTGTGGGTCACCAGTCACCACTTTGCAATGGAAAAATGTCTGAGAAAATCATAATTATTGAGGAAGAATGTTTCACCACAGTGATAGTCTAACCTGCCTCAAAAATGCTCAAATTTATCTCCAATTTCTAATTGTGCACCAGCGAAATCCAGTCTTGTGTACAGAAATGATTTTGTTATCAATTTCTGTTGGTATTGCATGGCCCATATCATCTTCAGAGACTGACATCTCGTTTCTTTTCTAGAGATATAAGCCTCATTTTGACAGGCAGCAAGACATATATCGTGGGCTGAAAATTAACTGGTTCTATGTCCAGTTTTGCATTTTTTAAAGGTAGAAACTGGACAAGAAACCTTGAGTCGCAAAGTTCTATGTCCGAGAAATTTGAAACTGTAAGTAATAATATGAATGAATGAAAAGGCGACCTCCTATAGAACTTTGTGCTCTTTTGAAGAGAAAATCGAAACTTTGACCTAAATTTTCTCAGTTCACCAAAAAGTGGACATAGACCCAGTTAATTCTCAGCCCACGATATGTCTGACATATATGTATGTGTGTAATGTAATGTAAAAAACTACAACAGTACATCGTGAGATGGACTTCAATGGGTCAGTCGTAACCCCCGAGTTTGTGATGTGTTCGAAAGCGTGAGTAAACTTTGATATATAGGCTAAGAAAAATAGGATTCCAGGCCCAGATCATTATAACGAGCATGTAAGTTTCTCGAGTATAAATATTATGAGATTCGAGGTCTTGAAGTTATGTTGTATCTCCCCGAACACATGTTTGTGTTTGCCTCCAGACTACATCATAATAATTATGAGCAATTCCTAATAGTTGATCAATCTTGTTTTGTTATGATAAATCAGTTTTGTTGTACTTCCCCGAACACGTCAAGTTTGTGTTTGCTTCTAGACTACATCATAATAATTATGAGCAATTCCAAAAAGTTGATCAAACTTGTTTTCTTATGATAAATCATCAGTGTAAGACATTGAAATGTCCCTTTTTTGCCCAAAGGATCTGCGTCTTCCTTCTAAATCTGTGCATAAGAAAAAAGACCACTATCCTCAGCTCAATCTGAAAGGCTTTTAATCGCCATCAGTGACAGCTGCATGAATCAGTTCGTTGTTGTGTCATCTATAACACAGATGATTTTTACAACATAGGGGGAGATAAATTTTAACTCATTTCTTATCACTTGCGCTCAGCAAATCATTTTTATAATGACGCAGTTTTGAAAAGTTTAACTGTACATAGAATTTCATTTATGTCTCTATTAAAATAGAATCTACACAATCCTATAACAATGGGTTCTTAATTCATATTCATTATTGTAAATATGTAGGACCCAACTGTCATTTTCCTCAAAAGATGAAGAACCTTTTGGAATGACAAATTATATGATATTCACATGCAGCCAAGCACAAATAGACTTCAATTTATTTTCATTGGAGAGAGAGCAATAAAATAATTATAGATCAGATGTGATTTTTTATTTCATCTCACTTTTGTATAATGCAAATATAAAAACTAGAGTATAATTATATTTTTTTAATGCAGATTCATACGCAATGACTAGGATACAAATAATCTTCACTGGAGCAGTAGGCTTAAGGGAACAACAGTACTGTAGTTTGTGCATTGCACTTATTATTAACAATAACAATAAGAGAAATTTTCTTAGGCTCAGGTAATCTAGGTACAAATGAGCATATATACATTAGAAGAATAGATGGCCAATATACTGATATCATGAATGTAGCTGTAAAATCTATATATTGTATTATTTAATACACATTAAGCTGCACAATGTATAGATTGCACATCAGTTTCATCGGGGAGAGAGAGCCAGAGGAAGAGAGAGAGAGAGAGAGAAAGAGAGAGAGAGAGAGAGAGAGAGAGAGCGAGAGAGAGAGAACACTTAATACGTAATATAGGTATAATTGCTGTTGCATTCTCCCTCAGTGACTGCCTTTGTTGGTGGTTGCTTCTTAGCATGTAACTAAAGTGCGGCTGTTGTTGTAGATTCTGTTCATAACGTTGCAGCTGTAGCAGCTGCGTCAGCATGATGTCGATTCCACCTAAACGCAGTTCGAACTCTGCTTAATCAAAAGCATTTTTGACCAAGCAGAATATTATCCTATTTAACAGATTTGCTTTAAAAACATCACTAGACTGAATACCCCCAACTCAAGTTTATCGCAAGTTGTTGGTTTGTTTTTTTTTTCTTATGCTACCTGTTGTTGCGAGTTACAGGGAGTCAACCTGGCCACTGCACTGCGCTAGTATAGATTACGTTACATGTTTCTCAGTACTGTCTCCAAAATAGGGCCAAGGAAGGGAAGACATCAATACAAATTATCCGATAACGTGCGACTGCCGTTTTTAAGTTGGGAAGGGAGCTAAGTCTCTTGAGGAGACAAAAAAGTATATAAGAGCTTCTCTTTTCAAGTCCAGATATCTTATGACCGTTATTGCAGAGACAAGCATGTACATAAAGTAAGTCAAGTCGCTGCGTCAGGGCACTATTTGCGCTAGGGGTCACTCATTTCGCTTTCCGTTAGCCTGATGCCAACCTTGCATGTACATAGATAAGTTGAAAACTGTTGTTTTGATTTCCTCCACCAGGATCAGCATCAGGATACAAAAAAGCCAAATCAGTGACCCCTAGCGCAAGCAGAGTCCTAGCGCAACGACCTGCCTTTACTCTCTATTCTCATAACATTTTCAGCTGTTATGATCATATTGCACGTTATAAACTAGCATCAGATGTGAATTTCACGTGTAGACCATATCACCGTAACACTAAGAAATATGCCACATATGCATGCCTACGTCTGCTGAAACAGTCCATGGGAGATCCGACCTTGAAAACCTCTCTGATACAGGCCTCTGAAATAGGTCTCCAGAATTCAAAGTTCACATCAAATTCGAGTCAAGAAGTGCAACTGTCCGAGGTCATGTTCACATAAAAAAAAAAAAAATCTACGTACAGTCTAATCAGCTAATCTGTACAAATGATATAAACTGCACTCTGATCTGCTTTCAACGACTCCGATAACTCTTTACTATACATTTATTTTTAGTCCGTTATATGCCAAACCAATCTAACACTAACATTTGTTTGTGAAAAATAATGATTCTAAATGCATGAGAGGGACTTTGAGAATTCTTTT
>JAWQUT010000010.1:4672877-4683424 GCA_033807755.1 Ellobium chinense | reverse complement strand
CCCCACTCATGATATTGCCCGTTACGATCAAGATCTCTTATCTTCTCAAATCATCTAATAGTCATTCATAATGTGGCTGTAACACCAAGAAATGCAGATCATTATCAGTAGAAGTATTCCTGGAAACCGCAGTACCTTCCCGTATCATCAGTTTGAGAGAAGTAGCCAGAGAAAGATTCAGCGCAGGGTTGTACTCGCCGGAGAAGCGCGATTTGATTTGTAAAACAAGGAAATACGTGGGTATGTAGGCTGTATTTCCTCTTTGTCCTTGTTTGAGGTTATGACTGAGCCGTTTTGTTGAACGTGCTAAAAATTTCGGAGCGGGACTCAATTTCATAACACTTCTCTTCAGACATGACAATCCCATTCGGAGAATGGGGACTGTTACTAGTGCTTTATAGACGTTGCGACATACGAAAGTCTGGTCGCGCCCATTCTCGCATTACATACTTGGCTGTTCCAGTATGGAAGTCAGAATATTTAGGAGTTGAGAATAAACTCGGACCCGAAACTTGGTCGTCCTTTGTCGTGTCGTGGAAGTGATCGCCTGACCATGTTCGGCCGTATCCCCCTAAATTTTATCCGACCTTGGCCACTATTCAAGGCAGGCCTAGGGCCCGGATTTCTGAAATACCAGTGTTGGGAACAAATAGGTGAAGAGTGGGCGGAGCAAAAAATAAGTGTGGATGTGTTTGTGTGTGAGGGAAGGAGGGGGCGGGGGCTTTCTCTCCATAAAGTTTGAGTTAAGGGAAGAAAGAGGAAACCAAAAAAAAAATGGAGTTGTCGCCCCCAAGCTTTTTCAAACACGTTCTGCACTTTAAAGGCGCCATGACCATGTGACCTTTTCGACGGCTTTAACAAGGTCATAAGGCTGGGGGCAAGAGGAAGTGACGTCAACGCAGCATGAAGGAAGGGTGGCTCCTTTGACAGAGAGAAAGAGAGACATAAAGAAAGACAGAAGCAGTGAAAGAAAGAGAGAAAGAAAGAAAGAAAGAAAGAAAGAAAAGAAACATAAAGAAAGAAAAGGAACAGAAAGAAAGGCGAATGAATGAGAGAGAGAGAGAGAAAGAGTGAAAGAAGTGAAATAATGAGAGAGGAAATATTCAGGAACCGAGGACAGACATGGCAAGATTATTCTGGGAATAGCACGGCATGCTAGCCTGCTTAAATAGAGCCCCGGGGCTTAGCATTTGAAGCTTCTTTAACAAGCGCTATTCAAGCTAGGAAGGTTTTTTGTTTCAAAACTTTTATTTTCGGTCAAATCATCAGCTGCTCACAGTTAGGCCGGCATAAATCTGGAAGGTATTATGACGTTCGAGAATAGAAACGAAGGACAGAGAAAAGCAGTTTAAAAGAAAAACAAAAACATATTAGGCGTGTTCTGTGGGGGCGATGTGCTAGATAGATATTTCTGATAGGAGCCAATTTGTTTTTCTTCATGTTGGGCAGTCAAGGCCTGAGTTTAAAGGCAATGCTTTACTTTAGAATTAACCAGATTTCAGTTTTATGTTTAAATATAACCTGATGGGGATTCGCAGGGAGAATACAGATGAATCTTAGATAGGGCTATATCACTTCGGTCCTCATCTTCTCTAAAAAAAAAAAAAGCCGCATATGCATATTATAGCTTGAAAACTAGAAGATAACTGATTTTCCTATATCGGGACCCCGAATTAAAAAAAAAACACCAAGAAACCAAAAAACTCACAAGCTGCATAAGAGGACAACCTGTCTAAGACGATCGATTCTTCTTCGGAACGGGCACTGGTCACCCATATTATATACGTTCTACTAAATGCAGTTTACATGTACACGAGGGTTCAGGGGTCATACAATTCACGTGCTGCAGCAGTCTTGCTGTTCCAAGGAAACAAATACGGCATTTAAATATAAAGTAGCCTGCATAGAGGACAACCTATCTAAGACAGGTTTTGCTCGCCCTTATTATACAGGTTTTACTATGTCCCACTTCAAGTTACCATTCTGGTGGCTGTCCGGGTGCTACTTTTTGACTTTATGGAGGGCAAAATGTCTGCTACCTTCACGAAGTACACTTCGCACCATTTCGCACGAACGCGCCGAAGATGCCTTACATCGATCCCAGAATGTGCTAGAGCTGGCGAGAGCTCCAAATGCTTCAACAAGGACAATAACTGTCTAAACTCACGGATATGAGGTTATGTCGCTTCTGATCGTGCATTTCCAATACCTCCATGACGACAACATCTCGTTATTTCCCGTAGGGCGGAGGCCCTGCGTCGCCATGTTGTCCAAAATTTCGGAAATCACGTGACCGTTTAGCTTCTTATTCCGAAGTGATCTATCTGCATTCCGCAAGTACACCAGAGTTCACGGTCGTGTGGTTCGTATCCCGCAGTTTTGCTGTTCCAGGGAAACTAGTACGGCATGGAAATGTCGTCCATGGAATGATCACGTATTCTTGAGCACCAGAGGACCGAAAGCGTAAAAGATAACCTTATCATGAAAGTGTTATACATTCCAGCGAGTCCACTTATGAGAGACGATAGCTTATCTTTGATTAATATGCAGGTCGGAGTAAAAAAAAAAAACCCAACAAAACAAAGCAAAAAAAAAGGACAAAAAAATACTATCGTTCGACTTTCAGGGTTCACATTTTTGTTCGCCTGTTAAGGCAGGAATTCATGTGCAGCACATGTTATGTTATTATGTTGTATGTGCTGATGTACTGGTTGCCATTTCGCGAAGACCAAGTTTGGATAAAATGCGATTCTTGAAATAATCTTGTTATAAGCATGAAGAGCCCAAATTCATCATAAAAATGTCAACGAATGTAATACGTATATCACGAGATAACGTATGTATAATACACGAGGTCGTATATGAACTAAATCAGTGCGTTGAAATCCAGCTTAAAACTGCGAATAAAATGGTACAATTACAGTATTTTTATTTTACCACATTGTGGAATATGACTCTTTACATCAACACGAAAGATGTGACAGAAATTCTCGTATGAACAGATCTGAGCGAACTAAATCATTCCCTAGTCTACCCCGGCATCCTCATATGGGTTGGATAACTGTAAGGTTAATATTATTAATAATAATACTTATAATAATAAAATATGGACTTGCATGCAATGTTTAGAGACCGCCATGGTCGAGTGACGGATATTTGAGAAAGCTTACTGTCCATATTCACGTATCCGGGTTCCCTCCTCCCCATCCCACACCCCTTCCCCCCCCCTCNCCTTCCCCCCCCCTCCCCCTCTTTGTTTGTTGAACAACGGTGAGGGCTGGTTGGAGATGAATAAACTTCCAAGTCTCTAGACCAACTTTATTTGCCCAATTTATGTCTATTATGGGCCAAGGGCATGAAAGGGTTAAGAACTCTTGCACTCACCGGAAGTTGGTGACCTTCAAGGGAACTCATAATTTCTCTAGCTCCTGAATGCATGTGGTCTAGGTGGGGCAAAGAGTGAAACACCCCCTGCTTAGACACCGGAAGCCAGAGAAAAATCGACAGTTACTAACTGTGCAATTTAGTAAGTATATNCTCTTTTCATAACCCAGTTCCCCTCCAACACCCCCCTCCCCCTCTTCAAGGCTACCTCTTGAAGACGTTGAATGACGAGTCTAGAGTACAGGTGTACTTTGTAGTAACAGTGTGACTAGCTGAGGGGCAGTGTACACAGGCGGTTGTGATTATTCCCCCTACAAGTCAAATATTCTAACACTTAGTAACACTGCAGTCTCTGTGCTCCTTCTACAAATAACTTATAAGTCAAATATTTTAACAGTCACACTACAGCATTTTTTTCCAAGGAGATTGGCGGGTGAGGAGGGCAGGGGGATGAGGAAGGGGTGAAAGAATGATGACGACCTGATGGAAAAAAACGATGTTGTATGCAGTACTGTCCGTACTAACGTATGCGGTTGTATATCAGACATTAAGTCAAATGCAGATGCATTAGTTACATTTTATTTTGCATGTAAAATCGGCCCTAACGTTATCAGAATTAATACGAGGTAATTTTCAAAAGTCCCCGGACTGTGCCTATGAAAGCTCATGGACATATTGTAAATGCTCTTGAAGTACGCCCAGTGGTAGTCAGCCAATAATCGTTGTCTGCTGCCATGTCTGAAAGGTGTAGAAGCATCCCTGGAAGTCACTTTGTGCCAGCTGAAGGAAAGGATAGTGATTAATAAAGAGATATAGACTGAATTACAAATGATGCCTAACAGATTGACCCCCCCCCCCCCNCCCCCCCCCAAAAAAAAAAACAACAACAACAAAAAACCCGAAACTTTTAAGAGTGTTCCTAGGCATGACAGCAGCGCTGGAATCATAGTTTTGACTCTCATGGAACTACATCGAAGGTGATGGAGGAAAATAACACCTATAGTAAATCTGAAGGCTTTTATATAGTCGCAGTCTGAGGACTTTTGGATCTCACCTCGTATTATTTTATAAAAAAAATTGAAATTCAGAAAATTTTCTGAGGAATTTGGTCTCTCCATGCTAACAAAAAAAAAGTTAAAAACGATGGCAGACTTTCTCCAAGCCTCATTTTTTGTAGACTAAGACGTCATACTTCAATACGGACGATTAATCTAAAACTCGCTCGACACCTAAAGAGCCACAACCCAGTCATTTTTGTGCCCAGCCTTCTTCTTCAGGCACTTTGTCGACTGGCGGAAGCGATCTTGGACACGCCATCTTGGACACGCCATCTTGGACCCCACTGCTGCATGTCAACTGTTTAAGTCAGTAGTGTTGGGTGCACCCATCCAACTGACTAGCTCGTCCAGACATTTCTCTCTCTTTGTCTTTTCCTACTTTGTTGGCCATTTAGCTTTCACCAAATGCCCTGGCTGTTGTCCTCTCACTACATGTCGTGTGGAGTTTGCCTGTCTTCTTCTCACTGTTGTTAAGCAATTTTCTTTCATGCTTTGCTTTCTTCAAAATGTGTGCATTTGCTTCCTTTACTGTCCATGATATATTGAGCATTCTTTGTATGAACGACATTTTTGTGGCTTCCAGCGGATAGAGGCTCTATATCCTAAAGGTGTCTCCTTCCTACATCTCGGGAAGGAGTGGAGAAGGCGGCGGGCATTAGACCTGGTATGATCACTTCTGCTTAACCGCAATATCTGCCTGACAACAAACTTCTACATTTTGTTTACGGGTAATCGCAGCACCTTTTAATCGCAGCTTGTCCTCTCATGCTTTCCAGGAAAGAGTCGCAACAAACCGGTGTCGCTTGCAGTTTTTTCGAATTCCGTCTGTATAGAGTATAGACATGGCCGCGTGCTTTGATCACCTACCGCCCGTGTCAATGTATACAAACAGGGCAGGGTTAAGTGTGTGCAATCCCTTTCATATAGTTTACACTAATCCAGGGCACGAGGTGCGTCCAGGGGCGAGATCCGGAACACTTGGTTACTCTTTATGACTTCATTATGTTGATTCATCACCTCTGACGAAAGGCGCTGGGGAAAGTCGACACTTCTTTAACGCAACTCCTCGAGATATCAAGAAGATGAGATTAACGGGAGTTATTCGGCGACTTTATTACAGAAAAAAAATGTCAGTATTCTGTTACATTACTGGAAATGTCAGTGTTCCGTTACTGATAGAATTTCGGGATGTATTATGCGGACTTTGAAATTAAACGGATTGCGATCAGGCGGGATGGAATGTGCAAGACTTTAGCACTGAAGTTCAAGGCTTTCAGTGCGTCGTTCCCACTCCTACCCTAATCACCTCCTCCTATGATGACTCCTTTCCTCCACCTTCCACGTAGCCTCGCAAGAGCGAAGCAAAAAAACATCCACGATTTGCTGACGTTTCTGTAATTTTGCATTGAATTTCATACTGCTTACCAGCATTGGTATTATGGTTACCCTTGATCTTGAGGTATTTTCAGCATGGTCGGGAGCTTAGGAGGAGGGAAAAGGGAGGGGGGGGCGGGGTTAGGGTTTAGGGGTTAAACCCCAAGTTTAAGTTCCCTTGGCACGCACGTCAGAAATCAAACTGATATAGCGCTATTTGATAAGAAGCATCTCAACATATAACATCACCTGATCGCTTCCTGGTCCTCCAGTCAAGTTTTAAGGCTCATCACTAAGGAATATAACGTAATATATTTTTGCACAACGAGATTCAGGTTTAGGGCCATTCCATGGAAATTTGTCCAGTCAGTTATACTCCAGCTGCAGCCAGCTTTACTACTGTGATGCCTCTGCATTGTCACGTACACTTTGTTGCTGACACAAGCTGGTCAACACTTCACAGAATAAAACGTGCTCTATGGCCGTAGGCATTATTCTTACACCCAATTAACGCATTGCAGTGACCTCGAAAAACTCACAAAACTTTGGTAGTGTGCACTACAATTAACGCAGTACGTTAACTAACAAATGAAGTAAAGGCATACGGCCACTGGTAACTAACTGGACTCTAGGCAAGTCACATGTAGAAGAGTAAATTCTGCGGCCGCTGTCAGGCCAAAACTGATTGGAGATTCTACCCAGTAGTTTATAGTCTTACCACTGGAAAAGCGCAATATTTCTGTAATCGTGCTGAGGGAAAGATTAAGTGCTGAACTTTATAATTATAATGAATGAAAAGTGTGTGTGTTTCGTTCTTTTTTCAGGAACTACCATCGTGGCAACCTGGGAATCCACTCCCCCAACCCCTCCTCTCTTCCCACACCCCTTCCCCCCATTTTTTCTTCCTTTTCCCGGTTAGCTTGTTTAGCCAAGTGAAAAACAGTTATAACTCTTCGGAAAGGTGAACTGGTGAACTTTACAATAATGAATGAAATAATGGTGTGTGTTTCGTTCCTCTTTTAGGGATGGCAGTTCTGGCAACATGAGAATGCAGCTCCCCTCCCCTCCCCCCTTCCCTCCTCATTTCCCCGTTTCCAAAATAAATTTCCAGCCTTAACATTACTAACATTGCTTCAAAGTGCCCCTCTCTCTCTTTCTCCCTTCTTTTTTTTTATTTACCCCCCGAAAATCTACAAGATATTGCAGGACAGAGTTGCCAAGGAAATGTTTGAAGCTGTGTTTATTTATGGGATGTATAAAAATGCAAGATGATAAGGGTGTTATCTCTGCATGACAACGCTAGGCCGCCCTTCTGACATGCTGCGCTGACAGATACGATGCATGAGTGATGACTGCGCTGAATTTTTGCGCCTTCGCGTTCGCGTCTTCTCTTTCGCACCGGCGATGATCGACGTGCTGCTTCGGATGCTTTCACTGGGGGATGTGCGAGTACATGTCGCAGGATATTCGAAAATTCGAGTATCCGTTAATCCATTTGAGGATTCGAATTTGAAATTTCGAATAGTCTAGTTACCGGACAAAGCTTGATTAGTCGGAGTGGGATAAACCTAGAAGGTTGGTGGTCGCTTGGTATGTAGTCGTTCAGAGAGATCTTAGATGCCTGACCTTAGTGTCTGTTACTTTCTCTTTCTTTTCCTTTTGATCTCACAATGTCACTTGCAGAGTTTTCCAGTCAATTCCCAAGCCATTTTCTGTATCATTTTCGAATCCTAACCGACTTAGACGATTCACGTGTGACTGCGAATTTTTATTTCTTGTTGGGTCGATATTTATATTATTCGATCGACAGCTTACCATTCGAACCGAAGTAGTAAATCGAAAACGGGAAGTATTCGTGTATTTGAATATATGTATTCGATTTGAACATGCGCATCCTTAGATTTCGCTCATTCACGCCGGTTTAAGAGTTGCCAACCCTGAGGGGGTTATCATGAAAATTCCAAGGTGTAGGTGAAGCGCCTACTACATGAATTTATCAATAAAACTACAAGTTACCAGTGGCCCTACCTAGCTACCTGATGAATGATCATAGGACAGAAGCCAGTGGGATTGCCTGTTGGCGTGAAAGGATTGGCTACAAAATGACTTACATAAAAATGTACAGAAATGACGTCACCGTTGCACAACACGCATGTCTCCATGGGAATCCCATTCTTTTCTTCTCAATGCAAAACGGCAATCATGCGTGTATACTATGTGCTAGTCACTACATTTGAGAATATGGGTCTGAGGACAAATTATGGCGTTTCGCGGCATCCGGAAAATCGCTATCTTTAACAGTGTATCTATAACTTATGTTTATTCGATGAGGTACCGACCAAGATAGGTTGGAAACCCCTGCTGCAGCTTCACTAATTTACTTTCTGACTTAGATCGAATCTGAGTCTGTTTGTTAGTGTTTCTAAATGGGGGATAACGTGGTGTGCATGTTGAAGGGAGGAATGTAGTGAAGCCTCAGGCTGTCGGGTCTCATGTACTCGAAAAAACTCATCATCCCATTAGCATGTTCTAGGTCCAGAATTCTATAATATCAACTCAGCCATTGCACTCACGCACAAAGAATGGGTAGGCCTATTAGATGCTCATTTTCACTTTGCTTAAATGCAGTTTTCCATCCAATCGGCTTTGTCGTGATTTAGGCAAATCACTGTGTCGTGCTGAGGAAAAATAAATCATTCTCGTCAGCAGGACCCAATTCTCTCGAGGACAATAATCTTTTAATGGCTGATGCATTACACCTGGAAGATGTGCGGATGACAATAGCCTGTGCGATGTTTGTAACGTTGGCAAGAAACAGTTCGAACAAAACTGGAAAATGACCCGTTAGCAGGATGTAAATAAACAAATTGCTGTAGACTAATGGACACAATCGAAATGCGCTCACGCGAAACTGATAATGTTCAACGCCTGTTTTTTTTTTTAAGATGTCACTGGGTGCACTCACAAGGCACTCACGCCGAATGAGCATGGCTACATTTGTTAAGTTCCTGCTATGTGACAAAATGGGAAGCCACACCTCTTTCTTGGCATAGGAAGTATCAGTCTCAAGAAGAGCCAGGATGGCTGGGACTAATGTGGAAAAGAAAGGAAACAATACACTGGCTTGCCAGTGGTATTTGTTATACTTATATCTTTACTTCATTCATCAGCATACAGACAGTTGTTCATTCTTGCCACATCCTCCTCCGACACAAGACCATTGATAAGATGTTCCACTAACAAATTTGAAACCATAGTTGGTTGCCGCCATACTGTCGAACTTTTTCTTGCTCTTTTGTACAAAACGCAACACATTTCTAACAAACCTCTAGAAGATGTGCACTGTTTCCTCACAGTGGCTGGCGCGCACCAACCAAACGCGTACCCTTTGCTACGGACTGCTCACTGAATACAATACAAGGAAGTAGTGTGGCTTCCCATAGTGTCAAACTGCAGAAACCAAACAAACGCAGCCTAGTTTACCGTCTTTTTCTTCAACACATGGCGGAAATGACAAATGTGCTAGGTAGGAGCCGTCAGATGATATTTTCATTAACTAAAAGAAGAATAATTCTCATCCTCATTATCCATCCCATCCCATCCCATCCTCACCCCAACTCTGGTCAAGATGAAGTAATTACGGCCCTGCCATGCTCCTTGAATGTGTTCCTTCTCTTCCTTATCATCTCTCTCACCAAATGTCTTTCAGGCATTCAAAATAAGGCTTAAGTCGCAGTCTTGACTACATCAAGCTATTGGTATGATCTCACAGCTTAATGTGTATACTGTTATAAGATGAAACGAGTTTTGATCTAGCAGTATTTTGGTTTGAGATATAGTAGTTTAAAGTGGGAGGGAGTCACTCCTTTAGGGTGAGAAATATTCTGCGAAAATCGGAGGTGAAGAACATATTTTCATTATAAAAGCTACCCCTGCCTGACAAAATCTCAGATTTATCTGCAATTACCTACTACTCTTCCATAAAGCGATTTTTTTTCGTAAAACGAAATGTAATGGTCTTGTCCTCCATTTCTACAACAAACAAAGCTTTGATATCGGCTGCAGGCCCAAAATCATCTTTAGAGCTTGATAATATCTCAGTTCCCAGTCCAGCGACATAAGCCTGTTTTTGACTGGCTGCACTGTCATCGCCACTGTTAGAAATTCACAAGCACGTTCTGTACTTTAAAGAATGCGGTGGTAAAAAGGAAAAAAAAAATCTCAAAAGCATGCCAGATAGTCGTGGCCACTTATAGGTTACAGCGAAATCTCGGTCACTTACGACACTGCGTTTGTTTTTGCCTTGTGTAACCTAAGTCAGACTGCTCGCCAGTGGCGGATCAACGAATTGTCCATGGGTGAGGTCGTGGGGCGGGGCTGTGGTGCTTTCTCTCTCTTCTCATAAGATACTTTCAATAGACTAGAGAAAAATATCGGAATGACTATGTGATTAAAAGAGGGCGGGGGAGATGCTGTTCCGATGGCCCCCATTATAGATTCGCCACCGCCTCTGACCGCAGCCGGGGTCGCTTCCTTGGGTGGTTCACGTAAGATGTAAGAAGAGAGGTTATTAAGGAAGACAGAGAGTGTCGATTGGAGAGAAAAGAGGAAGGAAACGGGTGCGAGTTAAGAGTTAAAAGAAGGCGAGAAGAAGCATAAAGAGGGGCTTATACTGAAAGAAGAATTTAAAACCGTGCCTGCCGGTCGTTACCACCGTAAGCTAGGCCCTGC
>JAWQUT010000010.1:4656227-4668444 GCA_033807755.1 Ellobium chinense | reverse complement strand
TATATATATATATATATGGCTAGCTGGATTAAATCAATTTCAGAAATTATCCAATTTCGACTGCGCAAAAATGATCCGGCTAAAGTGTTTGTTTTTTTTTTTCAAGTTTATATATAGATAATACACCATTGTAATGCTAGACATATCCCGAATAAGCCAGAAAGGCAATAAAGCGGTGTGTGGTAAAGCGGAGAAGATCGTATTCTTCTTGATAATGCACTTCTGCTGGTTTTCTCTAGTCTACCTATGGCGGTGTGGTGCGCGCTATACCTTGGTTCATCAGTAGATCTACCAGCAGCTGTTGCGCACCTTCACATTCACAATCTTCCTGAAAATAAAACAAAAGGAACGAGAAAGAAGAAGAAAACAACCCGCATCGAATTCCATGCACTAAAAGCCCATCCTTGCACGCAGAATGAAGAGGAACAACAACCTGTTTAGTTGAGAGGATATCAGGAGGAAAAAAAAAACAGCAACGAAACGCCATAATGACGTCATGAATGTGGAACTATTCTCCCATTATCTGTGTCAGCCGTGACGTCATGAATGGTCAAAATTACTGCGCACAGGCTGTGCAGGGGGTGTTTTCGCGATATGACCGCATTTTTCGACATTCGTCATAGTAATGGATTTATCAGCTGCACAGAAGCACAAAATAATACGCATTCAAAGCGGTTTTTAGTTATTCGGAGTCTAATTGTAACAGTTTATGCTTATGAGATCCTCAGCTTTAATTTGTGACCTAGATTATGGAGAATTTATTTCACAGGCATTGGAGACACATTGCACTGGGTGGCTGACAAAGGAAAGAGTGAGTGAGTGAGTGAGTGAGTGAGTGAGTGAGTGAGTGAGTGAGTGAGTGAGTGAGTGAGTGAGTGTGAGTGAGTGAGTGAGTGAATGAGTAAGTGACTGAGTGAGTGAGTGAGTGAGTGAGTGAGTGAGTGAGTGAGTGAGTGAGTGAATGAGTAAGTGACTGAGTGAGTGAGTGCGTGAGTGCGTGAATGAGTGAGTGAGTGAGTGAGTGAGTGAGTGAGTGAGTGAGTGAGTGAGTGAGAAGAGAGAGAGAAAGAGCATGGGAGGGAGCGAGAGAAAGAGCAAAATGGAGAGACACGAATTTAGTGCAGTCTAATGGTGTAATGACCCCACAACCTAACACCATTCACGAAGGAACTGCCGCATTCTACGTTGTCCCAAAAACAAAAACAATCCAAAAAAGAAAAAAAACCAAACAAACTCGGAGTATCTCCATTTTCTACAACTGTGCCAGGCAGGGGGCGAGAGGGTGATAATGGCAGCATAATGTTGTAAGAGATAACGTACCAGCTCATATTACATGCTCGAAATATCGCAACTTATCCACTGCTAGATGCCTCTCATGACGTTTCTACTGTTAACTCATGATACGGCATCGCCGTGGTAATGCAAATGTGGCAACATTTACCACAATCGCACAAGTTCAGCATTATGATGCCGAGGGTGTTGGTTTTTGGTGGGTTTTTTTTTTTTTGTGGTGTATATTTTTTTTTCTTCTGCGTAGTGCAAGCAGCCGGCTGAAATTTCATGACACGGTAAAACACCCACGAATGGCAATTTGTTTCAGATTTTAGAGTGCCAGAAAGAAGAAGAAGAAGAAGAAGAAGATAATTATATATGAAGAAAATAGAAAAATGAAAAGATGCTCCAGCAAAAACAAAATAATTAAAAAAAACCCTCCCTCATCACTCTTTCTCGCACTCTCTATCTCTCTCCCTCTCACTTTCTTCTTCGGGCTGATGTTTGCCCATTCACAACATAACTGAATATGTGGCCCCCGATCTAAATTCTTCACATTATTTCCATCTCGCCCTGTATTTTTTACCTTTGGCCTAAAGAGGGGCCCAGAGTGCTAGCTAGTGCTAGCTCTTTGGATGGGCTACCCATGTGGATGACGCTCGGTACGGGGGTGAGGTTTGCCCGGCGGCCTTGTAAACGCTGGACGAGAGGAATCTGCCCTGTGAAATACGACACGGCGGCTCCTATTGCAGCTTTAACCCTTTCGGTAAACATTCTGAATTTCTCTTACTCGACGTGGGTAAATAGAGCGGAGGTTTCTTGTCTTTTCTTTTCAACCCCCAACGTGATGAATAGACCAGAAGCTCAGGAAGAAAACGGTTACTTTTTTCCCCCCTCTTGCTCTAGCTCTGTAGTGTGGCCCCTTCGCCTTCCACTTGATGGCATCTCGTAACGCTCTTGGCCGGATGAATAATTAGGGCAAGTGTCATCATCATCATAATCATCATCATTATCATCCTCATCATTATCATCATCATCATCTTCATCATCATCATCTTCAGCATTAGCATTATCGTCATAATCATCATTATCATCATCCTGATTATCATCATCTTCAGCACTAGCATTATCACCATCATCATATAATAATTCTAAATTTCAGAATGGTTAGGACAATAGTTAAATGTTCAGAGATAATTACTAGTAAAAAGATTCAATATGGCGAATAAATTTTCGATTTTTCTATCATCATTATTATCATCATCATCATAATAATTGTAAAATTAGCGAACGTTTCAGAAAAGAATATTTAGCCAGATATGCTTTAAAAGAAAAATTTATGGACAGGTTAAAAATGTTCAAAGTTCTAAACGTTTTCGACAGAGGTCTTCTTCAATAGAAATGATAATAATAAAAGTCAGTCATCATCTCATCGTCATCATCAACAACAGTATCTTAATTATCATCTCCATAATATTGTCGGTCTATGATAAATAGCACACAAGTTGTCTACCGTGCGCTTAATTTTGGTACAAATAATAACCATGATAAACTTTTTAAATAAACTACAATAAGATAACAGATTAGACTAGGAAAATGCGAGGCCCTTTAATCATTCTTGTACGGATAAGTTGTGTGGTAGTACTAGTAGTGGTAGGACGTCACGAATTGAAAGTCGTAGGGACCCCTCGTTATTTGAGAGCTTACGCATTGACGATGGGATCTCTTAACATTGTAAGAATTCCATTGGTGCATCTGTAGGGATCACTTACGTTGATGCATGGGTACTGAATGCACCCTCAGTGGCGTTCCACATGCAGAGCTAATGTAATTCTTATGATGGTAAGAGATCCCATCGTCAGTGCGCAAGTTCTCAATTTTAGAGTTTTTGGGGTATTCGAGTTTGTGAGTAGAAACTAAATGATTCTGAACCAAGGACTACTTAGGAATATGCAGCTGGATTTTGGGTTGTTTTTTTTTTAGTACGTGAGGCGTGAAATCTTGAACTATTTTATACTCAGGATCAATTACCATCCGCCTTGTGCTCTGCACTTACCTCTTCCATCTCAGTATTGTAGTCTTCTCTTCTCTTCTCTTCTCTTCTCTTCTCTTCTCTTCTCTTCTCTTCTCTTCTCTACTGACCCCGAACTTTATCTCCACACTCTCGAATCAGCTCTCCACTGCTCGATCTCTGGTAAGAAAAAAAACCCCTCTCACAGGAGTTCGCACGCACCTGCATGCGTTTTAGCGTCGATAGGAGAGCCGAAGAAGAAAAAAAAAAGGTCCAGCAGAAACGAAAAAAAAAAAAACACCCTCATAAACAAAACCTTCACTGCTTGAAACAGAAACAGAAGGCAGAGTGTACGCAAAGCAGTGGAGTACAGAGTACAGGGTTATGTGGTAGACTAGAAGGTCTAAAGATAGGAACAGCAGCCCACGAAATTCAAAAATTCTATTCTCAATTTCGTGGCCCCTTAGATTTCTGATGTCTGCGCGAGCCAAGAGGATAAAAAGCAAACGGTATCTCCTCATGGTGAGGGAAAAGCTGAAAGGCAGGGATAGATCTAGATATGTATAGATGTCTCTCTCTCTATATATATATATAAAAAAGGATAGGTGTAAAACAAAAAGCCGCACGCACATGAAGGAACTACCAGCTTTTGTGTGAAATGCTACCAGTGCTTTTCAAGGCAACCTTTGTACATCTGTGCTGTGATGTACACTGAGGCTTTTTCGTTTTTATATTTTTTTTTTTTGTGATGCGCGCGTTTGTGTGTGTGTGCGTGTTTTTTCACTATTCCGGAATACCAGAGGCAGTTGGGAGTTGGAAACCTGTGAGTGAGTAGTCCCCAGACTAGCATAGCACTCTCGTTCGGGTGTCAGTCATTCAGTCAGTGAGTGAGTCGGTGAGTCGGTCAGTCATTCAGTAAGCGTGCCCTCTAGTTCGGTGCGTTTCTTGGCCGGTGCGTGTGTGTTCTATGCAGGCGTCGGTGTGGGTCGGCCAGTTGTTGTAGTCTAGCGCGAAAAAAAAAAAATCCTGTTCGAATTCTTCAGTCAGTGAGGCAAATAAAATGTGTGGAACAGCTGTCGAAGCTGCTGGCTACTCATCATTTTCGGGCTAGCCTAGACGAAGTTTTGTGCGCTAGTGACGGTTGATATTACTACTTTCTCAGTGGTTTTGTTTGTGCTGTGTTGAAACGTTGCGTGCATATTTATTCACAACTGGATAGTTTTCATTTGAGCTTTGACTGGTAAGACCAAACCTTTTTAAAATGAATTAGTTTCTGTTTGCTTAAATATTGAAATAATTTACATTTTTTTAATCACTAGTGGATAATTTTCATTCGAGCAGTAAATGGTAAAACGAAATTTGTAAAATTAATTATTATCTGTTTGAGTGTTAAAATATTTTACTTTTCACTCACCGCTACTGGTTTTTATTCGAGTACGCAATGCGGGTTATTTCAGATTTCAAATTGTAAAACATCCTCTCATAAATTTACAGACTGTGCCCTGGTTAAATTGTTGTTTTGTACTCACTCACATTGGATGGTTATGTGTTTATTTGTACTGAGAGGTATATATTACCGTAGGACAAAGTTGTTAAAATTATGGTCTGCACTGTACTTAAAACGCTGGCTCATTTATATTATTACTCACCACTGGATAACCTTGTGTTTATTTGAGTGCTGGAAGGTAGTGCGCACTTGATAAACCGTGATATGAAACTTGTTTCATTTTTACTCACCACTGACTGAATTGTCTTTTGTTCATATGAGTATGGGATAATATACATTGTAATATATTCTTGAAAAAAAAATTACCATCCGTAATGTTTTAAAACGTTGTTTCATATTTACTCTCAACTGAATAGGTCTAGTGGAAGTGTTCATTTCAGTAGTAAATGGTGTGCATTGTCAGGCAAACTCTGAAGAAAAACTACATTGTTGGTGAGCTTGTATTTTTCGAGCGCTCTAGCGTTATAGGAACAGGTCTCAGTACCGCATCGTCTTGAATTCGCAAGGAAGAGGTTTTTATTTTGAGTTCGTGAGGTGCCTGGGTTCATAATGTGAATTCTGTGATACAGAAGTTAAGCGACGAGACTTTCGAGTGCAGGAGGTTTGAAATCCTGTGAAAAACCTGTGTTGGCTATTTTATGCTGGTTTTGACTGCTTACAAAATTTATGTTGGTAAGCAGTAAAACACAACCGTAAAGTCTGTTTTACCCTAAACGGTTGTTCCAAAATTTTATTATTCTTCGGTGACTAGACTTATTTCATCCTTAGCGAAAGCATGTGCTTTTGTGGTTAAACAATGCCTAACCACGCGTTGGCCTGTGGTTGGTATCTCGGTAATCTATGTATTATGAGAACGTTGGATAATGAGGTGAATTTTAAGTTTGTGCCAAAACATGTACAGCATCTGTTGGCAGTGATACAGTAGTATTGTTTCAGTGCACAGCAGGGAATGCTCAAATTTATGCGATCAAATCTAGATTAGTTTACGGTAACACTGTGCACCACATTTTTTTTTTTTGGTCTCTTGTGTTAACGTTTTTGAACCACTCGTTCCACAACTGGCAACTGGATGTTGTTTAGTGTTCTTTGTTAGTGGGAATGGCATACAGTGCGCCACATTCATTACTATGCCAAGTCTTATTTATTTCTCGCCCTTTGTTCGTCCTCGTTCAGGTGAACGAAATTACAGCTGAAGCTGCAACTTTTCTCATTTTCTCCATTTATCACAGACCTCGCAACAACTTGGTGTATGCGATTTTTTTTTCTACCTATCATTAGAATCTTACGGACATGCACTAGCCGTTCTGTGATCATGACAAAAGTCTAATCAAATTAAAGAAAAAGAAAAAAAAAACCGAGCGA
The DNA here is from genome assembly GCA_033807755.1 of Ellobium chinense. Classification (NCBI taxonomy): domain Eukaryota; kingdom Metazoa; phylum Mollusca; class Gastropoda; order Ellobiida; family Ellobiidae; genus Ellobium; species Ellobium chinense. The sequence continues at coordinate 4,662,292 of JAWQUT010000010.1, read as the reverse complement.
GATAAAGAGGAGAGCAAGTGCATATTGTACGAACGATTAAATCAAATACACGTTGAGTGAATCCTTTTTTTCTTTTTACTTTTTGGTAGCCAAAACTGTGGCAGGAGTTAAGCTTGCAGATTCATCATCCCACACTTAAACCAGTTCACCCCTCGCCCGCTATTAAGTGCGTGAGAAAACAAGCATATTAATGAACAGATTCACGAGCGTGCAATGATGACGATAGTGGTGGTGGTCGTGGAAGAAGGCATAATAAGCAAGTGTTCGTGCCGACGGATGATTCCATACTGGTGAACTTGATAGCTGTTCCAATTATATTCCCTGAGGATAACGCGCGCAGCAACGCATACATACAAGTCGTAAGAAAAAGTAAGTTCCTGGAACGCTTTGTTTGTTCTGTTTATATGTAGGGCCTGTTGGTGTTTTGGTTTTTTGGTGGGTTTTTTTGTGTGTGTGTTTGTCTGTTCTGTTTTGTACCCAGCTGTTTTGGTTCATTTTGAGCAACAATGAACTCATGACTTGGGAATCGCTACTCTTACACTTTACATAATTGAGCGCACGCTTAAGGCTTTCCTTCCCCCCTCCCCCTCCCCCCAAAATCNCTCCCCCCAAAATCCCTCACCCCCGCGCCCTCCCACCAGCGGAAGAGTTACCGAATACGCCTCGTACCTTAACCCAACACAATACTAAATCTAACCGTAACCCCTAACCTTACTGTCCGTCGAGACGGGGTCCCTAACCCTAATGGCTATCGAAACCTACATTGAAACGCCACCCCTTCTCCAAACCATCCTGCTCTCATTTGCCATTGTCCACTTTTCCATGAGTTGCTTTCAAATTTGTGCAAATTACACACAACATCGAATTCTAGATATTTGAAGTTTCTTGAATGCCGTGATCGCTAAGCCATTTTAGAAACGCATGGAGAACAAATTCCTCATTAATTGTGTAGGACCGCTTAATACGTTGGATGGAACAACACTTTAAAAAAAAAAAAAGAAAAAGTTTACCTCATTTCAAAGTTTAATAAACTGAAATTTAGCACACATGAACAGATGGATATTGTGTATTCATGTTGCAAATTTCAAATATCTAAATGCTATGGCTATGTCACAGCTCAAAAATAATAATTTAGAAAGAAACACGTGAATAACAAGCACCATACAAATAATCGGCCCTTACATTTCATTTTTTAACAAATTTCTCTTTTTCTTGCTGAGACAAATCTATAGTCTCTAAGTCATTGAAACGTGCAGTTGATAATAAATTGTATCTGTTGATTACTAGAGAATTTCACTTCATTTTCTTTAAAACTCTTCGTGTAATTGGACTTTGAATCAAGTAAACGTTTACTTTTTTGTTTGTGTATGCCTGCCCGATACATGAATTCTGATAATGTCATCAAAACAACTCAGAGCTAAGTAGTAAGAATATTTGCATTTCAACACAAAATATGAAATACGTCATTGTGCGTGAAGACGAAAGCTTTGTATATATTGGAAAGGAAGAAAGAAAGAAAGAGGGAAGTGGTGAGGGAACAGGGAATGTAAGAAGTTTTGCCATGTTTTCATTTCTTTTTTTACCTCTTTTTTCCCCTGTAGCTGCTGTTTATCTTTCTGCCATCGTTCTCAACAATTTGACATCTCTTTCGGCTGTTGTAATGATTATTTCTTTCTCAAGAACTTCACGTCTCTTCCGCATTTTGTATTGACCATCTTTTTTTTCAAGAAGTTCAGATCTCTTTTGCTTTTGTGTATTGGTCATCTTTCTAAAAAAATTCACATCTCTTTTGCATTTTGTATTGGTCATCTTACTAAAAAATTTCACACCTTTTTTTTCCTCGTTGTATGGTCATGTTTCTGAACAGTTTTACATCTCTTCTGGTTATTGTATTGATAATTTCTTTCTCAATAAGTTCACACCTTCCTTGCTTATCGTATTGACTTGTTGAACTGTATTTCTACTCCCATGTTTTTTAGATTAGGGGTTATGGTAAGGATAAATTTGCCTTTTTTTTCTTTATTGCACGCTCATCAAAATGACCGGACGCAAGGAATCGGGAAGTCTTCCCTCCCCTAACTATCAAATTCTTTGATTTTTTTTAAAAAATAGTACTCTATTGTATTTCCATTGTACTTCCAACTTCCAGTACCACACTTTACAACCATCTCTCTCTCTTTCTCTTTCTCCTTCTCTCTCTCTCTCTCCTTCTCTCTCTCTCTCTTTGTCCTTCTCTCTCTCTTTCTCTCACATTCTCTTTCTCTCTTCCTAATCTAATCTACAAAACCCTCACACAAGGCGGAGAGCAGTCTACGCTGAAGGGCGCAAGAGAACATTCGAAATTTCTGTTTCTTTAAATAAACTATACTGACCTACATAAAGTTCTTACACTTCCATAACCCCTGCAGGTTCTTTTACCTTTGAGTACGTAGCCTATAATAAGGATGAGTTCGTTTGTGATTTCTGTACCAAAAAAAAAACCTATGAGAACTCTGCGTAGGATCTCTGATTTCAGGGGAGCGGCACATGATTAGAATCTGGAGTCTGTGAGGTGTTTGGATTCGTTACTACAATTTGATACACAGGAATACATAGTAGAACAGAGGTAAAAGATATTCCCCTTGGTGGAAAGCAAGTTATACTTGTTACTGAGAGGTCCAAAAGCAATGAAGTAACAGAGTGTAAATGAATATTTGCATGTGAAATTCATACTTAATAACACGGTATACTTACTAAGTCAGGAAGTCAAACCTGGGCAGAATCATATTTAATGCCAGTGATATACTTATTAAGTGAGTACATATAGAATAGATTAGTATAGGCTAGAGCTACAAAACGGAGAATTACAATGGACGGGTTAGTTGGCATTGAGTGCATCTGGTTCGAGCATGTGAGGTTCTTTGTTTCATCGTGCTGGAACACTCCTCACCCCTGTATCTGGTATTAATTAACTCGACTTTTTCAGAGAAACGTTTTATGTATCAGTTTCCCTTCTCCAGTATCGTCATGTTCATTCCACTTTTGCCCAAATCATTGTTTGAGGTTTTGAGAAATTTGGAGCTCTCAACCTGTTGCACAAAGCAAAACAATGAGGCAGATGTGGTTTACCTGTAAAACAGGGATATAGTAACGATTCAAAACATTAATTTGTTTTATTAGGAAAAAGAAGATAAGTGGAAGTTCATAGAAGTATGAACAAATCATCAAAACAAAACAAAAATGACTTTGATAAATGTGAAAATAGCGTGACGATATGGTAACATTTCATATCGCTTGTGAACAATCCCTGTTAAAATTTACAACAATCTGCTTGATATAAAGTAACGTTTTCCTGTAAAAGTTCTCAAATGCAATTTCCTGGAGGTGTTGAACTGTTTACTCTATTCGCTAAATGCACCATAGAGCTCCGGAAAATATTTTTGTAATGACAGCCTACATGTTTAGATTTTTAAGAGTCAGTGGGTAGAGAGCATGAATCAAACAAACAAATAAACAGTTAGTCAGCAACAATGCAGCAAAAACAAGAACAAACCAAAAATAAAAAAAATCAGTCACGCAGACTATCCCCATCAATTTGAACACACATGCTGTCAGAGTAACAACTAAAAGTGGGAAGAGAAATGTGTTCAGAGGGTATGACGCACCAACATGGCGGTTTGGTTTAACGACTTTGGGTACGGATGATGAATATAGTTTGGGATGTGCAAAATGGCCATGTCAACTTGAAACAAGGGGGAACTTAGTGCGGGATCCTAACCTGTGAAAAATGTCCATTATTTGTTTCATCCTATATTTCATTTCAAATAACGAAAGAGGGGTTATTTTGATGGTGCTGGTCAAAAATACAAAGCAAAACAAAAATGGCTTTTCGCTAACTCCACCTAACCCTAACCTACAGTCATATACNACACACACACACACACACACACACACACACACACACACACACACACATATTGTCTAATGGTCAATAATTTCAGTTTGGAATAACTTCAAGAGCTGGAAGAAAACTGAAAGGAAACATTGAACAAATTTACATCGATAGACACATTTATAATCTATAATTCGTGGAAATTTCACTGGCCTATATGCTATGCTTTTGTTACACATAAATGATTGAAAACACATGTCCAAAAAAATTACCGGTCGGGGCCAGTGTATCAGACACACTCTGGGCAATTTGTTCTTACATCTGTGTTTTTAATATTATAGCAATTAACATAATCATGGCATCTAAATATCTGAAATTTTTAGCATTCGCAGACAATATCAATTTTCTTAAGTGCATCAAAATTGCATGAAATAAAACTTGGATAATTGAAGTTTTTAAAATTTGAAAGTAAGTAAATTTTATTTTGGCCACCCGAGGCTGTAATGCAGTCAATATGTTGAGTTCTGAGTACATCACGATGAAAGGCATATGGAAATTCTCCACAGACTCGCATGAACGATCAAATTTAAGTTGATCCTGAAACGGATGCTAAATGTAAGAATCGCCAGAAGGAACGATTCATCTTCTTACATCTTATCTCCATCACAAGCTAAAGCTGGCTTCGAAATTTGCAGGTGCCTTCAGACCTCCAATTTAATCCTTTTCGTGTCATTAGAGGTTTAGACCTAAGCAGTAGTTTTGGGATCAGGGCTATGGAAGTTAGTTGACTACACATCTGATATAGTTACAGAGATCCACTGTAAACGCTTATTACGAAAACGTTTACAAAAAGTTAGCACTACACCAAAGTACTCTGCAAGACAAAGGTGATAGTCCGGGTGGAATAATTTTATGGTTGCGCAGCGTTTTTCAAACTAATTGACGCCTTGCTGTAACGTTGTCGAAACCGGCTTTTCTCTCTTCTCTCTCTCTCTCTATTTCCCCATCTCTCTCTCTCTTTCTGCTGTCTTTCTCTCGTTGCATTCAACTTTCATAACTCTAGGCCCACCTTTAAAAACAGCACCTGCGCTACGTTCTTGTTAAAATTTATATCAATTCACTTTATACAAAATGACTATTTTTATCGTTGTTTTTCCCCCTGTTAAATTTAGCAAATGTGATTTTCGGAAGTGTTGCTGCATGGCGTCGAATTTATAATTCCCCGTGATTTTCACGATAAGGGCGTTGGAGTGTACATTTCATGGGAAAACACACTTGAATGAAATAGACCCAGCCCGCTGAGGAGTTGTGATCCTAATTTTACTCTTTTCCAGCACTACCCGTCAACCCTGATGCTGCTTAGGTTTGAGAAAACTTTACAACCAAGTCAAATTTGATTTTCCGTCTGTGTGCTGCATTGGCCTGAAGTTTTCGGTTTATCTGCGGCAATTAAACTTGATAGCAGGAGAATACAGAAGGCCTGTGAGCAAGTCTGGGTGTCTTGTATTTGTGGGAAAGGGTGCATGAATGCCAGCAAGGTGTATAGGGCTTTGGGAAGGTAAGCATATGGGGGTTGGGATAAAAGGGAGAGAGAGAGATAGAGGGGGGGGGGGNGGGGGGGGGGGGAGGAGAAAGAGAGAAGAGGATGAAAAAGATAGGAAGAATGATGGAAATGATGATGAGAGGAAGAGGAAGAAGAACACAGAGAGAGAGAGAGAGAGAAAGGTGGCAAGATATGAGCAAATGGAGATGAAGTGAAAGGAACGTCAGAGAGAGAGAGAGAGGGGCAGAGAAAGAATAGGGATACACAGAGAGGAATAGAAAAGGGAGAGACAAAGACATAAACTGTCCATATACAGACAGAATGAAATGAATATCGATGAAGGGGAGAGAGAGAGAGAGAGAGAGAGAGAGAGAGAGAGAGAGAGAGACAGAGAGAGCGAGAGTGTGTGAGAAAAAGCTAGGCAGAGAAAGGAAGATTGAGAGAGACAAAAGAATGTGCAATGATAGAAAGAGAGGGTCTGAGATACAGGTAAGGAAAGTGAGAAAGAGACAGCGAGAGGCAAACGAGAAAGGCAAGCATATAGAGATAAAGTGAATAGAATTAATCGAAAAGTGATAAGTGGAGAGAAAGAGAGAGAGAGAGAGAGAGAGAGAGAGAGAGAGAGAGAGAGAGAGAGAGAGAGAGAGAGAG
>JAWQUT010000010.1:4629069-4656220 GCA_033807755.1 Ellobium chinense | reverse complement strand
ACACACACACACACACACACACACACACACACACACACAAACACACACACACACACACACACACACACACACACACACACACACAGACGGACGTACAGATATACCTAGCATGCGCGCTCCCAGCGACATACTGATCTGTATATAAGATCAAGCCTAGACACCTGTGCGCACGCCGTTGTACATTTTGTTGAGGAATGTGGGACTGATACTGTACATTCATTACAATGCACATCGGGAGCACGAGGTGATAAAACAAGCAGATACTCCTGGGCTGGGCAATAACAATCAGGCAAACAATGCTGGCTTTGTACGTAACAAAAGTTATGGCGGTAACTGCTTATAGCTCCTATTTGTATGATATTATACTGGGTAATCTTTAGACAACCCCCCCNGCCCAAAAAAAAAAAAAAAAAGAAAAAAAAATATGTACTTTATTTCAGAGCTTGATTGCATCTGATTCTGTACTTCACACCGTGTGCACTTGCAATTTTAACACACATTAGTAGATGGATATTGGAGAACTTGCAGATTAACGATGGTATCGCTTACCTTCATAAGTCTCTGTATACTGAGCGCTACTAAGGACGAATTCAGCACCAGTGCACTAATGTAATTCTTACGAAGGTAAGAGATCCCATCGTTAAAACTCAGTTCCTCATTTGACTGCAAAAGCCGCAAACTTAAAATATCTAGCTGCTACGTTAATTTCTCAATTGAAAAGTTAAAATGTCTAGCAATAAGAATTATGTCTAACGTTCGATACGTGTCTTTCACATTGCCCCCAGCAGGTCAATTTTGACGGATGTTTTTTTAATTGTGACAAAAGTGTAGCACATAAATTTCTTAAACTTGCAAACAATGACTAGGTTATATCTGTCTGTAAATGTGTTAATATTTTATCCTACTTTAGTATGCAGTTGAAATCTGCGACAAATTAGCGGACGCATATTGTCTGCTATCGCCGAAATTTCAGATATTTAGGTCATGGTTGTGTCACAGCTGAAAAATTACACGCATATTATATGTCTGACAGTAGCATGGCCCAGGTGAATCAAGTACATTTTTTTTTGGCACCCCCTATATATAAACGAGCATAAATTATGTAAGTGATATGCGGGTAATATTAAATTCGTTAGATTTACAAAAATACACATAAAAAACGGTGAATTTTTGCATATGACACTTTACTGAACTCGTTGAACCAGGACGCTCCGGCAAATTTCGAAGGCAAATGGTGGGTCGCAACCCTAGTGCATGACTTGGGTTAGGCACAGGGTAAGAGTTTAGGGTTAAGGAAGAAAAGCAAATACAGGACAGCCCCAAAACATTATTATAGTCTAAGAACTCTCTTTTATGTGCTTTCTCGTTTCTAATCCTGTCCCTAACCCTAAACCAAACTCTATGCGGGTGTATCCTATGATATTGCGAATAAAGGAAGTCAGACTGTCGGATCTAAAAGATGCTAGTGTCTAGCAGCAAATATACTTTAAGTTGAGAGTTAGGTTTATGTATAAGAGATGCCAGTGTCTGGCAGCCTAAACATGCTTTAAGTTGAGATTTAGGTTTATATATAAGAGATCCTAGTGTCTGACAGCGTAGGCATGGTTCAAGTCAAGATTTAGGTTTATGTATGATTTGCGGGCAATATCATGAGACTCTCCCCAAGGGTTTATGATGATATGTTTAGGGACAGGAATTGAACACCGGAAGTCCGGCAAATTTGAAGAAGCTGACACAACCCTCAAATTTGCGCAAGCTGATTGGCGGAAGAGACAGTGTGCGTTGTGCATAATGTAATCCTCTATTAGCCTGTGAAATTTCTACCTCATAGAGTACGACGGTGGTTTTAATAGTGTTGTCATCTGGGTACTTTTGTACTTAACGTCATGACTAACTGGCGCCTATAGTTATGGTTAATTAATTAATTCATTTATTTTATGGACGGAAGCCAAAACTTCATGTTTTAAAGTAGGTTGTTGTGCACTTTCTGCCATGCAACGACAGAGCACCGTATAATCTGTATTGGGTTATTTGGTTACAAAGTGTTTTGTCGTTGCATAGGGAACTTATATAATATGTTTTATAATGAATTTTAGTGAGATAAACGCAGCTCAGTAAAACCTCATGACCTGTAGTCGAATGCATAATCCATACTTTAGTTAACGTATTGCGTCAACCAGAGAGAACACTACCAGTGTTTTGAGAGTTTGGCGTAGTTACCGCAGTGCGTTAACTAACGAAGAGATTATGTTTAACGTATTGCGTCGACCAGAGTGAACACTACGAGTGTTTTGAGGTTTGGCGTAGTTATCACAATGCGTGAACTAACGAAGGGATTATGTTTAACAAGTTTTAACAAGTTTTATTATTCATGCCCAGGCCGTGCATACAGTCAGGGACCATAATGATTTCGAATTCCCCTCGATCTTTTTACGTCAATAGGTCTTTTCCGGAACTCTCCCACTAGGGCTCGGAGTCGGATATATAGAGCAGGATAAGAAAAGAAAAGGCTTGTATCCTAAAGCTCATTCCACATTATTTTGCCCACGTCAGTTTTTGAGGGTTTGAGAAATTTAACGCTCTCAAATTGTTTGCTCATAGCAAAACAATGAGTAGATGTGGTGTTATAGCTTGTAAAATTGGGATCTAATAACGAATCAAAACTCTACATTTGTTTTAATAAGAAAAAGACGATAAGTGGAAGAGCATAGTAATATAAACAACTCAAATTATAAAAAAAAAATGATTTGGGCGATTGTAGAATGACCGTGACGATATGAGAGCGTGCCTTGAGAATGATAAAGTCTAGGTTCTATCTCAGGGTTGCCTATTCTTTTTCTTAATTCCCCCTAATCCTGCCTGGTACCCAGGAATAGCTTGTTATGAACAACTGCAACCCACTTAATCATGAACTGGTTTCAATTTGAATTCTTGAAGATACGCGTCTCACTGTATTTGTGGTTACCTCACTGGATTCAAGTTCTGAAGGTCGTGGGTTCCATTCCTGCTATGATTGTAAATGCCTTGGGAAGAAAACTTCATTCACAATTTCCTAAGTCCGTTAGTTTGTATAGTAGGTATCTGGATAGACAGTGAAAGCTGTTGTCAGAATGCTCGTGATCAGCGTCTGTAAAGGGCAGCGGCACTGTATGCCGCTAAGGGAGTTGAGCAAGTTCTGAATGGTTTGGCCGGTTAGGGTCATTGTAAAGGGAAGTCGCGCGAGTGGGCAGTTGCCTGAGAAAGAAACATATACATCTTATTACTATTTCACTACTTAATGATTATACTATGCTGGTTAGGGAGTTGAAGAAATCCTTCGGTGACTTGGCCTGCTAGGATGATAATTAAAAGAGAAATCGCGAGAGTGAGCAGTTGCATAAATGCGAAACTTATACATCTTATTACACTCATTTCACTGCTTAATGTCTATACTATCCCTTGCTATCGTATGGTGTTGCCACGCTGGGATCTTGCCCTCTAGTGAAGGGAAATTATTAAAGCTATTAATCATACCGGCTTTAACAATCTGTTTTACAAATATTATGAGATCTTTTTTTTTCTTTTTTTTTTTCGTTTGTTTGTTTGGGTTGCGAAAACGCCGTGCCAGTGCAAAGTAAAATTGATTGGATGAAATCCAATGTTTACTTTCAAACTGAAGATAAAAATATGTGGATGTGTGGAGAGGAAGNGGGGGGGGGGGGTCGGGTGGAAAGAATGAAGAGAACAAGATAGTTAGGAAACCCTACACATCCAAAGAATGGGGAAAAAATTTCATATAGTTGTTAGAATACATGAAATATGATAGGAACTACCAAAGATGTGGAATAATAAATACAATAAATGTTATTAATAAAAACTATATTTTATCGTCAAGAAAAATTATCCCGTTTTTCATCAACAAAAGGCAAAATATCGTCATTACATCGACAGTATCTCATCTCTCCCCGCACAAACCATCGCACTTTCATCGTTATCATCATAGTTGTCTTCATCAGTATCACTATCATCATCATTGTCGTTGTCAGCATCATCATTATCATAAACACCACATCACCATCATTGCCACCACTAAGATAATGGACCTGTCTGGTTGTCCAGATAACAGCGTTCAGTTTGAATGTAATATAGACTGTTTCAAAATAAACGTTTGTACAATACAAAACATGAAAAACAACGATGGAATTTATTGTACGGGATTATGTAGGCTTAAGCTGAAATATTCAATTTAATGCTTCAGTTACTCTGCAAAAGAGATGATGAGAAAAGGGAATCGAAAGGGGAGAGAAGCTCCTAGGCTAGAATGTTGTTCCTGAGAATAACATAGAGAGTATGGAGGGCCGATATCCGAATATCAAATAATTATTGCGATACTCGGTCGTCATGCTCCAAATACCGAAAATTTCGATTCTGTTTTGATTTTTGATACCATCCGTTGTACAACCATTCTGTTTGTGGTGTATACATAATAAACCGATTTAGCACTGAATATTGGAATGGACCGTTGTTCCTTTCGGTATAATTTGATACTAGGTCACCATCGTGTGTTGATACTGTATTTCATCACTGATTTAAGATAGGTCTAACGGGCAAAATGATATGTTCCACCAGTGTATGATGTGTTTTGTTACACAATTGAAACTCTTGCTGAAATCTCCATTTTTTTTTAGGTTAAATGCCTTTCAGTTTGCACTGCGTCAACTTTGGAAGTATCCAAACATTGCGTTACCGTCACAAAAAAAGTCGAAATAGTATCGGAACTTTGGAGCGAGGATTTGACTTCACTTATCAGATTTTGATGCTGTGACAAGAGTATCGAAAGTTAGGATATTATTCGGAAACGGCATTGCCCGTCACTACCTACTTGTACAGAGGGACTCTTTATTATTTCCCTGAGCCATCTAGCCCTTACTGTTTTCTTAACCTAAAACATAAGAAAAGGTTCTGCAGCAGGCATGGCACAAAGCGCCCAGTTCTTTTCAAGGAAAAACAATGCCGGCGAGGTACACCTCCGCGAAATGTTGCTTTAGTTTAGTATTGGCATCGTTATCTGCGGCGTACCGGCAACAGCGCCGCCAGTTTACCCAAAACTGGTGTTTATCTAAGCCGTGCTCCTTGTGGTTGGGAGAGTGAAAGACAGACCAGAGTGTCATTCTTTGGCGAAAGGGTTGAATTCCTCTCATATAATGGAAGTCTGAATGGCTTTAGCATATCGTCCCGTGTTGACATGGTAAAATGTCGTATTTAAGAAACATTGAGTTTTGTTTCTGATATAATGGAAGTCTGAATGGCTTTAGTATATTATTGTCGTCCCATGTTGATCGGGTAAAACGTTGTATTTCACAATATTGAGTTTTGTCCCTCATATAAAGCAAGTCTGAATGGCTTTAGCATGTCGTTTCGTGTTGGCGTGGTAAAACGATGTTTTTCACAAAACCGAGCTTTGGTAAAAATTCGTGACCGCATAAAGTCCATCTATTAGCAGAAAGAGCTCGAATCTATTCTAATAAATCGGTAGCTTTATAACAATAAGGTATCTTTCTCTGCGCACCCTTTAAGACAGATTGTGTGCTCTTTAAATTTCTTGCATCGCTAGAATATGATCGTCTTTGGCACACCGTGGCATAACATCTACAAAAAGTCTTGAAATTACAGAATGTTTATTTCAGTCAATAAATCTCGATTTCCATCACTTCCAAAGTTTAACTTTTTTGATGACTCCTGGGGCGTTCAATTCCAGTGCGGTTAGGTGCGAGGCTGGCTTTAAAAAGAACGCGTATTGCGTTCTATCGCTGTGATTGTCATGTATGTTATTGGCTGTTAGGTTTAATATCCTTCGCTACTCACCCATAGCAACTTATAAAACTGCTACGTACCCTACGGTTTTGAATTTGTATGTACGTTTCTGTAATATCAGCATCGAAGAATAATCACTGATAAAATAATACAAATATTTGCGCATGATCTAATTTGTGGTATATGGCCTACTACATCGACATGAGCGAGATTGAAATCCTTCGCTTATCTAACCTATTGGACTCGTCCAGCCCTTGCCAGTAAATATTCTTTCACATACAAAAACAGACGTTACAGCCTACATGTTCTGAAACAATAAAAGCCCTTGTTCTGCTTCAAAACCCTAATCGCTTGTATTCTTGTATAAACACTTCACCAACCGTAGCGAAAGATCTGATACTTGGGAGGGTCTTTTTCTGCTAAAGAGTCTTAGAACTAAATCGCTATTCTGCGTTCGTTTCTTCAGCAGTGTAGATAAAGATTAAAACAACAAAATCAGCGCTGATATTTGCACTGGTCATGCCGCTCATAGACAGTACGTTGACATCACGTGCAAAAATAGTGAACTCTTTACCTGCACAATTGTTTGCAGGTGAAAATCAGCAAAGATGAGTAGCGATGTGAGGGATTTTTCGCCCAAGAATAGCAACACCGCACATAAATAGAATGTTCTTTATTAGCCGACTATAATTAAACGAACTTCCAGTTTAATCAAAATAGTAGCGTGTTCCATCATCAAATCTCGCTTTCGAAAGTAAAAGCTGCATCAGCCACTGAAAGCCAATGTAACAGACCATGCCAGCCAATCATATTTCATGTAAAAGTGGAACGCGGAAGTAATACCGCTGGTGTTGTAAGCCAAACCTGCATCAGCCAATAAAAAACAGTGTAACAGACCATATCAGTTCATAAAAAACAGTGTAACAGACCATATCAGCCAATAAAAAGCAGTGTAACAGACCATATCAGCCATCATAGTTTGTGGAAAAGTGGACGCGAAGGTAATGACTGCTGGTATTGTAAGCAAAACCTGCATCAGCCAATAAAAACCAGTGGAACAGACCACATTAGCCAATCATTTCACGGAAAAGGGGGGAACGCGGAAGTAATGACAGCTGGGTGTTATGACTTGCGATGCGCGGATAACCGTGCATGTATAATAACTGAGAGTGGTCCATACTGAGTTCTGTCACTGTATGGGTCATGAATAATAAAACAGTATGTGAACCCCATATATCCGCACAATAAATTGCTCTCAAGTGAAAAAAAAATTCGCAGGGAGGGATGGTAACAGATGTTTCATTCGAGGAAATAGTATCGAATGTAGATGTTCAGCTTTTTCTTAGTGTTAGTGCATGAGGTAGTCTATATCTCTCCATACTTTATTCGGTTTCAGTTCGGTTTTGCTACAGCTACTGATTATCGTGAGTCTGGTGTCCCACACAAGTTAATTGAGAACTTGAGCATTAACGGTGGGATGTCTTGCTATCGTGAGAGTTACATTTACTCTGCATTTGAACGCTGTAAGAATTTATTCAGCACCGATGCACTAATATCATTCTTACGACGGTAAGAGATCTTGTAGTTCATGCGATAATGAAAAGTGTACTATTGATTTATTAATTAATTAATTTATTTATTTATTTTGCCTTCGAAAGAATAAAAACATCCATTGATTGCTAAAAATATAAAGGAACCGCAGGTGACTATTTGCCAGCTCATAAACAGATGTGCGATATGCACACATCTTCCGATTATAAAGCGATGCCACTTTCCCGTTCATACAGAAATGGCCATTTTGTCTTACATTTGCCACATAATGGGCAATGGACATTAATCAATATTGTTGCTTTTTTTTTTTTGTAATTTTTACATCTCAACCGTGGTGTATTCACTCGCCGAAAAAAAAAAAAAANAAAAAAAAAAAAAAAAAAAAGGCACAAGTACAAATAACAACAGGTCTGTTGCGAAATTTGATTGTATTCTATGACATCTTCGCGTCGGGGTGTCAGAAATTTAAGTCTGTACCTTTTTTTTTTCAAACATGGATTATTGGTACTTCATCATCAACTTAATTCCGAGAGACGTGGCCATTATTTCGAACTTATGAGATGACGAAACTTTGTGAACAGAGATTGGCATTTGAAATAACGGCCCAGGACCATATACCAACATATTATGACGAATACGAGGGGTATTCGGGTACATGAGGTTCAATGGCGTAAGGTACTTTTGAGAACTTGCGCATTAACAGTGAGATCTTTTACCATCGTAAGATTTATATTACTATATCCAACATGCAGAGTTGGTGTAATTTCCCAGTGATAAAAGATCTCATCATTAATGCGCAAATTCTCAATTTCACACGTGTATAGTGTATCTCTTTGCTGGCCTTAGGTTTGTTCATTAATTTTACTTTTTTTATTGGTAAAGACTAGACGTCTATGTCCTTATTACATCATTCATTCATTCATTCATTCATTCATTCATTCATTCATTCATTTCTCTATCTCCAGATCGCAATGAGCGACATGGCGCTCAGACGAGCCCTAAGCCAAGGGGCACGAGCATTACGTCACACACGGGCCATGTTCACAACGTCGACGGCCGATGAAGCGGCGGCGGCGACTTCCGTCAATGGCTCCTCCTCTGCGGAAGTGACGACATCATCAGAGGCAACGGATCTAAAACCGTTCATGGAGCTTCCGGGCCCCAAAGGTTGGCCCATCCTGGGGTCCTTTCCCGAATACTTTAAGAAAGAGAACCGCGGACAGATGCACGAATTGATGGTAAGTACGTTATATAGCTACAAAAAACTAATGTAGTCGACACCGCATAATTGCAACTTTTCTGGAGCATTTAAAAGGTGTTGCTATTCTAAGCCTCTATACCCTTAATTTTGTCCATCGAAGGTAAATGGGCTTTACGCTTAGGTTTTGCGGAAGTCTCTTTGTGGGGCAAGTGCAAATTTACCAATCAGGAAGTCACATTTATACAAGAAATGCAATATTCTGTCAACTATAAGAAAACTGCGATTTAAGCCGAAGTTGCGAAGCGGAGCCGATTGTTATATCGCCGTTTATGGGCAAAGTCGTAAAATTACCATGTGAGTCTTGAGTTACCCACAGTATTTCGTTTGTAAACAGTTGTTTCGAAAATAATCGGGGGAGAATACAGAAAAAAATGTAATCCAGTTCCATATTTTGACACTCGTCCAGAAATCATGACTATCTCAGTACGTCAGTCAGATAATCGCATCAGATTACGTGTGACCGTCCCCATCTTGTTACTGTCAATTCCCCTTAATCGCAACGGAGCTAGTGTAATATTTCGTGGCCTGGAATTTTTCTTTTGAGGGAGGATGGGGTGTGGGGTAGAGGGATGAGAGACGCAGTGATTTCACAAACCGCTGAATGAGCATCTAAAAGTAGACATCACTATCATCAGCATCGTCTTTATTATTATTATCATTATTATTACTATTATCAGCATCGTCATTATTATTATTATCATTATTATTACTATTATCATCATCACCACCACCACCAGAGGTATTGTCATTTTGAATGGCATGACCATACTAGTATTCGCATGTACACATACACGCACAAACAAACACAAAAATTCTGTGAACAGCATAATATGTTCATTAATTACTATTAGTGTGGAGTGGGGAGCAACATAGATATGTGAACATTACTTTTGGGCGATAGGGAAACAACTAGATAGTCTAGATGTAAATAAATAAATAAATAAAATGAAGTTTATTACTTGTAATCCCTCTACAACCCTACAACCCCAATATTCAATAGCTCCTTAAACTCTCAGCCCCAGATTCTCATCACCCTGTCGTTATTATGTCGCAGATCATTGAATAAAAATAACAACTGCCGTATTACAAAAAAAATTAAAAAAAAAAAAACCCTGCTGAAAGAAAACTTTATTGTAGGCCTATTCTTAAAAATACCTTATACAGCGAAACTCTACTTGTGTGGGTGGCATACAATAGAAAATAATTGCAGATGAAAACGCTTGGCCAATTAAATGAAAAAAAAAAAAAAATCACAGAATACAACCGAACGCGTAGGTTCAAGCTGTAAGGCGAAGAAAAATGATGTCCCAAGTGGTCCTTGCAGCATGCTTTTGTATATCCCTTAAATTATAGCACTGGTCCGCATGGTCGCTCGTATTCCGACAACTCTATTTAGAAGTGGACAAAAAAAAGATTTTTGTTCATAAACTAGTGCATCTGCTTAACCTTTTCGACGATAAGCTTTTGACACTAACTTAGCGCAGTGAACCTGAAACATTTAAACGATGCCCCACTTTTCAATCAGCTTTTTTTTGTTTATTTCATCACCACCTTTAACAATTTTTTTTCGGGTATATATATATATTTTGCTTCTGTTGTTAATGACGCATGCACGACATCTCTCCGCACTTTACCTGTCGATGGTGTAGATTATTATAATTTCATGTAAAGCTGACAGACCAAAGGAAAAAAAAACCACCAAAAAAAACCCACCAAAACCAACCACATCGCACCGCATGCAATTTTTGGCGAGTCAGTGACACCAAGGAAAGTTGATCTCGGGCGAAATAAAAAACCCAACGGCCTTGAAGTAAGTGACTAGAGGATCGGAGTTCATTAAGTAAAATTTATGATTCCATGACGACCAGATTTAGCGGTGGGAAAAGCGACGGTCTTGACTGTGAAGGTGTTTTTTTTTTTTTTTGTTTGTAATATTTTCGACAAGATTTTATTTTTGCGAAGAGTTGGGAAGTGCATTTGGCGAGGATTTAATTTTCACGATCCCTGCAGGATGATTTTTCTCATGTGTGTATGAGCGCTGAGGTCTAGACGAGTAATCTGGGGTGACGTTAGAGGGCTGATGATGGAAAATGTTTGGCTTATCTTCGTCTTCTCCTTCTTGAAATTAAATATGGTTCTGTTCAAATTTAACATAGAATGTTTGAGAAATATATAATCAATTTATTTACCAAAAAAAAACCCAACTTATCTTCTTCCTTCATCATCATCATCTTTTTCTTGACTCCCTTGTACTTTAGAAGGCTAGGCTTATACCAAAGACAAGCTGATAAATCCAAATAATCCAAATGCGGTCGTACCTTCTATGCACTATGGTTGTACACACTCAGGTCAGTTTTGAACGGAGCTTTTTATTTTTTTCGCCGGAAGTAATTTTCCCAAGTCAAGCTCAACTCACAAAATTTTACGAAAATTAGATCATAGAGAATTGAACAAAAATTTTTTTTTTTTTCAAATTCCTCAATAGACCTAACAAGAATGACCAAGAACTGTGGAAGAGAGTTGGATTAGAGAAGATTTTCAAGTACATGAGGTTCGACTGTTTTATTAGAGAGCTTTTATTCTCAAGTTCGGATCTCTCAAGATCGTTACTAGGTGAAGTAGCTATGCTCATGAAATGGCTGGTTTTTCCATGGTGTTTCTATCATATTGCATTTTATGAAGTGTTTCGATCACAATGCACTTTATGAACTTCATGTGAAATTTGCATCTGATTCTAGTTCGTAGAGTGCGAAACGATCGTATCACCAGGAATGCCCATTATGCGCTTGCCAACCTCCGCCGTAACGGTCTGTGAGACATGCGAACTTCAAAATAAAAACTCCCTATTATTCTCGCTACGACCTCGTTTCTTAACCAAACACGTGGTCGTCCTGGTTCTCCAGTTTTGCTTTTCTTTTTTTTTTTTTCTTCTGTCACCACAGTGAAGAAAATATGATTTAATAACTTCCTGGGTAAATATCAGACCTGCCGTCAATATAAAAGTGGCGTCATATTTTACGTATAACGCAATGCGGCGCGAGTCAAGTCTTTTGCCTACAGCGTTAAGTTTGCGGTTCAGTTTGCTCGCGCAGTCGCCATTCTCTTCATCGTTTCCGAAAGCGATTTTTTTTTTTTTGCTCTTTTCGACACGCTCGAGGCTTTTTATTTGGTGAGAAAATAACATCTCCTCTTCCTTCTTTCCTTATTTACTTTTTTTTTCCCATCCGATCATGTGCGTACTCAAGCGCCGGGCCGTGAGTGTGAAGTTCGTTCAGTGCGCAGATTTGAGGGCAGCGGTAGAAATTAGATCTTAAGACAGTTTTATTTCAGGTTTATTGAGTCCGTCTTTCGTTCACTGTCAGTTTTCTTTCCTTCTTTTCCCTTCAATTTTTCTTTCTTTTATTCTTTCTCACCTAATTCTCACCAAAATTTCTTTTTCTTTCTTTCTTTCTTTCTTTCTTTCTTTCTTTCTTTCTTTCTTTCTTTCTGTCGTTTCTGTTAATGTTTTCATCTACTTTCTTTTTGTTTTCCTCTCCTCTTGTTCGTTCCATCTCATTCATTCATTCATTCATTCATTCATTCATTCATTCATTCATTCATTCATTCAAACTTCTGTAAAATGATCATATAGCAGAACGAACCGATTTTATTTCTTTCTCTGGAAGATAGCTGTTAGAATGGGGAAGGGGTAGGAAGTTGGAACGTCTGCAACACATCCACAGGAAATATAATAATGGTTAGAGGAAATATCTAATAACTCTTATGGTTACGAATGCTATGTAAGAATTCTCCCATGTATGCTTCCTCTTTCCTAACTCATCCCCCTGATCTTAAAACAAAAGCTAGGTAAAAGGGTTCCTGGATATTGCCTGCTAAAATTCAGTCCATAAACTTTCAAAGATATTCAACGCACCTCTATAAACCCACACATTTAATTTTACGCCTTTCCCCTTTTCTGGGCCCCACACATTAATTCGTTTCTTTATTTATAGTTATCCAGATTTTTTCTCAAAGTTGAACCACAGTGCGATAATTCTTGATTGGGTGCCACTTAGTGCGAAGCCCAACAACCTTAAAGATAAGCAGAACAGAGATTTGGAAAGTTATTTCTGGCCCAGCGATGCGGAGGTTTTTTTCGTTTCTTTTCTTTTATGGTCGGTAATTTGCTTACTTCTCAGGAACGAACAAATTATGGACGGGAAGTAAGAAACGACTTGATTTCTCGTAATCCGTTGTGTAAACTGCGATCCAGTGCATGTTGTAAAGACGTTCTGATATTTTAAGAGAATAAATGTATTCAAAATAAGTGCAGTAAATACGAACGAAGGCGTGTTTTTTGGGGACGTCCAGGTCATTGTTCTGAGTTTTTGAGGTGTTGGAGGATGTTATGATAATAATAATAATAATAATAATGATGATGATGATGATGATGATAATGATGATGATTTCATTTTTATGGGGGCTTATCACGAAAGGGTCTCAAGGTACTCTTTAGTTGCATATAAATGTGATGTGGAAAATTGAGCATTTCTAGCCAGAGTTTAACAACGATTTTTTGTGTGTGTTGTTATTTGTTTGTTTGTTTGAGTAGATGAGATTCGAGGACTTTGCTAGATGAAACTTTATCAGTTCTTTCTTTCTTTCTTTCTTTCTTTCTTTCTTTCTTTCTTTCTTTCTTTCCTTCTTTCTGAGAATACCGGCGTGCTAATTGTAATGCTCTGGTCCTGAGCCCTCCCTATGTTTGCTCTCAAAATTCTATTTACGAATCTAAGCATTTCAGAGACAAGAGATTACAGTCTATTTTCCTGAAGAGCGAGCTCATGAGCTCTTTCTGTATTAGAAGAATAAAACAAAATGCATGTACAAAACCATACGATTGCTCGATGAAAGCGGTAATGCATCAATTTTCTTTACCTTGATGACATTTCATTTTATGTTTCATACACACTTACACAAACAATAACAATATCTCATGCATACACAAATACAGATGTTCTTTCACATAAACACATCACAACATACAATAAATACTATACCGTCTTGCGTGGGCTGCGTGTGCTTTTCTGTCTTTACAAAAAAAGAAACACAATAATTTCTCACATCGCATGTTTAATTATATTTTTAGAATGAGATAATCTGTGTTTGCGAACCCGTAATTTAAAGGGCTGATCCTGAGATTAGTTTTCCAAATGATTATTTGCTTTCGGCTTCCAGAATTTTGGAACACAAGTACAACGCGTGATTAAGAAATGCCCGAATTTCAGTTTCATCAAGAAACCGTGTTTTTTTTTTTTTTCTTTCGCCTTGTCTTATAAAATTATTATTTTCGCCAAACAGCCAACAACGCTTTTGCTAGCACACATCTTTTTCATATTTCTCTCCCCGGTTTATGAATGGCTCTTAAGCAAAATGAAATGAAATTACAAATAAACATATAATCAAACCTCGATAATCAGTATGCCTTTGTGCATAGTAAATGTATAGTGTAATTCCCATTTAGGTGTTCTTAATATCGAAGTCCACCAGAATAATAGAATAATAATGAATCTATGTTTGTGAACTTCAAACTTAATGATGAAGTATATTAAATTTTTATAGTAAAATTTATATCGGTTTTATTTCCCATTATATCTGCCACTGAGAACATAGGGACACCCTGTTGCCTTGGGTGTATTGAATTTGTGTTTGTAAGTTATACTTGATAACAATATATACTTATTATTGAAATACTTAATGTCGCTGTTCCATTGTATGCTATACTACATATTATCAGTCACTGAGATGATAAAGCCACCAATTCTGTTATGGATATGAAAACAAATGCACGTAGTGCATTTAACTAATTTCACGGGACGTAAAGTCCATTGATAATAAGACTGTCGAGTCGGTGGAAATGATCAGATCAGATCAGCTGTAGTGATAGGAGTTACTGTATACAAGCTTTCAGACACGGTGACATAACTCACTAAGACTCACGACATTTATCGATAGCTCAACTGGGATATGAAATTACAGTGTATAACAGTATATGGATGTTCGAGAGGAGACCCTTATTATAAATTATATAATAGTATATTCATTGATTTGCTCGCATTTGGTGTCCACGTGACGAAAAAAAAAAACCAAACTTGACGTTTACACTGATATTGATGACATTACATCTTGTCATATGCATAGAATCATCTTCTATACTTTTAAGAAAAGATGCGTTGATCTTCATGACGTGGAAAGTCTGTGCACACTGGCACTGTGATAGCAAGCTTAACAAATTTATTGGGACAAGCCCAGACCACAGCTGTGGTACATGGGCAAAAATACACTATACGACAGGACAGCACATGGACATTTGAAACACTATGACTACTAAATTCACACATGTTCACAACATCCTCGTACATTCACATATATTATATTCACAATGTACTAGTACATTTTTTACATGTAACAATACTATGGACCACTCACTTACACTAAAAATCATTCAGTCCTTACACTTATTTCTTTTTTCCCCTACTTACTTAATAACTTTATACCGTTACTGAAATTTTTGTAACACAGTAACATTCAAACATGTGCACGTCGGTATGCTGGGCTATTTTTAAACAGAAGATGACAGCGTCGACTGAACTGGCGACTACTGCATGTACATGTAGGCCTTCTGTATTATAATAGCCACAAAGAATGACATAGCCCACAGCCTGCCGTCTCTCTGAAATTCCTCTCATCATTTTCGGCCTCCAGGGATTTCACCTAAACCCCAGCGGACATCCCGATGACTTAAGCTCTCCAATTTTATGAGCGGCATGACATTCCTTTGCGGTCAGTACTGGAGGGACAAGAGAGAAGACACAGTGGCTCGCTGGCTGGCCAAAGATGTGGGGAGGGGGGGGGCTGCCCTAGTCGGTGCGTGCAAACAGATCGTTTGACATTTTCGGTCCGAGGGCACTTGTTGAAGAGATGCTCAAGGCCCAGTGGTCATCCTGAAAGGTCACATGGAATTTTTGGTGTTTTTTTTTTTTTTCAGAAATAGAGAGAAAAGAGAGACAAGAGTGAAAGAGATGGTGAGAGAGAGAAAGAAAGAGTTTGTAAGAAAGAGAGAGAGAGAGAGAGAGAGGAGGAGGAATGGAGGGCCAAGAATTCGACACAAAAGAAACTAAAACAGAAAATACAGACCGTGTTGATTTTAGAAGTAAACACTGGTGAGCTTGGGTCTCTTGTTGAGTTATGCGCCAGCCCCAGTGGTCATTTAAAAAGGTCGCTCCGAGGTTGGGCAAATAACCATCGAAAAAAAAAAAAGGTTGGTGGTCTGACAAGAGCAGCTAAACAAAGATCTGAATGGAGTCCGTCAAAAGATGGCACGCACGTCTTGTGCATTCAAACAATTCTGCAATAGGTCACGGTCAGTTGAAAAGGTCAGCGGACACAAAGAAATGCATCGACGCAAAAGATCAGTGCCATGTGTCTTTGCTACAGAATTCAGGCGCAGAGCTGATCATCTACTGCACTTTTCGATTATTATTATACTTGTCGTGGGACACAATTATGTGTCGTATAAAAGCGTATAAAGGAATGTATGGTATTTATGGAAGTAGGGACAAGGATTTGAAAAGGGCGAACATTTTTTTCTGTCTGTAATTTCCGCAAATTTCGCCGACGCCAAATATGAGTGGCAAGACTAGTGAGGTTTAACCCGATAACGCCTAATAAGGAGAGAGCGGGAACTCGCTAAAGATTCCTCTTCTCCTATGAAAGTGCTAAATCTTTCCCATCGAATCTCAGGGTTGGGAAAGCATGTGTGAAGTCTAAAAAGGACCCTTTATTCCCTACGTCAGTCACATCACTCTGTCAAGATTTTTATCAGCCCACGCGTCTTCTCTTAGCTTTGCATCATTTGCATCACTGTGAAGTGTTAGTGGCGTCACACTGCATTAGATAACGTCGAAAGTCCCGTGAGATGAACGACGTTTCATGTTTATAGAAGTGATCTGAGGATAGTCAGTCTGTCCAGATGTCATACGGAAGACATAGATAGCTGTCATATGTGTACAACAAGTCTCTTTGAGTCTAGCACGAGCTGATACCGGGGTAAAATAAGGCGCCATGGTTGATCTTGTATTATTTGGTATAAATTCAGGATTCTCAAATACAGTATACACAGCAGTCTAGCAGTTTACATCTCAAATCTTTATATTATGTCAGGGATTTGATTTACAAAACAGTCCCCCGAAAACATAGTTCCGAAACTCTTTTTAAAAAGTGTTGATTTACAGCTTACTGACTACTCGTACAGATGAAATAGAAGCACTGCACTGATGTCTTTATCTCTTGCGGAGGAGGAATAAAACGGGAAGGGGGAGGAGGTGGAGAAGAGGAAAAAGAAGAACATCACAGGGTGTAGTTGGTTTGCTCACTGCCATACATGCTTATTGTCCTCTCCATAATATTAACTGTATATTATTTTATTATAGCTTAGAATTCCAGTGCACCAGTACACGTTTTCAAGCTTACGAGATTTCCGAATAATTTTTTTGTACACCATACAAAGAAGTTGAGAGCATTCTGCGCAGTGAGTTTACATGTGCGCAGAATACATGAAGATGGGAGTTCATGAAGCCTTGATGTTAATTAATAGATAAACAAATACAAGAACAGATCAGCTGCTTAATTTGAGTACGTCAGGTTTGTTTGCTTACGGTGGATCCCACTGCCCACCACTTACTTTCACACACTACATTAGCCCACTTGTCACAAATTCACCCCTCTTCTGTCGACCTCAGGGGTCATCCAGGCGTGAAAGTCTGGCAACATCACTTGAAAAAAAAAAACAACGACGGAATCTACGCCGTCCTGCAGAGTAGGCATCAGGGAGTCATTCATGTGTTCATATCTTGGCTCATTATCACAGGCACAGCCGCACTACATCAGTGGAGACCTCAAAGCACTAGTGGTCCAAATCAGTGATAGGACTCGAGTGAAACTAGTCTACGAAGATCATCGTATTGTGAGCCAGAACATGTGCTTTTGCTCCATCCCGCCCATGGACTCAGATCATATATGGACATTGTAAATCTCCGAATTACGTTATCTACCACCCAGGGGGGTCAACGGTTTCCGTTGCTTCTAATCATGTTCGCCACCTGCTAGATATGTACAATATGTAAGCGTTTAGGTGAATATACATAAATTATTTGGCAGGTTTTTGTATGGTGTGTGTGAATATCGAGCAATGTCTGTCGTACTTTTGAAGCAGATTTGCCGAACATCTGTGTACGCAGGACCACTGTGATGGGGGTTTGTTGTGGTCGTTGAAAATAAAATGCAAATACATCTCTGATTATGTTACCAGCAAACAGTTTTAGGATGTTAAATGCTAGCATGTTACACACCGCAGCAATAGCTATAAGCAGTTTTTAGTACAGATATATACCACAGCATTTTTAAATAGCGTACGCTGTTCGCTGAAATCCCAGAGAATTTGATGGACTGGTAAGGATGGTGAATTCATAACGGGCAATTTCATCATGTGGGGGTCGGACTTCCACATTTCTCTTGTCTTTATTTAAGAAGACCAGACCCAGGTTGTATGGTTACACTATGGCATTATTAGTAATAGGAACCAGAAAGTATTTGGTTCCGATGTCACGGGGCTTTTCTTCATACTCTCTATCGATGTAAATCTAATTATCTTTATGGTTAGTGTTGTGGCGTTTTCTTTGCTACTACGCTTCTACAAGTCATGATCTCTGCCTGACGCGAGACTCTCGGTCCAGACCGCATTTAATCACTAATCAGATATTTGCCAATACCATGGCAAACGACTTTAGAGCATCCTCCCTGCTGGCCTGCTGCCTCAAAGACTCCAGTGTTCTCTTAATAGTTATTACTTAGCAAGCAAATTCCCTGGCGTCGCGTGATAGTCTGTGAGCATTCGTTTGTGTCTAGATCTAGTCTGCTCATGCCGCGTTCTCTGTTTGTTTGTCTGTCGACTGATTATCATCAATTTATCTGTCTGCTTGACGTAACACCGAAGCGTTTTGAAACCTAAATCCTGGGGACCCCCGGCAGGGCTGACATGTGTGGCCTTCTCATCTTGGTCAGTGATGAAGCGAGAAGACAGTGGCTTGATGGCTCCCTGTGGCGTCTTGAAGTGCCGGTGAGCATACTCGCTTCCCTCTACCGTGGCGTCAATTAAATCAGCCGAAGGTGTTATCGGGAAAAGGGAAATTGTAATTTAAGACAAGCTGGGCTCTCTATCATGGACTCTAAGTGATGACCAGACGGACTGATTTGACAGTCTGGAGTTTTTATGTCGACGGGGAGTTCCGTCCATCCTGAGGCCCGATGCTGGGCCCATATGACGCCATCAATGATCTCCTGGGGATGGTCTCGATTGGCCGATGAGTGGATGGATAGCTGGAACTGCCAGCAGGGATCGTCTGAGCATGACGTCACAATGTCTGGAACAGGCCGGCTGTGAGTGACGTAACATAGTATCAGGCACGGCAGTGACGTAACATTGTCTGCGATCCGGACGTGTTTTGACTGCGTTTCAGCGTGGCGTCTTCCCAAGCAAAGATTTAATGACGCAGCTCTAATGAGATGCCAGACATGATTGCGCCATATTCTCGTGAAGAATACATTTACTGTTTGCTTTGATGTGTGCCACGTTCCGTGGCATTGCGACCATACCAGCGACGGGGGAGACAGATAGTCTGGAATTGGCAGACTTGTTAACTGCATTTATGTTCCTGCTTTGCCCAGACGGGGAATTGAAGAAGATGATAACAGAGAGAAAGATTATTAAGCAACAAAACCCAAAACAAATAAATAGAGAGATGATGAAAAGAATAAGATAAGATAAGATAAGATAAGATAAGATAAGAATGACTTTATTATCCTTAGAAAGGAAAATTGCCTTGGCTGTGGTACATGAGAGTAAATAATAAATAATCAAATAGTCTAAACATAGTAGTACATAACTCATTACAATACAATACTCAGACTAACTCACATTCATGCATACTGCCATACGATTCATAAATCAGGTTACAAACTAATCACAACAATAATCACTCGTTCACTTCACATGTTAGTCTCATACCCCCTCCTCCCTCCCCCCACTGATTGCACAATGCATCTATTGTTTCCAGTCAGTGACTCATACAATCATGATTGTGTTCTCTCCCTTCTTTCATTTGATTTATTTATTCTTTACCAGTTGACCATTCGATTGATTGATGAAATGAAACGGTAGGCATATAGGATAAGCGCAAGGCGCGTGTGAAGTTCCTTAAATTGCAGAAGAAAACCATAATACTGAAAAAAACAAAAACCAACGAAACGACAAAGGGAGATTTCACCCACCAGGAAAAGGCCAATGTCATTGTGTTCCTCTTCATCAATTTTCCACCGGGACAGAGATCATCGTCCATATCCCTCCACAAAGCACCGGTTCTGAAAGGCACTCTGTGGCATTCAGGACTTAATGCTTAATGTTGTAGGATATTGAAAAAGACCTGTTTCGCACTGAATGGACATTCTCTTTTAGTTCTTAAATCCACCCCTTTATCTAAACCCATGCCAAAATGTAATGGATTCTATTCAGACTAGGTTTAAATAGGGTTTCAACTTTTACAATAGTCCATAAATTTAATCTGACAACCAGAAAGGTCTAAAATGGCCGTAATCATACTGGGGAGCGGTAAAACCTTAACTCAAACAAACAAACAAACAAAGCAACCAACCAACAAATAAATTCTACGAAAACAATACCTTCTTGGAGAAATTGAAAACAAAACAAAAACAAACAAAAAAATCGAGAGCAGCACAATTAACATGTACAACAACGAGACCATTGTTTAGATGTATTGTGTGCCACCGACGACCAACTTTCAAAACTTCCGTACAATGCGCGCTAATCTGCTGTTTTTACTATACCTTTTAGCCACAACATTGCTAAACCCCAGTTGTGCAAAATGCCAAAACAGTGGCACAGACGATGATGACGTATGTTATACAGCCTGTTTGTGTCACTTGTTCTCTTACCGTTACTGCCCGAGGGGACCGAGGGGTTGAGGTGAAGGGGGAGAGGTGGGGGGCTGGGGACCGTGTCAAGAGGGGTGGGATAGATTAAGGGTACCCGTAACAGCGGACTCCATTTCAATTTACCCATGCCAGCCTAGATTAAACGCGGGCTACCAAATGTCCAGCGTTGCCTCTGGCCTGGATAAAAAGTCAGACATGTCTTCCGGGCCAGGATTAGAGAAAGGTCAATGGTCATAGCCATCTGAGATGGTTGGCGCGAGTGTTTACCTGTAATGGAGATCTAAGATATATGACACCGCCGTAAAGTTCACCGGGGCTTTTGATATGTGGTGAGAAGTGAGAAGCTCTTTCCCCTCTTTCCTACGCCAAGAATAGGCGCAACTCATCCACATTCTTGTAGAACATGGTGATGGGTAGATCTAGATATCGATTCCAGGATACTCAATACCCGGTGTCTTTTGAGGTATCGGAAGAATGTATGTTTTTTAATCAAGTATTGGTTAGGGCTCGCCCGAGGTATAAATGGACAGGAAAAGCATAATAGGATGCTTCATAAAACTTCCTATCTTTGTTTTTATTACTATTGTTATTATTATTATTATTATTATCGACTTTATTAAGCCATAACCTTTCCCCTTGCGCACGCACACGCACGCACGCACGCACGCACGCACGCACACACACACACACACAACACACACACACACACACACACACACACACACACACACACACGCACACATACACACGGTTATTTCGACTGCTGTATTAGATCAGAAAAAAACACTGTACTTTTTTATGCAGCTGGCAGCTCTTCCCTCTGAGAAAATCTAAACAGTTAAGTTTATCACATCCGCAACATCACGTACAGAAATTCGACGTCTTAACAGTAAGTCTGAGATCTTATTCATACCCAGAACACCTGCTTGGAATAAGTCAAGCTACCATCAGCGCTACTCCAGATCATTCATATTGACTGGGAAAAGTTTATTGTCAGCCATACTTGGCTAATCACTTAGTAATCGGTTCTCGAAGTTATGCCATGAAAAAGTACCCGATACAGTATCGAATCTTAAAAAGCTGTCCCCGCCCATCACTACCGTAGAAAGGACACGAATTGAAAGAAAGAATAAAACAAGAAAGAACAAGGAAAACGAAGCCCCCTAAAAATGTCGGATACATAAGTGTTATAAATCGCATTTGCCAGAGTGACGCCTAGTCTTCAGATGTTGTTCTCCTATAGGCACAATGGATTCCATTGTTTATTTGTATTTCCTGTGGCTTCATCTAACACTGTTGTGGCTCCCTCCCTCTCTCCTTTCTCCTCTCTCACCCTCCCCCCTTCTTCCTCCTCAAAACTGCTGGCTGCGAAAATGCCCGGAGATACAAATCACCTCTCTCTGATATGGAAATGATATGGATGACGTAAAGGGCATTCATTTCCGCTTTTCTCCCTGTTCTCTCGTCTAGAGCAACCAGGGGTGACCAGCCTCTGGGCTCGAGACTCAAAATTTGATCTATAATTTGGTTGTAAGAAATGGTCCACGAATAGGCCTTTCCTAATTAGTCAACACAAACAGAACATGGCCCGCAAATTCACCATTATTAATGAATCAACTCCAGCAAAGCTCACTTCCGGTTGAAGCAAAATGTTCATGTAACAAGTAGTATGATTGGATCATCAAATCTCATTCCTGAGAGTAAAAGATGCAGCAGCCAATAAAAGACAGTGTAAACAAACCAAGAGACCTCATAGCCGATTGAATTCCTCTTACCATAGAAAAGTAGGGAGCGGAAGTAATGATTGTTGGAGTTGTGGCTTGCGATCCCTGGATGACCGTGCACGCAAACAAGCAACCGTCTCTCAGATATGGTCCTCAGAAAAAGACTAAAACATAACAACTGTGGGGTCCTTTTCTTTAAAAAAGCTGATCACCACTGGTATAGAGAACTAGAGAAGGCCTATGTTTTTCACATCTTCGGAATGTAAAAGGTTGGATCTTCCCTCTAGAAAGATTTTCTCCATCGTTTCATACATGTACATCCAGCACTCCAGATTTTCACTACAGCTTTTTTTGGAAAAAAAACAAACTTAAAGGGCGCTTTGCTCGCTTTGCCCGTGGCAGAGCATTTTTCCGAGGACACTATAATAACACGGCCTGATCGAGCTATAAAGTGCATGAATGTGATAAAGTTGTAGTGGTTTATTGATCGGTATTGACATTATGTACAGTATACATTAACCTACAAAAAGTTTTTGCCCTTGACCCCACTCGAGTCCGTGTTAGAGACACAAGTTTATTTGATAGGCTACCGGTCTGATCGAGTATGTGGCCCTGCGTGCTGTGCGTTCATTGCGTACATACGGATCGATTCCGCCTAATGGAAAATCTTTAAGGTGCGATTAATAAGAGCTGCGATAATCCAGCGTGGTTTTATATATATTTGCCGGTAGAACGCCTAGATTTGCGGTTACGGCAAAACGCCAGGGATCCTCCGGAGATGTGCTTGTCGGAGGGTCCATAGAGGTGCTTGATTTTCTCTAATCCTATATCTAACGTAATCTCGGCCCCTAAACTTAACCCGCAAACTTTGGGATCGACAGCTCCATGATTTTGCCGATGAAAAGCGCCAAAAACATTATGTTGTCTGAAAAAAGATGCTATTAAACAGACGTCACAGTTAAGCAGCTTGGCCGTATGTGGACACTCAGTACGTACAGGTCACTGTCGCTTCGATCTCCTAAATTCTCAGGTGCTCCTGTCTGAGATAGGCTTAGGAACAAAACACACTGATCTATACTTTGCTCTTCATGTCCTCTCTAATATTTTCTCTTTGCTGGCACTGTTGTTTCGATTAAATGCTTAGGGATGACCCCTCCTTTCATTATGTAACTGAATTTAAAAACAAAATATACTGTATGCAGAAAGATAATATGAAGATTGAAAGACCCCTCCCTGTACCTGCTCCTCTTATTCGTTGTCTATTTTCTGCATAGTGTATGCTTTGCTTTACCACTATCATGCATAATACAGCAGTGCTCAGGGGCTTTGACTCCAGGAAAACTCAATAGGCTGTAGGCATATAGTGAATTTTAATATGGGTCATATCAAAGTTATAAGCATTCTCAATCAGTCATAAAAACATGCATGTTCTGTAAGTATACAATTTCCTCTTTGCATACAAGTGGCAGTAAAAGACATCGTCTCGTCTCGGTGTTCTTTTGACAGATAAGCCTACATGCGAGGTCTGCAATGTAAATATACACGAAGGTAATAGATTCCACCTGTATCACATGTAAAGATGCTTTGGTAATAGGATTTAGCATGACTTCAGTGTGTTTCTCCTCGTAGATTCCCTGCTTCATAACATGTTTCATTTGGAGCCGAAATCATGTCGTAATCTTCTTAAGTTCGTTTAAGACAACTGATAGAAGCTGCAGCACACTTTAAAACAGAGGGTCTTGATATACCTTCAACATTAAGACCTCAAGGTGTACGATGTATTTCATTAGGGGATTCGCTGGATCTTCATCTTACATTGTAAATGGGTATATGGGGCTTGGTATATCTCTTCCAGTAGACACCTCACAGTGTAGATGGCACTTGGTGTATTTCAAGCAGTCGATCTCACAGTATAGATGGCACTTGGTGTATTTCAAGCAGTCGATCTCCCAGTGTAGATGGCACTTGGTGTATTTCAATGAGTCGATCTCACAGTATAGATGGGACTTGGTGTAATTTTATCGGTCGACTTGACAGTATAAATAAGATTTTGTGTTCAGATCCACCAGTAGATCCCACAGAGTAAATGGGACTTGGTGTATCTTTTCTAGGAGACTTCCCAGTATAAATAGAACGTAGTGTGTAAATCCACCCCACAATGTAAATGGGACGTTGTGTTACTTCATCTGGAGACCCTGTTGTATAAATGGGACGATGTACAGTCGACCTCACGGCGTAGATGGGACGATGTATCTTCAACAGTAAAACTCACAGTGTAACTGGGACTTGCCATATCTCCATTAGTAGACCTCACAGTGTAGATGGGACTTGGTGTATCATTACTAGCAGAACTCATAGCCTAAGTGAGACTTTGTGTTTCTTCATCTAGAGAGAGAGACCCTGTAGTGTAAATGGGACTTGGTGTATATCCACCTAGAGACCATGTAGTATAAATGGGACTTGGTGTATCTCCACCTAGAGATCCTGTAGTATAAATGGGACTTGGTGTATCTCCACCTGGAGACCCTATGGTGTAAATGGGACTTTGCGTATATATTAGGAGACCTCGCGGTGAAAATCGAACTTCGTGCATCTCCATCAGGCGACCCCACAATGTATAATATATGCAGGATTCGACAGTAAACCTCATCTCGTTTATTATCATCACAATATCATGGGACTTCATGCACATCATAGTGTAACTAGGACTTAAAAGTGCCGCCAACCACCACACTAGCAGACCCCACACTGCTAACAAATCACCTCTATTTTTGCATGAATGCTATCGTTATTATGTACAACTCAAAAAAAAAAAAGAAAAAAGCCAACCTTTCAGGTCTAATCTCCGGGTGCAATCAGTATGAATAGTGGGATCTTTTCTTTAGTGACACTGCAGTTATCTAGGACCATCTTCAGCTTTGTCATATTTAATGCATTAATACTCTCTTACGAGTTGCAGTACCTATTCTCTCTCCGTCTCTATTCTCACTCCGCCTCTCACCCGAGGGCCACCAGTGCAAGGGTATGCGCAATTTTTTAAAAGTTTATATTAACCCTCTCTGTACTTGAATTAATATGTCGTAAAATTTATGTAAAAAAGTATACTTATCGTCTCAGTGATTTTTGCGTGCTGGCCGGCTCGGATCCAATTCGTCGATCTTTGTGGTTGAGAAAAAGAAACACGTTTACAGTGATGACAGCTAAATTATAACTAACTCCGCATAATCGCAAATCCTTGGGATCATGGAAAAAGTGCGATTGAAAAGAGTTGCTGTTATCCAGTGACATTTATACAGGTAGAAATACACTATTTTCTAGGAACTTTCTTAAGGATAAGTTTTCTTCTCTAATTCTAATCTTGTCTTTGATCCAACCCCTAACGCCATGGGAGAGACCCAGAGATTTTACCCATGACAAAAGTACGGTATTATGTTATGTCAGAAATGCTGCTTTTAAGCAGAAACTGTATTTCAGCAGATTGCGTGATTAGGCGGAATTTGTGATTAAGCGGAACAGGTTCATCCATTTTGTGGGGCGAAATTTGAGGGGGCCTTGGGGGAATGCACGGAGAAGGAAGGGCAACATAAATAGCTCATTTTAGCCTTAAAAGATCTACACAGCTTACGCTTTAAGCTCATAATAAGCGCAGTAAAGTTTATAGCTTACTTATGGAGGTATAAGTTTAGTAATGCTGTAGGGCATTGCTGAGTTATCTATAGGGGACAAGCGACATTTAATTAGTTTTTTTTTTCTTTAGAACTTGCATAACCCGTAGCATAGCTGCTTAGTCTATTATATCCAGGTATTTGAAAGATTAGAAAATTTCGTTTTCGGTGTGACCGAGTTCAATCGTACTTCATGCCTCAACAGATATAGAAAAGAGAGAGGAAAAAAACAGAGGAAGGTTATATGACCATTGCAGCCGTGCCCAGTTTCTCAGCGTGGAGCAGCGTGGTCGAACGGTTAAGGCGTTGATCTAAAGGTCGTGGGTTCGATTCCTGACCACGGTCATGTTATGAGTGCCTTGGGAAAGCATATCATTCACATTTTCCTCAGTCCACCCGTCTGCATAATGGTTACCTGGTTATAGGCAGTGGAAGATATTGTTAGAATGCCAGTGATCAGCGCCTGTATATAACGGCAGCGGCACTATATGCTCCCCAGCGAGTTGAGAACGTCTTAGATTGTTCAGGCCTGCTGGGGTAATAGTACTGTGAAGTCGCATGAGCGTGCATTAGCCTGGACTTATAAACAGCATTATTGTTATATCTTCTTTATAGGACAAATGTCTTAGGGACAAGACGTACGGATCTCTATAACTTTATAGCACTCACTTGTAATTTCACATAGAAAGTTCACTGTACAAGGGGAAAGAGAAGGAAAACGTTACAGTAAGCCTTGAATGTTCGGATAGCAGCCAAGGCTGATAACATACTGGAACTCGTGGTGGGCGATGCTAGACGGTGCATGCATGAGGGATAAAGTTTTACCTCTTGAATCACGTGTTACTTAAAACGCAGTAAAATTCTCTTTGTCACACTCGTTCTGCCAGGCTTAAGAAAGATCTCAGATTGCGGAATCTACATTTCAAATTATGTGGCAAGTTCCTCTCTCTCTCTCTCTCTCTCTCTCTCTGTCTCTGTCTCTCTTGGCGACTATGTGAAGACCATCCCATATTGTGTAACACTAAAGATACAGTATATATTATATATATATATATGATGGTATAACCTGATCTATGCTGCTGGATCGTTGGCCTTAAAACTCGCCTTCCCCC
>JAWQUT010000010.1:4607100-4628218 GCA_033807755.1 Ellobium chinense | reverse complement strand
CAGGACTTCCTTACGGAAAGTTTTTGCGGTGTTCAACACAGACGACACAATAAAGCTACGATATCCTCACCTCAAATAATAATACCGCGGAGCATTAACATGCCAGCAGAAACCTAACAATGCCTCCACCAATAGACAGAGAGATTTTGTATTTCGGACAGGAACTAAGAATATTTTTACAGAGACGTTTTCTTCTTCCGACAGAAACCTAAAATATCTCGCTACCGACAGGAAGCTTTCACATTGCAGCAGGACCTAAAGTTCCCTTTGCGGAGAGAGAGTTCCTAAAGTAAATTATATGTATATATTNCTCACACAAACATGCACATGCACATCATTTGCCCTTTTTACTGTGTTCATGTAATATTGTACCGTGGAATGATAAGCGATGGCCTATGCCTAGTAAAAGTTTCGAACTTCATAATTTTGCCACCCAATAGAAGTCTAGAACGAGTCTCATGTCGGCATTGCAAGAGTACAATTTTGCGGTTGTTTTTTTTTTTTAAGGGAAAAGACGGTAAATTAGGCCAAATTTACCTTTTGGCAACATTGTACAGAACTTTATGTTCTCTATCTTTTCATCTGGTTTATTATCTTTTAGCTGTTATAGTTTCCGAGATAGCCGAAGGCATGCGCCAATGATTAATTGATAACATGGCGTCTCCTGTAAATTTTGATGCGCGTTTTTTTCATAAAGTGGCAGAATTTGGGCTTCGATCTTATCCTAAGGCTTCCTAGGACTATTACAGTGGGACATCTTTGGCTCATGGGGTCGGTCTGCGATGGACATTTCAGGAACGGCCTTGACATCGATTTGTTTGTGGTATCAGTGCGTCAACAGCACCTTACATCATGGCGAAAGCCGTCGTTTACTGTATATGTCACACTAGTTTATGAAATAGTCGTATTGCTCCAGGCCGTGAGTTTCGACATACGAGTGCTTAGTGCTTAAGATTGTATGACTGTTATAAGTATTGTTTTATGAGTGCACTGGTCATTCGGTCAGTGACCGAATAGAAGTGGTCCCAGACGAACTTCTGGTCTCATTTCGTTAGATTCGAGCAAAACGACATGATATCGAGATTTCAGTTTGAAGCTGAAAAATTGAATGAATAGACTACTACAATAACACATAATATTCATCCTTATTATTTACGTTCAAGATTGTTTTCCAAAAGCAGAGTCAAATGAAAAGTCTTGGTATCGGGATTTTAGGTGGGATCTGATGAAAGTATCTAGTGGAATTTATGGAGGAGCAGGAAAAGATGATGAAAGCTCACTTTGCAGAATGCGACTGGTACTTCAAGAAGGAAGAAATATCCTTCACGCTATTGTTGTTGCTAGTGTAATGGAGTTCAACGTGTTACATTCTTTAACCCACATGCAGTACTTAGCCTTGAGACTGGAAGTAAGAGGTTTAAAGAGAGAGAACAAGGATCTCTAGTTTACGCACAATAACAGTAGCCATTTTATTGCGCCGTCCCCGGACCCCCAGTTAAAAACAAGTTCTAGATACGGAGAAAAAAAAATCGGACACGCCAAAACTTTTGAGGCATTTGACCCTGGAATACCAGGTCCGTGATTCTTGTAATTGTTTTTGGACCACGTCCTAATGAACTCAGATACTTTTGCGTGAATTGTCTCTTGAATTGCGTCTTTTCCCGTCGGCGCATCCTTCACCATTCTTTCGGGCACTCACAATTCACGTGACCCCCTGCTTCCGCTATAACCTTTGTCCATTCTTGAGAAACTCTCCTTTTTTCTCACAACGACCACATCCAAAACACAACGAAGGTGCAAAGACGGGACACAAAAGCAAAGAAAGTGAAGGGAATGGAGGAGGTGGGGGGGGNGGGGGGGGGGAGAGGTTAAGAGTCCGAGACAAGGCCATTGAAGCCTCCTGGGGTTTACATAAACGAAGAGGGGATGGTCGTTAACTAAGGACCCTGAAAGGTCCCCATAGTGAGCTTCACAGAACATGTGTGTGTACACGGCGCATTCCGGGAGAGAAACAAGGATGGTTCGAGATAGAGAGAGTGAGAGAGAGGGCGTCCAGAGCGGAAGTGATGTGAAGGTCAACATGAGATGACCTTGCCACCAGATGGCGCCCTGACCATCCCTACCTTTATTAGCAGACGGTCTAGGAAGCGAAAAACAAGTGAATGAGCGCGAGGGAGAATTGGGAAGACAAAAACAAAGATGAAAGTAGAAGATTGACCTAAAGGGATGGGCGCCCAAGACCAGAAGGAGAACGCTGAAGCTGTAGCGTCATGGTAAACCTGGATGATGATCTGTTTTCTCGCCTATCTCCTCAGTTGCAATCCTTGGCGTCGTTTGATGTCCCCTAGGGCAATGTGGCCTTAATCGGTGCCACCTTCTCAATGTCTACGTTTCTGTCCTTCTGCCATTAATTTCTTAAGCCTTTGTCTCAACTCCTCGAGCTTTTTGCGCCGTCTTTGCAATTTTTTTTTTCATTTTCATGTTTTGTGTTCTCTAGAACTCTTCGGCCCCTTTATCAGCACCGCATATTCAATTGCTGAATCGATCATATGTTGACGTTCAAATTGTCAGTAATGTCCAACAGGTGAACAATTTGGGAAAAGCCAGTGACCCTTTGTTTTTTTATTGTTTCAGTTTATATGATAGTCTCTACTAAATTTGAAAGCCTGTCAATTACCCGAATATCCCCCACCTTTGTTTCAAATATTTGTCGCATGGCGGAAGCATGCACTCTGTGAGTGTCTGTTTAGAGACAATCTCTAGTGAGTAATACATTCGATGTTAATTTAGTCACAGAAGTCACACGCTCCAATCTGATCGTGAGTCTCGCTTTTCTCCAAAGATGGCAATTATCAATAGTTATGCAGGATATAATATTATTTTAAGCCCAAGAACAACACAGACAGCCACACAACCACTTCTTTTCCGCTGCCACCAGGACACATAGATTCTATCACTACTGGTACATAAGCACGCACATTGGCAGTAGGTAAAGTGCCCATGATAATAAACACAATGGAGGGACAGACATGCCAATGGATAGACCTAGAGCCATTAAGTTAAGCCCGTGTATAGTGTGTACATCCCAGGATAATCCAGAACGCCATTTTCACCCAAGGCAGGTAAATCCCAGCTTTTCAATTACGCTGTTTCACCCCCCTCCCCCCTCTTTTTTTTTCTTTATTCTTTTGGACTTGGTTGGTATGTGCGTATCTGGCTATGGTCTGAGGGTCAGCATCATGACTTCGCTATGTCGATTGTGGATAGTCTGTGGCATGGGGTCATCTCATGAAGGGCATAGGTGACATTATGGAACGTGGCGCTTTAGATCTCTAATGAGCCCTTACTCGGCAAGCTCTGCCTCAAGACAAAATGTTGTATCCGTATCTACTGTGGTTTTGTAGTGAGTTTTTCCATGGTATGTCATGAATCATTGACCAGTTGGAGCCTTTATGTATCCCAAAGAAAGGTTTGGGGTGGGGATGGCAGAGGTGGCAATATGGAACACGGGGAACCAGGGCCATTAAATAAGCCCTTACCAGGCAAGTCCCTTCAAGATGAATTATTAATTGCTCTATCTGCAGTTATTACAATTCTGCAGTGACACTGAAAAATCAGGGCCTTGGTGTATCCCATGGAGTAGGGGTGGGGAGGAATAGGGCAAAGGCGACATTTGGCATATAGGATATTAGATCCCTGTTGCTAAGCAAAGTCCACTCCCCTGCAATGTTTCATCTGCAATTCATAGATGTCTGTTACAGAGTTTCGTTGGCCTCTGCACAGTTGCACGCTGTGATGGTAATAAATGGACTTGGCTTGTTTTGTAATGGGAATAGACTGATAATATCTTACAAGCACTTATCTCGCACTTTAAATTATGTACTAGCCTCTAAAGGCCGGACTACGACTTGTGAGTCATTATGCATAGCTTGTTTTAACCATACGCAGGTTCAAAATGGGTCAAACTAACGGCTTCCTTGCACCATGCCCTTTGTATTGCTTTTAAAAATTTCTCATTGTTTGGACATTTGGCGAAACATAGACACGTTCAACACATTATCTGAGTCTACCTCTTGCTCAGCTGTTATTTTCTCTCACCACACACCAGTGATCTTGCGACTTTGGCTGTTTTATGGCAGCAGTAAAGGCCTCGCAATATAATATGCTTTACTGTGTAATGTATTTAATAGAAAAGGACATAATTATGGGCTAATCAGTTAAAAAGAATAATGTGCATAATAGATCAATTGAATCCCTTCCCCATTTCTTTCTCTTAATATTGAGAGAAGTACGAAAGTCTATAGGACTGAAGCACTCCGCAGGGGACACAATTCCCTGGACATTTAAATTAGAATGGACATTCAGGCAGAGTGACCAGACTTGACAAGGGATAAACCAGGACAAAAAAAACAAACAAAAAAAAAAGGTATAGGAAGAATAGTAGAAAATAATAATATAACATTTAAGAAATTCTAGATCTCAAATACTCCTGGTTCTGTATAGAGAAATGCTCACCTTAATGGTAGGCCTATACCTTATATCCATGAGGAACGCAGCCTTGACACTTCAAGAATCTATTTTGATCCCGGTTCTTTGTACAAGGCAGACCTGAGAGCTATTTCACAGGTTTAAAATAAAATTCTGGGACTCTCCCAAACTGTGTTTAGATTAAGGTTTCGGGGCAAGTTAGGAAAGAGGAAGTTCCTTTGGTTGGGTGTTGAGATATCTGAGAGCTTAGGAATCAACGACGGGGTCTCTAACCATCGTAAGAATTACACAGGGAAATCGGTGCTGAATACGCCCATAATAGCCCTCAACTTGCAGAGTTGGTGTAATTCTCACGACGGTAAGAGATCCCATCGTTAATGCGCAAACTCTCTAGTGTCTAGAAATTCTTTTATGAAAGCGTTTCTTCGCTAACTCAAATTAACCTTATCCCTACCCTTAACCCAAGCATTCCGTGGAAGAGTGCCTGGATTGTTGCAGTTTTGATAACTTTTCGGTACAGAGGTAGACCCGGTCTACTGAAAATAGGAAGGGGATCGAAAAAAAATTACATTCGAATCAGCTTTGGTACCAGATCTAGGTCACTTTCGGCTAGGCCAGGCATAACACAGAAGCTCTTTGAAGAAGCCTAGCTGGCGATTAATCCAGCTGCGAGCGCTTATTTATCGAAATTCTCGAACTATTATAGAATTTTGATACCGGCATCGGAAGTGATGAGTATCGAAAGTAACGATACCCAGAAAACGATCTTGCCCGTCAATAATTGTCTCGCTAAATCTTTGTCCCCCATTCATTTTAATTTTCCGTCGTAAAAAGGTTTGAATGAATGGGCGCAGAGATAAACGAAAGAAAATAAGTGGGGTTTTTTTCCCCTTAATTTTCTGTCTTTGAACAGATAACGAACTGTGATGCATTGTCATTAAGAGTTTCAGTTCGGGTTACAAGGCCAAGAACAAATATAAAGGAAAACAAAGGGAGGGATTGTGAAGCCTAGAATTTGGGGCTCATTACGCGGGGCTTGAAAGGTTGCCCCACTGAGCTCAACCACTAAGTGAAGGGTCCTGGGGTTAAGAATTTTAATGGTGGTGATAATCTTTCCCCTTGCCAGGGTGAGATGGGAAAAGAGAAGAAAGGCAAGGCACCAGGAGCACCCCTTGGCTGAAGGGTTAACTGTATTTGTGTTGCAACCAGTCGGTATAGGGCTTAACTCACTTTTAGGCTAAATCAAATGATTGGTGGGACATAAAAGCTTCTAATGTGTGTATTTCATGGAGGTAAAAAACATTTTAATTATTATTACTATTTATATAATATGCTGTATTATTCTAGTCCGAGATATGTCGTTGTAAAGTGGAATGAGATGGAGAAAAAAGTTAAATAAATTGCGGTCAAAGAATAATTTTATACTATACAAATGATATAATAAGCCTTAGGGAGAAAAATCAAATTTATCCACAATAATACATAATTACTGATCATTTGCCCATAAAATCAGTGTTTTGTGTTCAGAAAAGCGATTTCATTCTCGATTTCTGCAGCAGACAAAACTTCGATATTGTATGGCCCCTAGCCATTTTTAAAGCCTGATTTCTCACTTCCAAGTCTAGCGACATAAGCCTTATTTTGACTGGTTGCAAGACATGATGGTTAAGATATCGTAGTTAATGAGATTTGACAGCCAGCATCCTTGGCGTGCGGAAGAATAGAGTGCTGGCGGAATTTTTTTTTTTCAGAGACAGGAGGTGGGATAGGATGGCATGGGGGAAGGTGTGGTTAATGTGGAGCGGTGAGCTTCGATGACAGGTTACGCTTCTGGGATTCTGGAGCTGAAGGTCGTGAGTTCGATTCTCTCAAGGGAACGCGCTAACATTGTAGAAGATTCTTTGGGCAAAACGTTTCATTCATATTTTCCTCAGTGTACCCCTCGTTCTTGTATTAAATTTACCTTCGTTTACATTGGCTGAAGGTTGGAGCTATGTCACGTGGGGTAACCAAATCTGGACTATAAATTCCTGTATCACTTCCGGTACCATTTAAGAGTGGCCCATGGCTTCTCTGTGGTCGTGCAGACAGAGTTATCTTCATGGGGAACTTCCACACTAGCCGATGTGTTCGTGCAAAGTGGACCATTTCTGAGTGTCTCCAATGTTACACTTCGGCCACTTGTGCTCTGGGAAATTTCCCTCCTGTAGGGTGGCATGTACTTTGCGCATCAGAGATGTTTATAGGGATTTCCCATAGATACCGCCAGTGCGCAAAGTTAGACAGTATTGTGCCTATGACCCCTAGTCTATACCTCTCTTGACTCCTATCAGCTTTCTTCTGCTGACATGCCCAACGTTCCTGGGAGACAGGCCTAGCCACCCGAAGCCCCAGTGCCATGCTGGTCATCCATGCCTAACCACTAACCACCCGTGTCCTGCCCATCACCTTCCCATCCTGGCTTTTAACAAGCCAAGGCCTGCATGCAATGTCTTCGGAAGCGCTTGCTTGTGGAGTATAGAGTAGAGGCCACATACCGGGCATTCCCGGAGTCTTCGGTTTTGATTGGTGTTGACTAGCGCATGATGTCGCCCCATGCCTGCATTATTTTTCTCTGTCTCTTTTTCTGTTCTTTTCTGAAACATGCTAGGCCAAAGAAGACCTCTGATGTGTTACAAGGGAAAGTCGTTTGTATCCATTACACTCTATTTACCCTTCTTAAGCTTATGGCTTTCTAACATTACCTATAGCACGTAGAGGGGAATCTAGCCATTCAGTGAGCTGTAGCTTAGATATCTTAGACATTCTGGAGAATGTGGACCCATTTTTAAGCTATTTAGGCCCTGGGCAAAGATTTACAGCGACCAATCATAACATTTCGAATTCAGCCGAATTCAGCACTTTCTACTGAGAAGACAGTGGACAAAATAATACAAAACGCAACTCCTGTTTATCGCAATTTTTCCCCCCACACCTCGTGAGGCGTTGCGATTAAGCGAAGTCGGCTGTATAATTCGTATCGTCTTGTGTGTAAACTGGTTCTGCCCCATCTATCTAGCGCGGCACGGAACGGCGTATGGCCCTGAACTCAACCAGCGTGCGTTTGTGCGTTTGGTGTCTATCAAACTCTAAACCAACCTGGATGAAGGACAGGTAAAAATATAATGGGGAAAGAAACAGACCCATTCGGCTCAAACTTAATGACGGCCAGGTGGCGACGAACTTAGCTCACGACTACGTCAGACTCGTGGCAACGTGCGTAAAATGTGCTAACTGACGCACACACGCGAACTGTTTATGTAATTAAGATAGGGTCATCTCAGGTCGGGGGCACTCTGGTGCGGAGCATTTGTACCGTGCTGCACGCCCATAGCAGCTCGCCTAGCAACTCCACGTACGTACTGGTCTAGATCTCCGTGAGGTCTGATCGTGGAGCTGTTAATAAAGAGCTCTTGTTTTCAAATTCGGACCTGTTGTGGCAGAGGTAAGTATGATCATGTGGCATTATTCCTGATGTTACAGTCATTTTGCACGTTCCGACCTAGAATCAGATGTCAGTTTCACGTCAAGTTCGTAACGTGCATTATGATTGTGATACACGGACATGCTGCCTGCCATAACGGTCCGTAAAAGATGCGAACGTGGAAATAAACGCTCTCTACCGGAGTCTGTACTGCTCTATTCGCCAAAGACGTATGTCATGCTCTCTAGAACGCCATCATTGTATGGCAGATTTTAATAAAATATACAGAGGAACTAATCCCTATTAAGTGACATAACTGACACATACCCGCTATGTCTTCATGTGCACCACATGTTTTTTTCTCCTTCAAAAAAAATGGCGGCCATGCTTGCAGACTTCCTGTTAGGGCTAATCACTCCGTTTTGAAAATAAGGCTATTGGCTATTGGTTACTGGTTAGCAGAAACGACATTCTTGCATTCTGGGCAGACCAATAGGTGCTTACTCCTCTGCAGTGATTGTCTTAAGATGTAGATGCTGATGGTGCCGATCGCTTGATGGTTACGTACCCTCCTATCCACTGAGATTAATCATGGTGTATTTCGTTACAGTCGGAAAATGGCTATTGATGTAGCATGGCTATCAACCTAAGAAATTCGAAATTCTGGTCAGTGGCGGTATGCATATTAAAATTTCTTTTAATACGTTAGTTTCTGCACTGCGGTAACCACGGGAAACTCCCAAAACATTAGTAGTGTTCACTGTAGTTAACGTAGTACGGTAATTAACGTATGAAATATGAAATACGGCCTCAGGCCTCACAGGAGTAGAGAGTTCATGGCGTAGAACTGCATTTCCAGTATTCGCACTAATTCCACTCATCGTGAAATATTACCGTAAGCCCTTTAAATTCCTGTATCGATGATACTCAGCTGTAGTCATCCTTAAGAATGATCTTCCTTTACTTAGAGGGCAATAAATCATTGCCACTGTTTGTAGCACTAAGAAGGCTGGCAAGTTGCGTATGTTTACCATTTGGCAAAGATAGGATTCGAAAGCCGTCTTCGTTGTTTACCTACCAGCTCTGTGCCCTATAAACCTGCCATTGTTTCCCGTATTGTCATAAAGCGTGTGGCAGGCATGATCAATTGCAAACTAATAGAAAACATGATTTGTAGGTTCCTTCACCTGTAGTCTAGTTTTGTGGGCGTTTTTGGTATTTTTCTTCGCTTTTTTGATGCACCTACTGACACTCGTCATAGACAGACTAAGCCTCGTCAACTGAGGATGACATGCCGTGATTGATGGACGAGGATGGGGAAGAGTGCAGTGTGCGAAATCAGGACTTTGCGCACTAGTGCACACCACAGAATAATAGTGCACACCTAGACTAGCTTTGCACGGCTGTCGCCTCAGATGATAAAGAAGTAATTAGGATCTCTTGATCTCGAACAACGAGTATTGTTGTTGTTGTTGTTCTTGTTCTTGTTGTTGTTGTGGTTGTTGTTGTAGATCGTGATAACAGAGATCGGGCATTGCGCATTTGCCATCTCCTGAGGTTGAGATCATAACTGTTATATGCTACTAGATAGTTCGTATTTTCGGCCGTCCAATAATTAAGATGACCAGTTCCATTTGCGATATTGCAAGACGGGAGTTTATCATACACATCCGTGATACAGTAACGCCAGAAACTATTCTTCAGAGGACAGTTTAATGCCCAGTGTCTTTGACATCACTGGTTATCATATATCGTTCAAGCCAAGCTTAATTCACACGTCATTCATGACCTTTCAGTCAGTGAGAGTACAACATATTCCGTTTAAAGAGAGCTTGTTAAGAGCATAAGTAAAGTTGCATTTAAAAGAAGTTGCGATTTAATAATGATAGAACATTCTGAAACTGTTCCAATTAAGCAGTCCTCTGTACCTTAGTCCTTGTATACCCCACGCAATGAACGACACTGGAAATACCCTGATGTTTGTCAAGCCTTCACCAATGAATTTCTCAATCTTATATCAGGCATTTTTTGAGGCGTATCACATGTATAGTATACAATATTGTTCTTCAGTTTGTGTTTTCTTTGTTTTGTTTCCTTTGCCTGAGGTGAGCCCTTTCTACATCAAACTTCTTTATCTTGGGCCAAAATAATGATGTATCAAAACTTTTTTTCACCCCCACTAGTATGGATATTAAACTTATCTGTCATAAAAGGAACTTGATTTAGCCAAAAAAAAAGAGGCGACTTAAGCCTCATTTTGACTGGCTGCAAGACATAATATACGTAGATTTTTTTTTTACTTAATTATGTCATATACTGCGGCCCTAGACCTGCCACTATCATAATTAGGAACGAAGGAAAACAAGTTGTTTTCACATCTCCACCAAAGAAAACTAATCAAGGAATGAAAACCACCTGTGTGAGAGATGAACTGACCGACTTAATGACAAACGAAGATGGTCGGCTCTACTCTAATAAAGCGTAAACTGCAGCGAGGAATGGCTCTGGATTTTCCTGAACTTAGTGACCGCTAGCTATCCAGCGTTCCGTCATTCATTAACAGCACGTTGCCTGGGAGGCACCGCTGACGTCATCGACATCCCTGATCTAGTTTATTAAGCAATTTGAGGTCACGCAGTGCGGTCAGCCAGTGCCTAGAATGTCCAGTACGTTTTGTAAGTATTGTGTAAGTGTCACTGCTGGTGTCACGACATTACAACCTGCCAGCCAGTGAGGTCTAGTCATTTTTTGTAAATTTCTTGACCGATTTAAAGCCACACTGTACGCAATTAAGAGAGAATTAACAGAAACAAAGGCAGGAGTGGCAAAGCGGTAAAAGGAAGCTAACAAGGCAGTAGGCACTTTTTGGGGGGCGGGG
Source organism: Ellobium chinense (assembly GCA_033807755.1). NCBI lineage: Eukaryota > Metazoa > Mollusca > Gastropoda > Ellobiida > Ellobiidae > Ellobium > Ellobium chinense. The sequence continues at coordinate 4,617,389 of JAWQUT010000010.1, read as the reverse complement.
GAGAGGGGAGATTGTTTATCTTTCGTAAACCGATTTCAGTCATGTATCGTGAAAGAAATAAAAAAAAACACAAAAAAAAACACAGATAGAAGCTTGAAATTGCAGTGCTTATTCTTTTCAACCAAATTTTAACTTCTGAAGATCTGAAATAAAGCTATTTCCTTTCTTAAAGTTTTGAAATAAGACTTTTGTTCCTCAGGAAGCATAATGTGGTCAGAGCTTTAAATTTTAACCTTATTCTTGGTTCCAAGAAGCAGGGCAGAAGGAATTCTTAGAACAGTGAAGTCTTGTTCTACGATATTCTTTTTTCACATACATCTGAGGCAGTGCCAGCGATAAGAGGTAGACAACACTAGGTTTGGCAGCTTCAATCGTAGCTGGTGAGTACAGTCAAAACAACCAACCTATCTCCTGTGTTATCAAAACCTGTGAATAGCAGTGGATCTGGAGACTGGCAGGTGGTAGCGTTCTCTCTCAGCTCATTATGACCACCCGCATCGCAATTATACTTGCGCCATGTGAAATGGGATTTGCCGTCGATAGTCCGTTATTAATTAGTCAACTCCCAGCAAAGCTCACTTCCGGGTTTAGCATAATGTAAGCTAGGAGTAGTGTGACTGGCTCATCAGATTTCGCTTCCGAAAGTAAAAAATGCATCGGACAATGTTACAAACTATATCAGCCAGACATTTTCCTCCGACAATGGAAAAGTAGACATCGGAAGTATTGATTGTTGGAGTTGTGGCTTGGGATGCCGGATGACCGCACAGGCATAATAACTGAACATTCTATGAACATTCTCAACCCTGAAAATAGCTTAAGAGCTTACTGAGAAGTATTCCTGATTCCAAAGTTTTGCTGAATGGTTGGAGCCAGGTTAGGCATCCCGGATCTAAATTTTCTTTTCTCGTTCCACATTCACGCACAACTCGCTGTGGTCGAACAGGAGAAAGGGAGAGAATTGGTGCCAGCCGGAGTCGTTGTCAATGGATGCTCTCATGCCGAGGAATTTTTTTTTTTAAAGGAATGGCAGATTCCGAAGTTTTGTTTAACGGCAGAGCAGGCTATTCATCCCGGATCTGCATTTTTTACTTGTTATTCCGCATAGATACATATACACACAACCTGCTGTGGTCGAAGAAGGGAGAAAGGGAGACAAAGGTGGAGAGGAGGAAAGAAAGAAAGAAAAAGAAAAAAAAATAAACCGCAAAACACGCAGGAATCCCAGAATAGACTCGGATGCACGTAAACAGGTTGAGGAGGTGAGTTAGATTTCGGGCCTTGATAAATTGACGGAAGTGCTCTGTACTGTGCGTCGATGCACTCATGCTCTTAAGTGAGAGAGCGTTTAGTACGTGAGGTGCCTGGGTAGACATTCCTTGCAGCGATAAGGCGATAAGGTTAGAAAGAGAAAAAAAAATGGAAGATGGTGGACTAGTGTGGTGTTTTGTTGAAACGCGATTTGACTGGTCTGGTCTCCTCAGATAGACGTGGTTTGGCTTTTGGTTATCTCAGACCCAAATGAAGATCTTTGTTGCTGAGCATATTATCAGAACGTTAGTTTGGGTGGAAATGGAGATGAAAATGTCTGAGCAGAGCTTGCTTGCGTGCGTAGCCGATGTGCGTGAGTGTTTAGGTGAGAGATAGCAAAAAAAATAGTGGCCGTGAGTCAGAGAGAGAGAGAGAGAGAGAGAGAGAGAGAGAGAGAGAGAGAGAAAGAAAGAGAGAGAGAGAGAAAGAAAGAGAGAGAGAAAGGGCAGAGATCTGTAGCCTGCAGGTGGCTGATTAATGAGGTCTGTATTTTCAACCTGTCTCCTTTGGCCTTCTTCTGTGTCTAATATTTGTCTTATTTCTCTAGCCTCTGTATTCCTCCCACGCAGTTGCTCTGCCCCTCTCCCCAGAGTCTCTACCTATTCAAGAAGGGCGTCCTGACAAAACGCGGTATATCCATCACCAACAATTTGAATGTTTCAGTCTCTTTCTCTCAGTTAAGAACGAACAGAAACCCAAAACAAAATGAATCAGAAATAGTTGTCTCCAAAGATCTTTCGATCACTGTAACCCAACATCTTTACTCGTTCTTCAGATTTAGGTAGCAAATTCATTCTGCGAACATTAAATCTTTTGTCTTAGCTGGCTCTACCTTTCTTTGTCATTAATTTGTTCTGTGTGTGACAGAAGTTGGCATCGTTTTTTTCGGCGACACTTTAAAATGATTAAAATCAACAATCGCATGTAACAGTTTTGACTTGTTTTTGACAATATTAGCAAGAGATTTGCTTGTCAAATGGAGAGAAGATGAAGAGCCTAAGGCGGATTATATCAATTTGTGAGGCGGATTATATTAATTTTTGAGGCGGATTATATCACTTTGTGAACCATTTTTCTCAGCCAGACCCAGTATGCCCATGGAAATCTAAGCCATTGATTATGTAATCGTAAGGTGTTTAAGAATTTTGGTAACAGGGAAAAAATGTATATAGTGGACAGATTAGTAAACTAGCCTCTCCCACATAATAATAAGAAATGTGGTTAATAAGTCTCGTATCCAGGTTAATGCCCGTTCACGCGACTTCATAGTATTTGTACCCTAGTAGGCCTAATCTTTCTTGGAAGTTCTCAGCTCCCTGGGGAGCATACAGTGCCGCTGCCATATGCAGGCGCTGATCACTGGCATTCTAACAATATCTTCCACAGCCTATAGCCAGGTACCCATTTGACAGACGGGTGGACTGAGAAAAATGCGAATGAAATGCTTTCCCAAGACACTTACAACATGACCATGGATGGGAATCGAACCCACGATAATAATAACGCATGCATCGCCGTTGGCGAAACACAATTAGGAAACGCACAAAAAGAACACTTCCAACTTACATACGAAATTTCAGCTTAGAAACGTTAGTGCACACGAGTTACGGCCTGTAGGGAGTTGAGGTTAGTTTTTAAATGCTAGAATTCAGTAGGCGTCCTTGTGTTTTGGTGAAGTAGTATTTTGGGTCTTTATGTAAATAGTTAAACGCTCTGCTGTTGAATCATGAATGCCAATAAACTGATCCGTGTTTTCGCTGATGTTCTTAGGTGCTTTTAGGTCGGAAAGTCGTGACACGGACCACTAGGAAAATCATCATTTACTGTCGATTGACGTAAGCAGTAGCTAGCTAACAGCGGCTGAACCTTTCCAAAATGAACGGTGGTTTTTCAAAAGTACATAAAGTCTACACTTTAAAGCATGAGGCAAATATGTTAAGCAACAATTAGTATCTACGAATCACGCTATTGTCTATAATAATAGTGTACTGTGTTGTAATCTAAAGCCAGACCGAGCGGCTGTTTTCATGTCCATCTGGCAACGACTCTGTTTGGGATTATCATTTTTCCGGACTTCAAAAAAAACCAAAACCGAACAGCCATCTTACCAGAGAGCGGATAACGCTCTTTGCTCCGGAAAGCATTCACTTGCTCTTCTTCGCCTATCTATTCTTGCCATCGAAAATAAAGACCAGAAGCGAGTACCCAACCAGGTCCTATCTTGAGGAAAGTGAAAACATTCTGGGCGCATCGCCTGCGTCTTGTTACCCACTGATTAGCCACGGTGCGACTTGGTAGACGAGTGGTAGAAATTTTTTTCGCGCCAAGGAAAACACGTGTCAGTGGTAAAAAACATATCGCCAGGCCCCCAAAAAATGCCACCGTTTGTATCGAACTGGCGAGAGCGCGGATGAGTATGAGGTGTGTTACGCGGATTATGAATTTTAGTGGAAAGGCCTGGGCGATGGCGTAGAAGAAGCTGGGTCAGGTGGCTGACTTGACTACATCCAGACGTCAGAATTACGGCTGTACTTTTATGCGTATCGATATAGTGAGTACTCTGGACGCTTATATATATAGCCCCAACGTGAGTGCTCATTAGCTGATATTGTTTGTTGTTTTTTTTTGTCCTGTTGCACTCTTATAACGAGCAGTTTCTTCCTGCGCAGTAGCGTTGAGAATGAACATAATGGGGTTGGGGACGGGTGAGACAGAGTAAAAGTACAATAAATACACCAAGCAAATCTCAGTCTCAAGAAAAATTGCGTAGCCAAATGATTTTTGTTTTCAATAAAGCCCAGTTTTTACCTTCGAACTCGGTAGCTAATATACCCGGTGAAATCATTTTGACGTCACAGTATCGCTATTGACTATCGACGATACTTGAACCGTGAGTACTCAGATTAATGGATATTTGAAAATATCGATCTTTTCATACCACCGCAACAACAGTAACTCGCTGATAGTTTGGAGAATACCACGGATAAATAAATGAAGCTTTCTTCGCATCTTCTCCGATCCTGTTCTCTAGGCATTCTCCCCGAATTCTTTTCGTCTCTCTTCCGAATCCTATTGGCGTTCCAGGGTAAGGATTTCGTTACTGTGAAGGCTGCTATACTTCTCGCAGAAGTGCTCTATATTGCATGTCCTTTCCCTCTACTCCTACAGTGATACGACCTATCTGTAGTGCTTTTATTGTGCGTCTCGTGTTTTACAAACGATGCCACAGGTAGATCTTATTTTCTGCCATGCATCCTCCTCTGTACGCGTCGATTGGCATCGAATTGCTCTTCAAACAGCTATGCAATGCCTGGTGTCTACTTTGCGTTATCTAGGTGCACCGCGGAGTAGCGTCTGTTAAGTCATAATCCCAGGTTGTCCGTCTCTGACCGTTATATGCCGATACCGCGGAGCAGCGACTATTTTAATAATAGGCGGATTAATAATGACTTCTCTGCATGCGCTTCATCCTATCTAAAGTTATCAGTTTGTGTGACACTTCATCACTTTAAGCTGACTAGCCCAGAAGTTGTAAAGTTATAATGATTTTCGTGACAGTCCATCAATATAAGCTGACTGGTCTAGATGTTGTCAAATTATCACTGTCACAGTGCATTAATGCAAAGTGATTGGCGTAGATACTCTGAAAGTAACGTCACTTCCGTGACACTCGATCAAAAGACACGCTGACTGGTCTAGATGTTGTAATAATCAAGTTCTTTTCCGTGATTGTTAATCAATGTTATTTCCGTGATAATTCATCAATGCAAGCTGACTGCCAAAGATGTCGTAAAATTATGATCAACTCCGTGACAGTTCTTCAATTGACTGGCCTGGATGTTGTGAAGTTATCATCACTTCCTTGAGAGTTCATTATATAAAACAGGCAAGATGACTGGTCAATATAGCATAAAAATATTATCACTTCTGTGACAGTTCATCAATGAAAGCTGGCTGGCCTAGATGTTGTAAAACTATGATCACTTCCGTGATAATTCATCAATGTAAAATGACTGGCCTAGTCTAGATGTCGTATAAATAGTATCACTTCCGTGACAGTTCATCAGTGCAAGCTGACTGGCCTGGATGTTGTGCAGTCATCATCACTTCCGTGACAGTTCAATGCAAACTGTCGTGAAAATATCATCACTTCCGTCACACTCCAGCGATGCGAGTCTGACACTTCTAGCCGTGAAGTTATCATCACATCACCGTTACAATCCATCAACACAAGCCTGACTCACTGAAGATCAGTGCGACAACTGAAGCGCTCACCTTCAGACTCTAACAGTGGTAGTCTGACTCGTTTAAATAAATATGTTACGATGGCTCAGATCCTGTATACCGAAGTGCAATGAGGCAATGCCAGTAATTTCAAATCATCTGGAATCACTGCCATTTTTTTCGAACTGCATCGCCGTTCCATCACATTTCGACAGAGTAAGCCAGATTAACATAGGGCAATGGGTCAGTCTCTTCCATGCTGTCTATTAGAAGATTGAAAAGAGGTTTAGATGATCAGGTCCGCGAATTTTTTTTTTTTCAATCCTTTTGAATACTTGCATCCCAGATTAGTAAACGGTTTTGAAAGTTATTTATATCTCATCGTCCGTATCATGATATTGTTAGGCTGATACAGCCTCAAACCATAACAGTGTTACCCACTTGTTACTTGTTACTTGTTACTGTGAGCACCACCGCACTCTGGACAAGTCCATTGGTGTTAGTAACCTCACGCCAAAAGCTGCCCCAAAGAAAACAAGCTAATTGAGCCGGTGGACATCTGGTTGAGGACAGTTCTATACCTTCCGGAGAGTCTGCAGCTTCTACCACCAACGTTTGCCATCACAGGATCAAACCAAAACAATTTTTTGCCGTTCCGAATATCAAACCGTGATAAACCTCCAAATCTCTAATATAGGCATCCAATGATAATATTATTTGCTTATATATATACACAGAATTTGTCTTCCGACATAGGTACTAGGTATCAAACCCTGACAATAATATTAGTGTGACTCCAGATTTTCCGTCCAAATATGTGTTTAGACAGGTGCGTAAGGTGAGTGTGGCAGCGCCGTACCGCACTCCCATTGGCGTTGACGGACCCCCGAATATTGTCACTCCCGTAAATAAATGTAAACAAGCGAGGCGCCGCGGTGTCGCCTCTTTTCACCTTCCTGGTGTTTTCGGTGGCCCTGCGCAACACAAAAGCAAACAGACTGGTATAATAGAAACCAAGGGTGTAAAAGTTTGAAAGGAGGCAGAAGAAGAAGGGGAAAAAAAGTGGAAATGCGAGGAAGCAGAGGGTCCGTTCCTGTTCCTCCCATTCGACTCGCATCTCTCAGTTTTCATGGACGCTTTTTAGATTCGCGTTCCTTAAAGAGGGTCAGCTGATGTAGTATGGGATGGTGAGATTGTGAATCGTGGACACTGAATTCTGTCGGATCAGCTCGAAAAGCATTTTCACTTTAAATAAGATTTGGCTTTCTAATTTTCAGAGTGACAAATTGCTGTCCTTACTAATACCACAAAATGGTTATCTGTATTGTGGTAAACGTTTGAAAGGAGGCAGGAAAAATGATAAACCAAACCCGCAGTGACTGCAAGAGGAAAATAAAGGTCCGTCCCCATTTCCCTAATACAACTCGCATCTCTCCATTTTCACAAAACACTTTTCAGTATCGCGCTGTCTACAGAGGGTCAGTAGAAGTAGAAGAGGTATGGGATGGTGGGATTGTGTGAATCGCGGACACTGAATCCTGTCAGATCAGCACAAAAAGCATGTTATGTTTGCTTCGGAGGGAATGTCTGCTTTCTAATTTTTTAAAGTGACAAATTGCTATCTTTACTAACATCATAAAATGGTCATCTGCTTGTTGTAAAATTTAGAGAGTAGGCGCAAAAAAGTGGCTACGCCATGACACAGAATGTCCGTCCCCGCTTTCCCGACACGACTCGCACCTCTCCAATTTCACAAAACTCTTTTCAGAACCGCGTGCTCGAAACAAGAGGGTCAATGGTAGTGGCAAGGGATAGAGTGATTGTATGTGTCATGGATACTGAATTCCGTCTGATCAGCTCAAAAAAGCATTTTTGCTTCAGATGGGGGTTTTGCTTTCCATTTCGCCGAGTGACAAATTGCTGTCGTTACCAGAACATCACAAAAGGGTCAACTGTATTGTGGGCTGTTTTGCCGTTTGTATCGTAGTTTCTCCTATGCTCGCTGACTTAATGAGGCGTTATAGTGACAGATGCATATTTCTCAAAGGCAGGCACGGGGCTAAGTACAAACCAACAAAAAAAAAGAGGTGGAAGGGAAACGCTTTTTTTTTTTTAAATAAAAAAGTGCTGGCTTGCGAGAAGAAGAGAACAACAACAGCAACAGCACAAGCGAACGCACGAAGAGACCCGTTCGTCTAGGGCGCTCGTCTCATAATTTTATTTTGATAAGTCGAACGCAGTGAACTAAAGGAACCGGTTGACTCTCACCAAGTTGATTTATCGCCGCACTTGAGCGGGCCATACATCTACAAGTGCTAATGAATGCACGACAAATCATATTTACAAAAGACGGGATTTTTTACCCTTCTCAGCATCGCTTGTTTGAACACGGCCCTCGAAGCGACGGCGGGTTAGGACAATAATATCACGAGTAGAATGCGCTTTTGATAGGATTTTGGCGGCCGCGATTGGGTGTTAACTAGCGTATGGTATACGACAGTGGCGGAGGTTTGTTCATGCGACATTGAATGAAAGATGGCCTGGCGCTAATACCCATCCACACCCCCCGTTCCTTCTTTTCTTCTTTCCACCACGATTTTGTTCTAGAGACAATGGCCCACTGTGGTGGCACCCCCACTCTCCCTCCTTTCCATCTCACCCCATTTCCACCTTTGTTGACATTCCTCTTCAAATTTCAAGCATCAAATACAAATTATTTGTCGTTTAAGATTAAAAAGAATAAACATTATGCTGTCGCTTAACAGCCGTTTAACAGAATCTACGCAGCAATTGTAAGAACGTTTTAGGTACATAATAAATATGCTGTGTATAAAAAAAAAACAAAACTAAATATGACATGAAACAGCGTATTGACGCAACCCTTTTCAGTAACTATGATCATTTTGCAGTTTAGTGCCAATTTAGTGTTGCTCTTTTCTGTGACATTGCCAACAAATTCTTTGGCTATCTTGTTCACTCAGTTCTGGTGTTTTTTTTCTGTGTTTTTTTTTTGTTTGTTTGTTTTGTAATTGTGTAACATGCCTCTTCTGCTTACCTTATGCATATCTGTTCAAAATCAATTGTAAATGAATTATATATTATGCAAAGTGGCAGTCCATATTATGCTTTGTTTGTCGTGCATTAATGCAACGCTTGTCAATATGCAAGTGTCCTGGATTCACGACAACCTCTTCTTCCCTCTCTACACCCCACCCCTCCCTCCNTCACCCCCCCTCCCCCCGAAAAAAAAAACACCAAACAAACAACACCACCTGAATTGACCTAAATGTTGGACAAACTCATCACAGCAATAATCTTCAGCGATGTGACCAATCCTTCACAAAGGACCCATCTTTCACTATTATACTGAAGACCCTGGTAACCAAATTTTTTTTGGCTTAAATAAATAAACTTGAAACTTGTCAAACAGAAAATATCAGCCTTTGCTGGGAATTCTTGAGAACGTTGCGGGCTGAGAATTTCAGGAAACCGTTGGCGACAGAGACTGACAATTTCTGAGAGCCTTTGACGCCTGAGGATATCTGAGAACCGTTGGCGCCGAGAATTTCCGAGAACATTTGGCGGCTGAGAATTTTTGAGAACCGTTGACGGCTGAGAATTTCCGAAAATCGCTGGTGGCTTAGAATTCTCGAGAACCCTTGGCGGGATGACTAAGTTTGATGGATTCCAGCAATTTTAGCTTATAAAATGATAGCACAACTGATAAATCACAGGGTTGTTATAATGTGCTATATTTGCCGCACTATAGGAGGTCACTTGGTTTATCACGTATTATTCATCTCTACATTTTCAGAGGCGGAGACACCGAGAGTTTGGCAAAATCTTCCGGGAACAGTTTGGTCCCAGACACAACGTGTCAGTGGCGGACCCGGGGTTGATGGAGGAGATATTGAGGAAAGAGGGAAAATACCCCTCCCGGCCCCCATACGAGTCTTGGGTATTGTACAGCAACTTGAGGAAAAGAAGCGGGGGACTTATGACAAGGTGAGTACACATAGAGGATCAGAGAGGGAGAGAGAGGGAAAGAGAGAGAGAAAGAGAGAGAGAAAGAGAGAGATAGAGAGAGACAGAGAATGAGCGGGAGGGAGAGAGAGAAAAAAAGAAAGAGAGAGAGGGAAAGAGAGAGAGGGAAAGACAGAGAAAGATTAGAGAGAAAAAGAGAGAGAGAGAAAATTTATGATACTGTTTGCTGTAACATGAAACAATCCTCGACATGGCTTATTCATAAGCTTAACCGTACCTGCCGTTTATATGCAACATATTTTACCTATATGTAACTGTACTTTTAAATTCACAAATCACCAAAATATCACACTTATGTTTAACCACAACTTTTACTGATGATCCTAAGGACTGGTGATTAAGCGGAGTTCACTGTACTTTTTTTTTTTTGTGCCCAACATTCACTGGATGATCGAAACTTTCTTTAATCGCACGTCTTTTCATACCCTTAAAGACGTTTCAATCAAGCGAGCTCAACCGCAGTTTCAATGGAGGGGAAAAACTCAAAACACAGAAGGGGGGAATCACATTTTCATCTGTGTCTTTACCATTCATATTCTGTTCGCTTCAACCCCCATAACCCAACGCAACTCACCCGCTTCTCAAAATATTAATCTCAATAAAATTTCAAAAACCATCCCGCCCTCGCTAACCCTCATTACCTCGCCCTCGCCTCGCCCATATCTCGCCCCGTCTCTCGGTTTCTAACATTCCTCCACCCCCTCCCCCCC
>JAWQUT010000010.1:4578849-4603708 GCA_033807755.1 Ellobium chinense | reverse complement strand
CTCCTCCTCCTCCCAAAAAACCTAATCCTTTAGTCTAGCCGGGCACTCTGGCACCTCCAGAAAAGTCGGTCACGACTGCATGTGGTGACTTAGTACCTGTTGTTTTTTTCTTCTCCTTTTTCTTCCTCCCCATTCTTGTAGGTAGGTAGGTAGGTGTTGTTGTTTAAATAAAGTATGGTGAGGTAGCAACGCACGGTACTACTACACTAGTGAATCTGACAGTAACACTGAGCCAGGCATGAGCCAGTTCGAGGGGGGGACTTTGAGTGCGGCAAACGCACTCGCTGTACCCGTGCCCTCTCCTCGTGCTGTTTGGGGGAAGAAGTTCAAGCTTTTTGGCCGCGAGCGGCGCTAGCTGCTGCTCCGCTGTTCCACCGCTCTACCCACACGTGCAGCAAGAGGCTCCCAAAAGTTTAACCCATCACATTCCGGAGATGCCTGTACCTGAACTATCTTATTTATCGCTCATCTCCTCCTATTCCAGAGCCCGCTCTGTGGCACTTTGATTTTCCACCTTACGACCCTATTCTGGTTTAAAAGCGATCATGTTTGAAAAAAGTAGAGTAGAAAAGGCTGAAAGTGAAAGNGGGGGGGGGGGGGGAGGGGGAAGAGAAGTTTGGATGAAATGCGGAGAAGAACCCAAGGGACCCGTAAATATTAAGATGTTAAGTTCAGAAATAAACGCTCCCACGGTGAAAAGAAAAGATGTTAAAAAAGTCGATTTCCCATAATGGCAGGATCCTCTTTGGGGAGTACAGAAAAGGTTGCAATAAAGCGCATGTTGCAAGTGACCTTTCTGAAAAGCTAAAAACAGTCGTCCCACGTGGCTGAAGTAGGTCAGCCGATCCCCCAGCTTTCCATTTACTTCGCAATTCTGCTTTTAGTTACAATGTTTGTTACAAGTTACAAGCAGCGTGCATTATTACAACGCTTGTAGCAACGCTTGTTACAACGCTTGTTACAACGCCTGTTACAACGCCTGTTAACAACGCTATAACATTAGTCGGTCAAACACGCTTTCGAGCCTTGCTCTCAGGCCATGGCAAACACGGGATTGCTGTGTTTTGTCTGGCTCTTTCGGACAGGTGAATTAATTCAGCAGCACTGTTTGTCCTCGACTTTCAGAAACCACTGTCTGTTTCGTTATGAAGCCGGTTCTCTGGAAAAGTATAACAAGTAATCTTCAGTGCAAAATCCTACAGAATATAGATTGTAACGTTAAAAAAAAAAAAAATTAGTGTGCGCCCCCCCTCCCCCCCTCCCCCCCAAAAAATCCTTCATCACTTGCATATTGTTGTGATTAGAGAGTTTCGAAGGCAAGGTATGAAATACTATAGGTCTAATATACGCAGCGAATTAGAATTTTTCAAGTATCTGCAAAGCTTATTTGACTCCTTGTCGACACACTTTCTCCTTTTTAAAACAATTACAAGTCATGTAGTCTGTAAATCAATTTTTTAATTTTTTTTGTGTGCAGCCAGCATGTCATTTAAGATCGGTCAGCCTTTTTGCCGCAACACATCAACATTCTTATGATAGCATACCTTTTACTATCATCTCTAGTTGGCTGTCGAATAGTCCTAAATATTTCGTTGACCGCGCGAGTATTCCAAAAATAGCAGCCTGGGGCCGTAAAAAAAGCGCATCACATAGATATAAAATTAAAACCAGTTTGTTTCTGAAAACATACCAGTTCTGCGCCCCAAGTTTTTTGATTCCGCGCTAACTGGTGGTCGCTTTCCCGGTAAGACTGCTGGCAGATGGTCCGTTTTGCTGTCTGCCCGATGGTCTCTCGTCACCAAGGGATTAAATTTGCTTGTAAGCAGCCCTGAGACGGCCTTTGTGACAGATTTATTTGACATGTCCCTCGTACACGCGAAAGCGGGACGGCTTGTGACTTGCCTGTACCGAATGAACTTAGGGCGCATCAGCGCTGTATTGTTACGATAAACGGGAGGCTGGGGCGACAGAACGATACCGAGGGCAAAGCAATAAAATAGCGACGTTAACAAGAATTTGGCAATTTCATGATTGTAATTGGCACGTGTCTACTATGGAAGCTTTCTGCACGCGTGGAGGTGTGTGTGTGTGTGTGTGTGTGTGTGTGTGTGTGTGTGTGTGTGTGTGTGTGTGTGTGTGTGTGTGTGTGNGAGAGAGAGAGAGAGAGAATGAGAGAGAGAGAGAGAGAGAGAGAGAGAATGAGAGAGAGAGAGAGAGAGTGCCAAATGGTAATAGCCTCTTTGAGTCCTTTAATAAAAATTCCTCCTCGAACCACTGGAACGTTCATAGAAGGCCAAGCCTAGCCTGCAGGTCTGGTGCCATCACTGTGCTCAAATTATATACTGTTTACAGTGGGGATCCTTCATTTAGAATTTCCACAATTTAAATTCAGATGAAAAGGGGTGAAAATTTTGGCCTTCTCTTGCAAATCACAGGCCCACACAAATGAAATTCGAAATTCGCTGAAGTCATTGGGAATCGCTGCCTGAAACAACTGGTTTTTTTTTTGACAAATTCAAGACTGAATTTCAAAACTTCTGCGGCGTCTTTCATGTTATACGATTATTTATACTGTGCTTCTATTGACTCTGATATTTCATTTTTGACCAATAAGGCTCCTGCAACCTTTATACCAACAAAGAACATAGACTATTCATAAATGCATAGTTCAAGCCAAAATAAAGTAAAATGAACAGTTTTCCAGCAAAGCTGATATTTTTTCCCCCTCTGTGTGGGCGCAGGACAAATAACTGGACGGGTACAAGAAGGCGAAGCAAAGTCGGTTAATTGAAGGATCCAAAGAAAGTTGGACTTCAAGTTGAAAAGAAAATGAGACCAAAAAAAAAAAATTAAAATGAAAATACGACTTAATTTACTGCGTAGGGAAAATGGTTTGCAATGTGATACAGTGTTCTGAATCTCAATCTCATTCATAATACAAACATTCAGATTGAAAGTACACTCGCATGCCAATAACCAATTACACTAATTAGATAGGCGACCTACCTTGCAACGTAGTGTGAACAGGCTTTTCCACTGCTTACAACATTGAAGAAGTTCGTTGCCGTAATACGGTAACAGGATCACTCGTTATTTAGGGATTGCGTGTGGAAAATTAGCTTCGTTAGCCCGTATGAAATAGAATGCTCAAAATCTATCATCTCTATTAGTGATGGACAGGTATCAAGACCAAATATTCAAGCACCATACGTTTCCACGAGTATCGAAGTATTTATAAGAGGAATCGATTACACTATTTATTTATTTTCAACTCTTTGTAGAAGGAATGAAATTTTTAAGAAAGACAAACAAAAAAAAAAAAAGCTTAAGAGCGTAACTTAACAAGCCTGGATTTTGGACGTGCGCATTTATTTCTTCAAACTGTGTCATAGTGATCTGACATCTGTTGTCGTATATGCGCGCATTGATCAAGGTTACCTGAGATCTTTTTCGCACTTTTTGGGTTTCTCTTTGCAACATTATTACCTTCATATTCAGATCATATTTTACGACTTTTCACAGGTATTATATCAAACTCAATACCAGCCACCTGGCTCGAACTAGCTCGTTTCCCCTATACGCCAGTCTCTTCGACTTCTCCCTCCTTTTTAACAACTTGAAATCCCGGGAAAAGCTTTCAGACTAGTGGCCGTATCCATAATCCATACGTTAGTTGACGTATTGCGTTGACTGCAGTGAACACTACAAATGTTTTGGGAGTTTCCCGTGGTTACCGCAGTGCGTTAACTAACGTAAGGATTATGGATACGGTCACAGGTCAATTTTCTCCTATTCAACTCCTCTTACTCGCCGTCCGCTAAGCCGCACCTTGCATATAATGATAAGAATAAGAAAGTGATGTACTTTCTTGTGAAAGTCACAGAATACTTGCAACTCCTTCTAATTGTTTCATTGCAATTTTTTTTTACATATTTCCAAAGGAATTGCGAGTATGTGGAAACAACTGTAGACCATTTTTGTCTTTTGGCTTTGACTTGGATAAGCAGTGCTTGCCATCTTTGAGTAAGGCGGCCGGCATCTAGCTTATTTTCGCACTGCTTTTTTTTTTTTTTGAAAAAGGGNGGGGGGGGGGGGGCTTCTGGCAGGATGATCACGACCCTGCCTGATATTTACCTTTTAATAAAACTTATTAATTCATTTATCATTCTTTGTTTTATTTCACAGCGAAAACGAATACTGGCGAAGAAGTCGCAGCGCGTTCGCCACCAAACTTCGCCCCCAGGCTGTGTGTCACTATGTGGAGGGCATGAATCAAGTGTGTGCCGACCTCGTCGACAGAATCGCATACCTGAAGGATGACAAAGGGGGCACTCACCTTGTTCCTCGACTCTTGAACGAGCTCAACAAATTCACAATGGAAAGTGAGTAGTTTTGCATGCCAGGACACCCCACAGACTGTAAACACCATCACCACCACCACCACCACCACCAACAACAACAACAACAAAATAGAATCACTTATTCTGTAAATGATGTCACTATATACGACTCCTTTTATAAACTGAACAAGACACCCTCTAGATGTCACTGAAAGAGATTCCCTATATCTCCATGATTATGAGCCACATTGGTTTTTTTTTTCTTTTCTTTCTGGCGTGTTTATGGCAACCCCTGCTTGTTGACTGTGTGTTGTTACTTACTAATCGTTGCGTTTTACATTGTACGTCTGCTGCCGATGTTGGGGTTTTGCGACATCAGGGGAATAGCTATTAGTGCTTCTGTAGATTTTTTTATTGACACTCCGACAGGGTGGAGCGCTTGTCTCCTGATACAAAAGGTCTCGGGTTCGAATCCCGCAAGCAACGGATTTCTCATCGGGTATTTTTTGCACTCTTCAGAGACACCCTCTCGTCGATCTGACGAAGGTTTAAGTTTCGTCCCGGGTCTATATATATCCTATCACGCAGCCATAACTGTGCTGAAAAGGGACATTAAAAACCTGACACAAACATATAAACAAAAGCACCATAAGGATCTGCTTTCTTTGTGCTAATCTGGCTGGCCCTAGGAAAATTCGTATAGTGCTGACACACTGATAAGACTAGACAGTGCATGTGTCATGACAATTTTTAATGTAGGGCCCTCGTCATACTAAAGCTTTTAAGAACTATAGATTGTGGGCAGGCTTAGAAGATGTTTCGATCTTCTGTCCATGTTAAAAATATTGTTGTCCGCGTCTGGCGAATGGAAACAGCGGCAGGGAGCGAGAACAGCTGTTTGTCTTTGAGATAGAATTTAAATCTGTTTTCAAGATAAAATTTAAAGCTACGAGGGGAGGACACATGTACACTGACATCAGGGGCAGCAACTACAGCCCTAAAAAAACCAAACCACTCCATCACGGACAACAAGACATCAAGAGCATCTTGAGCCGATGAGTTATGTGCCCCTGGCTGAGGTTCAATGTCTTTATAATACAGCGCCCCTTTGCGCAAGCCAGCTTCAAGATCTGTGAACACGCATTCTTACAAGAGCCGTAAAATTTATCTAATATTTATTGTCGTGTAAATAAACAGCCACACAAAAAAGCTAATTGCTACATGCTGCAGGGATGACAGCAGAATAGCCCCCAAGTGCCCTGAACTCTCCGGAGTCAGTCATTTCTCAAGTTCGTCCGCGGTGCTTGTCAATGCCGTAATGTTAATAACAGTAAA
Source organism: Ellobium chinense (assembly GCA_033807755.1). Lineage (NCBI taxonomy): Eukaryota > Metazoa > Mollusca > Gastropoda > Ellobiida > Ellobiidae > Ellobium > Ellobium chinense. Next base: position 4,598,033 of record JAWQUT010000010.1, on the reverse strand, counting down.
ATCTTTATGTCGTTACAAGACGTTCTATTAGCTGGCGAGTCCTGCAATCATTATGTGATTTATACGATTTCATGTCAAAATGTCATTGAGCGTCCTCGAATTTGATCAATCTGGGGGAGCTGAATGGGTCCTTGCTCTCTATGGCCCTTGTTCCATGGGGCTAAGAGCTTTTTAAAAACCTTAATTGGAGTTTAAACGATGCTTTATTTAGCGAAAGATTCACCCGTTTGGCTTTCTGCCCATGGACGTAATAAGGTATAAACTGGGGACGACTGGGTCAAAGAACCGTGTCAACATTCGACGGGCACTGTGAATGGATTCCAGAAGCGTCGTCATGTCACTATATGGAATGTATAGGGGCACGTAGTTACATTAAGTGTCCAGAGGCGTTTATTTGATCCGAAAGTGTACGATTTTTGGGGCGGAAAGGCGGGGGGTGGTGGGGGAACCGCGTCAGTGAATGGAGACATGCATGCTTGTACAATATTCCACAGCTATCATTTATGAATGATAGTTACAACCTTTAAGAACAATTTCGGAGGTCTTTGAACGCGTGCGTGCAGGTGTGTTCATTCTGGTCTAATTCTTACGATAAATCAGTGACTGAATATTGGGGACGCCCGCCGACAATATTTTTGCGACTTCGTTCGAAGATAATCCAGTGGGGAAAAGAAATTGTTTATCTCCCTTGCCCCTTTTTTTGCAGTGTGTTAGTGAGAAACGAAGGAGAGAGAATGAGAGAGAGCAAAATGAGGGAGAGAAAATTAAGATGGACTTCATTCAGAACTTAAGTACTGGCAGAGAGGGTTGAGAGGATGGGCTTCCACGGTATCGTACGGAAGAGACTCAGCGTAAATGGAAGTGTTAGCGCCGAACATATGACAAAGAGTCGATTATCGGGATTCGAACAGCCCTCCCTCAAAACAAAACAAAACAAAAAAACAAAACAAAACAAAACAAAATTATGTAAAGAATATATTATGGGCGACCCCATGCAGCGATAGCAAATGTTGATTCAAGACTGTCGACATAGTGACGTCATGGGTTAGCCGATGCACAGTGACGCAGCGAGATAACAAAGTCTATAGACAGTGATCGTTTCCATGAATGGTTGCAGACACATTTATAGTTATGACCTGAGATCAGTAATATACCATGACATTGCTCGTAAAAGAACGGTGCTTTCCTTTTTTAAGAAGAGAATGAGAGGAGGAGGAGGAGGAGGAGAAGAGGATGAGGATGAAGAATTTCTTTTTTTGCCGTGTCTATGATAGACAATGATTATTTTTTTTTCACAAACAGCGTGCCTAAAGATAGTTCAGAATGTAGAGCTTAGGCCTATTTTCATAGAAAGATTGAATTCCTAGTCTTTGTTTCGTTGCTACGTTGGACAGTGATTGTTTTGATAAACGACATGCCTGGAGACCGAATGTAGAATCTAGGCCTGTTCTCAGCGAAAGACAAGAGAATTTCCATTATTTATTTCGTTGCTACGCTGGACAATGCTTGTTTTGACAAACGACGGGGCGTAAAGAAAGAATGTCTTTTCATTGGCCCTCTTCGTTTTATGTGACACTTTAAACTAATGAACTCTCGACAACAAGAGCGATAAAGCCGATTGAGGTTGCAAATCTGTCGGCAAAATAAACACTTGTAACAGTTATTGCCCGTAATGATGTCAATTGATGATAACAGGCCTTCAAGCAATTTAAATTTACCTTATCAGGGTCAAGAACTCTGTCTAGGTTGCTTGCTTCCCCTTTCTTTTGTGCAGACATTGAGAGGTTTTCTTAGGTAGTTAGATAGCACTGGCGGCTTTACTGTCTGTGCACTGCGAGTGACCTCCCCTCTTGCACTCAAAAGAGTTCTATTTTGGTCCCAAATGTTTGGTACGAAATCTGTTGTATGAGCCATGATTATCGATAAAAAAATAGGACGAGATAGAGTTGTTGAGGATGGAAATCGGTTGAAGATCGGAATCGAATCCGGAATTAACGAATTCGAACTCTGCTTTTAACGTCAGTATTCAGTTCACGTAAAGGGATTCGAATCCTAGCATAAAATCCACGAGTTCTACAATCTTTCTGCTTGCAGACTGTTTGATACACCCAAATGTGTAAAAAAGAAAATGTTTGACATCGTGTCATCAAAACCTCAGGCAGGTCAGTTCTTTCAACGAGGATTCATCGGTACTTACTTCTTAGCACTTTTTGATGCTAAGTTTAAGTTTCATGGAATCATAAACCACTGCAACATCTAGCGGCATTCTATCTATAAACGGAAGACATTTAGCTACAAAGTAAATGATTGTTTGGTTTCCTGTGCTCCCCTCCCACTTTTTAAATTCTTTTACTTCAGCCTTTGCTATGACCCAGGAAGTCCCGCTTGAAGTGTTGTCAAGGGATGATTGTTTGGAGGCGTGCACTTCGCGTTCGTTTTAGATATAATTATATGTATATATATATAATTTGTGTATATTTGTCACAACATTCACTTATATTTGCATGGGCGTCAGCTATTTCTATATAAACAGTATAGCAGAACCCTGTATATTCGAACACGGACGCCTTCAAATGACAGCTTTCTATCGATAGCTGATTTATCATAGGCGAGAATAAGGGAAACCACTAATCTAGACGATACAACTGATTTGAATTAAAGTATAAAACGTAATAGGCCTTGGGGCTCTCAGCCGTGCATTTGTATAACAAAGGCATTCTTATAATCGGAAAAGTGAATGGAATTTAAATCCGCCAAAAGTTTGCATCCAGACCATAGTAAAAGATGTTACGATACTTTGTTTTCAGAGTATTGCTATTCAAGACTTTCATAAAGGACGATACTCTGTCTTCTACTGAGACAGACCAAACTCCAACCTCTTGCTTCTAAACAGTCGTATTTAACCGACCAAACGAAAATCATAAACCACAAAGCCATTGGATGTTAGCATACGCTGGAAATGGCAAAAGACACCGAAGCAAGAATTGTTGCTATTTCATTTAACCCCAAAGCATATCTTCATACGACAAGATATTTCAAGAGATAATCAGCTCTTTCTTCTCCCGAAAAGTGGGCATTTTACGATACGACAGTTAGATCCTAACCCTCAAAATGCAAGGCTGTGCTCTTGATTCTGTCCTTAAGGCTTTGCTCTTGATACTCCCCTTGACATGACGGGATTGATGTTTTCTATTTTCAGTGTCTCATAACAGTTAAGCTGCACTGTTCAAGTGCATTTTTTAGAGATAATATAATTTGCAGCTAATGTAATAGATAGATAACACCTTTTTTAAAAGGTAGACGATTTAGAGTGATAATTTATTTTTTATTGCCCCCATTCCTGGCCCGCGAGGCAACGGGGCTTTGCCTTTTTCTCTCGTTCACTACGAAGGCGTCGCAGTGTATGTAAACAAAATAACGAGGAGAGGTTGTCGGGAGATGTAGATGAATACGTATAACCACTTATCTTCGGTATAATGGGAAATATTGCAGTTAAGCATAGGGTGTGCACACGATTAAGTGAGGCCGTTAACTTTTCAATCAATATTATATTTGTTTTCTGAGCAGGGGTGTAGTTAAGTGAAAAGTATAAAGTAATAGAAAACTCACTCCCGCAAGGTCGAGGAAACTGTGTATTAAGTAACTTTGCATGTCACATTTAAGGTTGACTCCTCCCGATAACTAGAAAATTTACCTGCTTCTTTTAGACTATACTGTTCATTCTGTTTACCTCTCTGTGTGTGTAAATATTTATACATATATGTGTGTGTGTGTGTACCTGTCTGTGCATTTGTGTATGTGTGTATGTGTGGGTGTGGGTGTGGGTGTGTGGGTATTTAACCTCTAAGAAGATTACCCCCTTGCAGTTATTTATTTGATGCATACTCGTTTCCTGATGGTTATAAATCAGGACATGTCGGCTGCAGTTTACCTAGTGACATATTCCATTATAGTTTATAAATTCTGCATTTTTTGTTTGTTTGTCTTGTCCGTTACCATTCCGACAGTCCATGCAGACCAGGAAGAGACTGTGAAAACTGTAAATCGCGTTGGAATTTTTGTCTTTGTCTCTCTGTTGTGGCAGCTCACTTCGTTTCTAGATATGGCGTATCGATACTCATTCGTTTCGATGTCTGTATCCGATCCCATTTTGATACTTTTGATTGATGTAATCGAAGACAGTTTATCTGATACAGATTTCCAGAGGCATCAAAAGTATCGAAATTGTTGAAATGCCTCTCTGTTCTGAGTATAGGATTCGAAATTGAAACGATACTTTCGATATTTAAGCACAATGACTAAGTATTTCTGTACAAAAAAGTTCAGGCATCCGCCCACCACTATCTACCTGTCAGTCTGCCAATTTGCATTTTTTTTTTTTTTTGCATTTCTGCATGTTTGAAGAGCCTGTACTTTGCACGGCTATTTTGTTGTGTGTGTATGTGTGTGTGTGCGCGTGTTCGTGCATGTGTGCGTGCGTGCGTGCGTGCATGCGTCTGTCTGTCTGTTTTTAATGCTGTTTGATTTGTCTCCTCAACAAGGTCCCATGGGAGGGGAGGAGAAAAAAACATCTTCTGTGTCCGTCTTGCCATTTCTTTCTTTCTCTTGCGTTTGTTGTTTAATGAAGGCAAGCACGTTGCTGAGGCTGGCGTTTCCCCTTTGGTCAGCATTTTTGTCCTGGACTTTAACCCTCTAAACTTGTAAACCCAATATAGCGAAATATCCCGTACTTAACTTGCTGTCATCGTTGTGGTAACTCCGAAATCACCAAACAAAGCAATGGTTCTGTGCATAAATTTATCCATTTGCCCTCAGACGCAAATTCATGTCATATTCTTTTATGTGATTGATATTTCTCTTATTGTTATTGTTTGGTTGATGGGATACTGAGACATTCTGTGCCAGGTTAGCTGAACTAGTGAGTAAACAAAGCATACTGACACCGTAGTCCGTGAAAAAGAAATATCTTTAGGCTCAAGAGGACGATTACAATGAGACGCAGGACCAGCCAGGTGCTAACTGTAGAAGTCCCTGTTTGTGTTAGATACAAGCATCCATCGTATCTCACATGAGTGAAGTTTCGAAAGAACCATCAGCAGCCATTCACTGGCATGAGAAAAGACCTGATTCGTTATGAAATTGTTCCGTACTTAAATTTTTGAGCTCCCACGGGAATTCGGATACTGTCGTGAGAGCCTGCCGGAAATTCTGAATAAAATGATACCAAAATTTGCATTTGACCTATTTTGTGGCTACGATATCACAGCATGTCAAAGCGGTGAAGTTTTAGTTCCTTTTGAGATACCCTGTCATGGCCCTTCTTTCTGATGTCCAAAATAAAAGTCAGCTCAAGAATTCACAGACACAATTTCTGGTTCGTCCTCCCTCAGATGAAGTAAAAATAAACAGTTGTTTTTTTTTTCAAAAACCTCAAGGAACGCGAGGCGCAGGAGTAGCCTAAAATGATCCATCAGAAGCAAACTAAATCTATTCCTGTTCATGCCTGACACACATATTTCAGTTGTCCTTCTTTTTGCCCGCCGAGTTCACATGAGTCCTGCAATTTTTAGGCTTGATTTTAACGGCGTCCTCTCTGAGAAATGTGGCTCAAAGAACGCAGCACATAGAAGAAGTCTCAATGTGTAACTGCACTTAAAAAATTAACAATAGTATTAGGATGATTATGATAATAATTCAATTCGGGAGATCTCATAGATCACCTTCACATCGTGTTTCGTTGGCTGAAACCGTACCGGAGGTGAGACAAAAATTAATTCAAACTGAAATACTCTGCTAATGAGAACGAAAGGCGTAATCTGGTTTTCTTTGCATGTTTGTCCCATCTTCGTTCAAAAATAAAAGAGTCGCACCAAGTGGGCGAGCTTGTTTTTTTTCCCGTGAACTGATGATGTCTGTTTGGATGATCTACTCGACGAAGGAATGATATGTTCCCCAAACATTAAGACAGTCTAATAAATTATGCTAATTGGTCTAAGTAGAAGTACCTCTGCATGTATTTCAGTTTTACTTCCAATGTGGAGGAAGTGTCAACAACAACAGTACAAGATGAGATGGTCTGCTCATAAACGTGCCCCTGTTATTCGTCATCGTGTTTGTTGTTGTTGGTTATTGTTGTTGTTGTTTCAGTGAATTTCTCATTGTAATCGTCCTCTTGATGGTTGACCATCCACAGCAATCCTCTATGTGATGCTAAGCAAGCGGGTCGGATGTTTGGACAGGGAGGTGTCTGAAAAAGTCAACACGTTCATCCAGTCCATTGCCACCATGTTCTTGACGGGCCATCAGCTGATGGTGTACGCCAACCTACATAGAATTCTCAGGACACGCCCCTGGCGAGATCACGTGCAGTCTTGGGACAAGATATATGACTTCGGTAGGCATAAGCAAAAGATCTAATTTATGTCTTGGAACTAGAGTGGGATCCCATAAAAAAAAAGAAAAAAGAAGCGCAGTTTTTGCACACTGCTCGGCTTAGTTATCAAACATTGTCACGCCTGTCTGTAACACACCTGTATCTGGTATTTGTCAGTTTCACACAGAAAACAACAGCAGCAACAACAACAACAACAACAACAACAACAACAACAACAACAACAACCATGTTTTGTGTCAAGCGGTTCGTTGTACATTTAGCAAATCAGCGAAGATGTTACACTTGGTCACTGTACTACGAAAATGGCCGTGGTCATTTTCGACACTTCTGAAAGAAGGCAGGTGAAACATTGATGTCAAAGCAAAAAAAAAAAAAGTCAGTGCGTTTCTTAGCTACCGCACTTCAACTGGAAACTATTGGCGCTCAATTTAATTTTCTTAGCATGAGCTATGATCTTTTCTTATTTATAGACAACATAGCATAGGAACCTTATTTACAACTACTTCACATGATTCTGCCCGATACATGGCCTAATTGTGCTATTTAACCGAGTCATGAATGAATGATAATTGTCACTTGAAACTTCTTTGCTATTTTCAGCGGCGGAACACATCAACCAGCGTATTGACGAAGTTACCAAAGAGCTGGAAACAGGGGTGCCGCCTGCAGAGGGGGAGCATGTAGATTTCATGACATATGTAGTGGGCACACATCAGCTCTCGCGGAGCGAAATTGTGGACAACGTTATAGAGGTCTTCATGGGTGGTATTGATACGGTAAGAAATCGAATGTGCTTTTTTTTTTTTTCAGTTACATTGTCGTAAAATGAAAATTCGTGTACCAGTCGATTTTTTTTTCTTTTTTTAAATTTTGTACTCTTAATACTGTGATCTTTGAGTTATGTTGTCATGTTATGAAAATGTGTGATCTAGTCGATTCAAATTATATATTGACACGGTAAAATTTGTTTTGCCTTTTTGTTACTGATCTATCTCGGTTGTCTCTACTAAGAATTGGAATACTTTACGACATTGTGACATTGCTTCATGCCTTTCTCCACTACTCTGTTGGTGTGGCTTTCAGATTTGATGAAGTGCTTAGAAATTAGCGTCTCCAGAAAGCCGTAGTATAGAATCTGCGGAATTTAATACATGACAGAATTTTATTTGAATCAATAAGTTACGTGATATCTCCACCCTTCGACCGAATTTTGGCAGGGATATTCGGAAGAGGTATCGGAGTCACAATTTGCTCGAGCGAATACAGTTACGGACTGCAGTGAATTACGACTACTGAAGATGTCTGTTCTATGAACGTAGTCACATCAAACGTCTCCTCCTACTGTCTCTAAACAGTACTGTTAAGTGTTAGTACTATAGTATGCACTGTGAAATTCACCGTTCAGCCATGTAAACCCCATTCCGCCTCGTATTGTCATACTATGAAAATTTATATACGTATACTGAATATCCATCGATTCACTAGTCGATGCCGGGAGAAATTTAGTGGGCAGTTTTTACTCTTCTGTTCTAGTTATCTTGTCATAAAGTATAAATTTATGTATCAGTCTGCTTTGTCCTCAATCCGTGTCTCCACACTCCCTAGACACATTCGTTCATAATCTCTGGCTTCTCTCTCCCCTCTCTTATTTGTACTCCAAATCTTTCATTTCATTCGTTCCACTGCTCAGCTGTCCATACTCGACGTATAAATACAGCGATAGCAGGAGAACATCAACACAGTTGGTCTACCATACTTTTAATAAATGAACAAACTTACCCGGGAACCCTGACCATGGCACTTGCAGTATAGGGTTGCTGAAATTACTCTGCAAACACAGAGTGGGCAAAAGAAAATTACGCACCACGAGATTCTGCATCTTCGCCGGAAATGCTTCCCCTTAACATTTCAAAATGGCGAAGGAAATGGCGTCCTTTGTGTGTATAGAAGCTGTGTTCTCTGTAACACTGCAAAATGCGCCATTCTCGGGGCTAGATCATTACAAATTTTAAAAAAAAAAGTCCGTAGAAAACTTCAGTCTCTATCTTTTCTGTACATCTCCACGGACCACTGCGCCCAAGATTTGGAGATTTTTATGACTGAGTGAGTGAGGGAGAACACCTTCTCTTTGTATTATACTGTTCAAATTGCATCCTGCTTTCACCCCAAAGATTGCTGCATATATTTATTGCATAGTACATTTGTACTATCCACAGACCGCCAACTCGCTTGCCTTCCTTTTCTACCTGTTGTCCAAGCACGAGGCCGTCCAGACGAAACTGGTGGCTGAGGTGGACAACCTCCTTGGGAAAAGGCAAGCTACAAGCTCAGACCTCCAGAAGATGCCCTACCTCAAGGCCTGCGTCAAAGAAACGCTCAGGCTGTTTCCCCCAATCCCTATCAACGCTCGCACAACCACAGAGGACATCTCTGTTGGAGGGTATCACATACCTAAAGATGTGAGTATTGCTGGCTGTTGTTGTTGTCGTCACTGTTCTTGTTGTTATTGTTGCTGCTGCTGCTGTTGTTGTTTCATTTATTGCTTACAGGTTTTCTTTCTATCTCCCCTGGCACAGCCAGACTCATGTGTTTCAATTTAATATGTAGGTTTCACATATCTTATTGACTGCCCTGACAGATTTTCATACTAATGGTATATATTTGCACATAGACTAGACTAGTATATTTGTTAAATGTTTTTTTTATGCCATAGTATATAACCTTGCAGATAGTACTCTTGTTAAATATTTCGTACTACCTTCATCTATCTACTACTGTTAACTATTATCTTTATTGTCTTCGGCCGGACAATTCTTAATTTAAATATTTCACACTGCTTCCTTACAGACAATTCTTATGTTAAACCTCTACGCCACGTCACGTGATGAGAAATTCTTCAATGACCCCGATGAGTTTCGGCCGGACAGATGGCTTAGGGGCGAGGAAGAGGAGGTCCCTCCCCACCCTTTCTCATTGATACCTTTTGGATGTGGCACCAGAAGTTGTGTTGGTAAGTAGCTTAATCATAGAGAAGTCCCCAATCTTATGGTTTGAGTTATGAATGTGCGTTTAAGTCATATTGGCTGGAGTGTTGTTTTTTTTCACTGGCAAGCAGACTATTCCTTGATTGGTTGGCAGCTGGGTGGTTGGCTTGCCGTGCTGGACTAGGTGGCTTTCTCCCTGGCTTGTTGGTTGGGGCAGGCTCGCTGGCAGACTGACCGGCTGGGTGACTGACAGGGTATGTTAACGGGTCGAGTTGGTTGGTTGTTGTTTGCCCTATTGGTTAGTTAGCTAATTGGCTGGCTAGTTTGGGTAGATCTCTGGCCAGCTTGTTATTTTGGGTTGGTTGTCTGATTGGCTGGCTGGCTGGCTAGTTGGCTAGTTGGTCGGGTTAATTGGATAGATTCTCGACCGGGTGAACTGGCTGATGATTGGCGTGGGTTTGGTTTGTCAGATGATTTATTAGACGGTATATTTACTTACTGTTTAATTACTTTCAGGTCGACGAGTCGCTGAGACCCAAATATACCTCGCTACAATACAGGTGAGCAGTCTTCTCATGGTTCACTTCTCACTTTATTTTGATTTGCCTTTGCCATCTGTTTCCCTATATTTTCTTTGAACGCCATGCATTAAAAGCTTTGTTCACCAGCTATTCTCATCATGCAGCAAGAAAAAAAAATCCGTTTAAAGAAAAGAATTGTGATTTTGATTCTGCATGGTCGTTTTTTCCTTGCTCATTCTTCTGGATAGACTATCTCCTTTTGCCTATTAGAGATAACATGTTCACAACAATGTGTTCATGTCAAGGAACCTCCACCGTTTAGAGCCTACACACGTAGAATACATCTTATGTAGAAGGCAGTGTATTCATCATGGCATTCCTATGATAACCCCTGATTTGCTATACATCTTATCCGCTCTTAGCATCAGAAATCAACAGACATTCGCATTATACTTCTCTTGTCATGAGTCATGGAATTTTATTGATATGGTAGTATATTATTGGCTAAGAGAATCACAAACTCCTTATTATGGTCTAGTCTAGTCATATCTATTTCACTTCGAAAATTAAATTCCACGCAGGATAATTTTGTTGAAGTTGAAAACACCAACTTGAGATCCCCAGGTCATTTTTTGTCTGTAGTCTTTTGTAATTTGTCACCTGTGAGATTTCATTAGTGTATTTGGTCTGTTGTCATCAAAATTCTCATTTTTTTCTTTTCACAGATACTCCAGAGATACTGGCTGAAGAAAAGCGACTTGTTCGACATCAAACCTTCAGTCCGGACTCAGCTCACACCGGGACCGGAACTTCCGGTTATGTTTGTCGAGCGGTAAATGACGTCAGTGTCACGTGACTCAGAGAGGACCACGTCATGATTGGTCAGGGAAATAAGAAGTACCAGGTTGTTGTTTTTTTCTTCGTGTAGTACACAGAAATAAGTGTTTTCAGAAAAACAAAAAAAATTACACGTGTTGCACGGCGATCTGTTGATCGTTGGGAGAACTGAATCGTCAAGAGGAGACACATGAGCATCCACCACTTCAATCCGTGTCACTTCGGATCAGATATGCTCAGGGTTTTGTTTATAGATGCTTCAGAAGCATCAGTGAGTCACGCTTTGGTGTCTACCAAGTGGATGGGGCGTCATAGTGACTCCATGTGGTGAGATGTTGCAGTGTTTACGCTGGCTAAAGGTAAATCTCAGAGGTACTGAGCCAAGACTGGGCCTAGAACTTGCAGACGTAGACCTCCCCAGGTTGGGTCTAATGTTTTAGCTGTGACAGAGATTTTGATTAAAGAGGACGATGTCAAGCTTATGAATGTACAGAACGCTGATCTGGCAAGGACTTTTCTCATCTCTGCTGTAAAGCACAGCACAGATAGTGACTGCTTTACGGTCAGGTAAAGTGATATGATTTGTCCAGTACTCGCTGATAATCTTGAAATATTTTTGACGACTCCTACTTCCAGCCACCAACTGCAGTATGCTGTTGTTTTTGATAGACCTGCTTGAGACAATCATTCAGTGCAACTGGACACAGGCTGGAAGCGACCATGATATTTTCGTTGACAGATACAGCAAACAAACAGTGTTCTTTTCGCTGATCTGATTCAGACATTTCGCAGTTCTTCATGAGGATGGTCCATATTGTTGACCGGCTAGTCAACAGTGAGGCGTTGCTCCTTCAAGCATTTTGTTTGTGGTGCTTTATTTTGAACTTGTAAGCACACTCCCCTTGGAAGCGCTGTGTATTGTTTAACTCTGGAGGCAAGACTTTGTTATCCTCTAAGAGCATCACTCACACCTACACACAGGCTGACAGCAAAGAGACAAACGGACTGTCACAGATCATGCAGAGCGTCACGTGACATTCAATTCAGTGCAATGATTTCAGTTTTTGTTCACCTCGATGATGATCCTAGTTGCTTAAATCTTGTCAGTTCATTTTTAATTGAATAATAGGGATACATTGTTTCATGTTTGTATGTAAGATGCTGGTATGATAAGTGGATTGTATCTTGTACATACTGTTATAACTGGAGCTACCCATACGTGTTTTTATGATGGCAAACGATATCCATTTTTCTTTGAATATTTGATTATTGTTATTGGTTCAAGCCATTTCACCAGTATCGTCAAAGAGTGTATGTCTGGGCAAGAGGCGACGCTTCGCATGCTCACTATGTTTTTTGTGAGGAAGCTCGTGGTGAGATGTACTCAACGCGCATCCATACTCAACGCGCATCCATACTCAACGCGCTTCCAGACAAAGCAGGTGGTTCGCGCTGAGAATGATAGAAAGCTCAGGAGATATGATGTTATATCAACGTATAAGTACGCTTTCTCTCCATCTTACAATGCTCTTACACAGTAACTAAATTTACAAACGTGTTAGGTATGACGATTCGGCATGAGCGAATTCTCTCGCCAGACATGCACTCTTTGGCATCTGAATGATTATGAATCCTCTGTTCTTTAACTAACAATACCTCAAGTTTAGGTCTGAATGTTAATGCATCTTTTGGATGTTGCTTAAGAGCAACACAATAATTAATGCAGACACATTTTACACCAGTATGTATTATGTTGCCCTGACGAAAAGGTCAGCCAGGAAGTCTTCGATACATTTTTTTTTTCTGGCTGGAAAAGTTTCATAGTGTGAACGGTCAATTAAAAGAGAAGACCACGGGGAATTGATGAACTCTGACCAATAAAAAAATACAAAAACTCTGTGAATTTTTATGAATGTTTATAAAGAAAACATATATCTTTATAGTTCTGAACTTTATGTCCGATCTCTCAGAGATGCGATATATTTTTTAAATTATCTTATGGATTAGGTCATGAATTTTTCTTATTCCTCGGCTTTATGCTTTATTGGAAGCGACGATAGCATCTTAACTCGATTTTTCCTGGCTGACCTGTCTCAATGTACACCTGGTTTAGTCAAAAGATAATGAGTGGGTTAGCTATATTCGGATTATAACCTCAAAACTTCATAATATAAAAGATATGTCGAAAGTACATGCATTTTTAATAAAAAGGGAGGGGGCGGGGTGGAGTCAATCTGGAGTCATTTCTTTTTTTTTTTTTTGAAATTAAAACAGTAAGTCATATATCTAGGCAGCTTCCCTCTGCAAGCCGTTTCTGAAATGAGAAATTTTAATGTAGATATATGCCAGGTTCAATGTAGAAGTTAATAATGCTGATTCACCGAATCGGTCAACTTAATAATGGCACATTCTATCGGGTGATGTTGACTTGCTCGGTATGTACATTAATGATAATGTTCATTGTTCTGTGTACATAATGTTTCATTAGTGAACCTGAAAAGTGCAATGGTATTTTTTTTATACGATACAAAGGTTTGCTCGTATGAATGAATATTTCCTCCCTTCATTGGTTATTTTATGTTGTGGTATATATACATATTCTACATTCAACTTACCCGATGTAGACGGATTAATCATGTACGTATATATCATTATGTGACTGATCGTGCCAAACCTTGGGCTAAATTGCGATTTTGTCATGGTTTGGTAGGATTAATCCTAGTTAATCGGATTAAGCAGCATAATGAGGATTGACCGGAATATCTCAGACCCAAAATAGGAAGTAATTAGCAGAATCTTCACAGTATAGATTTAGGACAGTAGGAACTGAAACCATTAAGCAGTTTTCTGATGTGGCTTAGGAGGGAACAAAATAGTTGTCTACAGTAGAGCAAAGCACTGCAGTCCCATAATGTTTGATGTTGAGCTCCGAGTGAATGCACCTGTCTTGCAGTCAGTCAAAATTAGGCTTTTGTCGCGAGAACTGATATACCAGGGCCTGCACATCAGGGTTTAATAATTTTTTTTTTTTGGTGCAGAAATAAAAAATGGAATAAATCAAGTTTTTTTATGAAGTTAGATGCGTTGACTTACATACTGCTGAATTGTTCTGAATTTTTGCCACTACGTGGGGATGTCCACCTGCGTCTTCAGACAACTATATCAAGGGCCAGAAAAAAAGGCTCTCTCAAAAATGCTTTTCACCTAATGAAAGTACAGACATTAAGCGTTTACACCATACCAATAACTTTGATTTAGCTAAAAACATTATTTCAGCCTGATTTTGACCGCTGCAAGACATTTGTCAAGCTCGGTCGGGGAATGGGTGAGAGATCAGGAAGGCACGTTCAGGACCTCTCTCATGGAAGCCATAAAGTGGACATTCCTTAGCCTAGGTACAAATATGAGGTGAAAGCGTCACCAAGAGCTAGACTAGTGAGAAACTATGAAGTAGCTGAACTCGGAATCGTTGGCATGTGGCAAATGTGACAAAACAAAGTACAGTGTTTCAAATTAACATAAGTTTAGGTGCAGTTAGATGATATACTTACGAAAATAATGATTTAAAAAAAAAAAAAAAAAAAAGTCTAAAAAACACACGACTTTATCAAGAAGTTATATTAATTTTTCACCCATTTGTTTAAAATTGATGATTAAGCGTTTGGTGGGATTTTGCAGTGCCGTGGCATCTTGAAATTTCACTACCATTTTCCCCAATTCCTAAGCCATGATCATGGTTTTCGACTAGATTTACAGTAATTTAGCATTGTATCAGAATAATTATTATGTTCAACACTGGTTGTTTTGTTTTTTTTTCACTTTGTTTGCAAATTGTGTTCACATACGGGTGTTGGATCATATACATTACTTGTTCATTGTTCTCACCTGACGCTGGGGTACTCGAAGGTGGTTTCAACACAACCTGTTCATTGTTCAGCTCGTTACATGTTCATTTTACTCAGTGTTTCTGTTCAAGGGGGGTGGGGGGCATGTTGGGCTGATTTGTTATGATGGGATTTGCGGTATTATTCTCTCCTTTCCAGTCAGTATGCTCGTTTCTTTTAAGTTCCTCTGTCTGGAGATTGTAGATTGCGTTATTCCCAAAAGAGAGGCTTTCCTTTCTTACATTCACTTATTACAAGATCTAGTTCTAGTTCCAGTTCCATTGTGTTTCGACTGCATCAAGGACACAAATAATTAACACAGGATTGCCTCCTTTCATCCCCGGGAACATGTAGACTAGGTCAACTCAAGGCATCGGGATAATTATCTTTTGGCAAGTAAACAAAACACTCATTCGCCTTTTTCCCCCCTGTACTTTGATTTTAGGAAAGCTTTCGATACGGTGAAATCTTATTATCTGGCCGTCCACAAGGGACAGTAATGGATCCCCATTTGTTCCGGCACTTCGCCTGAGCGAAGTTTCAGCTTGGAATTTACGGTAAACCTGCGAAAATGTTGGCTAGTTTATTAGGGTTAATAATTGGCTCAATTTGTCAGAAATTCTGCCGGTTTCTCTATAAATTTTGGTGCATTCTGTGGCTTTTTATTTGCGCAATCTACATATTTGCCCAGTCTGTCGCCCCAGTATCGCTGAATTCTCCCAGAGTGATTTTACTCGACACTGAAAAGGCGATCTGTGAGCTTTCCTTTTGAGTGTCAGGAATCCTTTTCCACTTTGCCTTGTCATAAAATGTCACTCTTTAGGATTCTAATAAGCACAGGAGGCAGGTGAAAGGTGTTTTAAAGGCAAATCTGTAGATGTGGAGGCACATGTGGTTCAGGTGATCCTTCAAAACAAACACACACACACACACACACACACACACACACACACACAGAGCAATGACGAAAACATATAAAAGTACAGTGGAACTTTGCTAATACACAAACCCTTTGGACTAGGCTACAGAAGAATGTTATCAGAAGTTTTCGCATTATCCAGGGTGCTCTTCATAAGAAACAAAGAAGATGAAGAAGTTAAAAGAAAATTTGGAAGAAGAAGGGAAAGACGAAAAAAAAAATGTAAAGGAACTCGACTCTTTAACTAAATGGGGGCTAGATTCCCATTCCGCCATGCCTTTCACACGCAAGTCGGAAAGGCAATATTCTCGGTTGTTTCATGTTTCCACCATTCAGTGTTGTGGCAGTGAGATGATGTGAAACTTGATTCAGCAATTTCAGGCCATGTTTCCCACAATTTTCAGTATTATCCCGCGGTAGTTGTGTCATTTTACACAGAGTGATGACAAGGCACCCCTGGCGCCAGGTCACATTTTTGTTGGCTTTTAGGTTAGCTAGTCTACATTGTTCTTCCGTTGTTGGAAGAAAGAAAAAAATGTTGACTAGGTTGATGCAAACATTTAACAGGCAAAGGTGACTTTGAAAAAGATCTGCTGGGGTTATACCAAAGAAAAAAATCAATACTAGACAAAAAAGCCTTTGTAAAATTCGCATTTAGATCTAAGCATATTTGGCAAGGTACAGTATGTACACTTATTTGGACCTGAGCCTAAAAATGTCTGGAATTGGCGAAGTTGTTTAAGATTAACGCCTAGTTTAAAAGATCTATCAGGTGTTGTCGGGCTGCGAGATAAAAACATTTTCGAGATTTTGCTGTATCAGGCTGAATTTTTGGGTTAATATTGGTTAGTGAGGCACAGTTGTGTCACAATATGAATTGTTCTACAAACTGCATTGTCAAATTGCTGTCTGCACGGCGACCGGCCTGACCAGTGAGTGATCTATCCATCAGTCCACCGGACACGGTCCACGGAGCCAGTCTGTATAAAGTTTAATTTCTTCTCTCTGGCCGCCGTAAGAGCAGCCACGCCTGGCTCGCCCGTGGGTCCATAAGTCTCGTCCGTAAGTAGGCGTACGTCGGCCGGCAAACAAGGGAATGACAGGCGATAATTTGTCTCCAGTCTCATCGCTAATCTCTCCCGTCTCGTTCCTCCGTTGTTTTTCTCCACTTTTTATGGCCGGGGACATTAATACTAAATCCGGTCTCCGTCCGCGGACAGAGTGGCCCTGACTTATGGGCGGACGGTGGTCAGACCCCTTGTCTACTGGACTAGAGACACGCTCTTCAGCACGGCCATTAGCTGTGTGGTAAAAATGACATTCCTTGAGGTTCTTGCCAGTCTCTTTTCTGCCTTCGACCCTCTGTCACTGCCCTCACTGCCCTCCTCTCTCGTGGTAAGATCTTCAGATTACGTTACAAGTGCATAAGTTGATACTTTCGCCCTGCCTATTTCTCCGAGACTCGTATTGTTTGCCGGTAATCTAGCTTGACTCTGATCTAGACAATATTCTGGCACGTGTTTGCGGCATTTTCTATCCAAAACAAAACAAAACAAAATAATGCATCACTTGTGTCCTGATTTATTTAGATTCAGCCTCACATAATGTCCCCTGACATACTGTACATATATCCTTCTAATCGGCTGTATAAGCGCATAGAGGACAAAGCAGTAAGATTCTGCTACAGACAAAATATGCTGAGTAAACGATCTGTAACCCACTGTATGCTTTTCTATGTACGCATGGAACATATTTTTAAAAATCTGTAATACAGGGGACGGATAAAACGTTCCCTCAAGGATTGGTTAAAGTATGAAACTGTTTGTATCTGTGTAATTTAATCTACCTCACACTTTCAGACAAAGGCAGGTATGCTTTAACGATCTGAAAGCAATAGATACCAGCACATGCCATGGCTACAGAATAAAGCAACATCCAGTTGACAGAAATTTTCTTGCTTGTTTTTAATCACAATCCGACACTAAACTTCCCTCGTTATCGGCCAACCAAGATATAATTTGCCATGAACCTATACTTGTCTCTGATTAGAGAAGGATACTTCGTCTGTGAACAACCAATCAAACAGCACCATTACTGTTGCGAGCGACTTATTAATATGTACATGTCGCTGCGATGTATAATAGTCAACATTTTTAAGCATTTCGTTGTTTAATAAGTCAGCCAATGAGAATCAAGGCACTCCTTTCTTCCACCAGTGAAATGTCACATTTTTTTTTAGTTTGTCATGAACACCCAATCAAAATAAAGATCCCTCATTTACTGCACAATTCCGCTTTTGTTGGGGTAATCTTGTACTAGGCACGTAAATCCATTGATACAATTATTGGTGCTATGAATACAAAGTTGTAGTTGTCAAAGAATGAATTCGTGTACAGAAACATAGAGAATCCCTAAATATGGCTCGGTTGGATCACGTTGTGAGATAGACTGCCAGTTCAGTGAAACTTCGCAGAGTCGACCATGCTTAGACGCAACTCCACAGTAGCACGCAAAAAGCTGCAAATTAAACAGAAATGCGATTCGGCGGCATTGCTTAATTCCGACTTTTGTACAGATCGAAAACGCTGTATGTTGCTATGAAGCGAAGAGTGCTAGTATAGCTAACGGATTTGCGATTAAGTGGAGTCGTTTATAATTCGCTCTTTAACTCGAGTGAAATGTCCCTTGTGCAGCTGTCTATGCACAGCATTATCTACGCTCTTCAAAGTTTTCATGGTGCTATGGGTAAATCTGGTTGCAGGTGATTTATTATTTTAAAGTGAGTACAAGTACTTTGTTGCCCATGCCTAAATGATACGAGTATGTAATATACAGAAATCATAACCAGTCGTTACAGTAAAACTCTCTCTTTTAGCACGTCTTCTGGTTAAGCTGGCCACTTGGTTAGTTCGGTCAGTTGGTTGTTTGGGTTTTTTTTTATGTCCTGTCGCTGGCCTTATATCTTGTTTAAGAATATGGTTAATACGGTCTAAGGATAATGCGGGTGGACGTGTCAATAGAATTTTTACTGTAATTTCTGTGCGTATGCTGTGCATTTTGTTCAGTGGAAAAGACACTGTATATGGGATTTCTAGATCATTAACATCACTATTATATTTATCAGCATCACTATTATCATCCTCACCATCATCATCATTCAACCCCACCACCATCATCATCAAGATCATCTTCATCATTTTTATTATCATTAACATAGACATAGGGCGTATCATTAAAAGACTAAAACGTGAAGGTTCAGTTGTGGCTACACTATTTACATCTCACCGAAAAAAAAAGTTCTTAGAATAACAAATTGTTGTATTTAATGTGGTATGACGTGGACGAAAACGCGAATTAAAAAAAAAAAAAGAAGCACCACCTACGTGGAGTACATTCACATTTTTCTATCACTGATGTACTTTTCTTTGGGAAATGTTTCTGAGAATCAATCTGGTGGAACTTAAGCAGAAAAGTGTCAGGAAGAACATGTATAAATAGTAACCGTTTTAACTTCAAAAACCCATTACTCTGAAATATTATTATGTTTCTGTATTGAAAACTGTTGCAGTGAGTAAAACTGGTGTATAGCTAGAGAGGAATTTTTTGTTGTTTTTTTTTTAAGGGGGGCGGGGATGAGTGAGGAGG
>JAWQUT010000010.1:4565620-4573120 GCA_033807755.1 Ellobium chinense | reverse complement strand
GAGCCACCTCCATGAAAACCCACTGGGCTCCAAAGCTATTTCTAGAGAACACAGGTTAGCACATTGGCAAGGCCTATCTCTTGTCAACCTCCGACCCGATAAAGTGCTACATTAATTTAACCAAACTGGGCAGAGACATCACAAATGCATTAGAACAGGCCACAGCTAAGGTCACTAGGCCCTGGAAGGGAGATTTAAAAAAAAAAGAAAGAAAAGGTTTGAAAAGTAAATCATCCTTGGAAGTAAGACCAACCCAGAAAATTTCAATAATAATGTGTGTGTGTGACCTGGTAATACCTTCTCAGTTCAAAATCATCAATCAAAACTTCATGAATGGCGCGCAAAAATAAATCATCCTTTTAAAAAAATAATGTACACTTACTCTAATTCAACTGTCGTTATACTTTACATTGTACATTACTGTGAGCGATTTTAAATCACTCTTAGTCGATCTCATATTGCTTTCAGTGTCTCTGCCTTCTCTCTTTCTCTCTCTCTCTTTCTCTCTCTCGTCCATTCTCTCTCTCTCCTCCCTCCTACTCCTCCTCCTTTCTGAGGTTTGCCAGCATAAACCAGTGTATAACAATGCGTCATTATTTCAAATCACGAGTCAACACTTCATCAATGATACACCAATGCATACTATCCTCTTATATAGCAATTATGTACTCTTACATTAATTCAAAAATCGATTTACGCCACTCTGCACTGCACACTGTTCGCAGTTTTTAAATTACACTAGACAATTTATATCAACTTCATTGTCTCCACTTCTCTCTCTATCTCTCTCTCTCTTTCTCTCTCTCTCTCTCTCTTTTTCTCCGTGTCTCTGTCTCTCTGTGTCTCTGTCTCTCTGTCTGTCTTTCTCTCTCTCCCTCTCTGTCTCTCTCTTTCTCTGTCTCTCTGTCTCGCTGTCTCTATCTCTCTGTCTCTCTGTCTCTCTCTCTGTCTCTCTCTCTGTCTCTCTCTCTCTATCTCTCTCTCTCTCTCTCTCTCTCTCTCTCTCTCTCTCTCTCTCTCTCTGACGATTGCCCTT
This sequence comes from Ellobium chinense, assembly GCA_033807755.1. Classification (NCBI taxonomy): domain Eukaryota; kingdom Metazoa; phylum Mollusca; class Gastropoda; order Ellobiida; family Ellobiidae; genus Ellobium; species Ellobium chinense. The sequence continues at coordinate 4,572,084 of JAWQUT010000010.1, read as the reverse complement.
TTGCCAATAAAACCCAGTGCCTAGAAAAAGAATGCTTCTTCCGTTCACGGGTATGAGTCAACACTTCATTGATACACTCTGCTGCACAAATTCATGCATTCTTCTGACAAAAGATGTACGTTTACATTCATAATTCAACCATCATTGCACCTTACACTTTGTATTATTGTTCGCGGTTTTTAAAGTACCCCTTGTCGCTCTAATATCTCTTTCCATTGAAAAAAATAAAAACGTGTACCCAGTGCAAATATATCGAAGAAAACGAAACGAAATAAGAGAAGGCAGAGGGCAAGATCATTCAGAAGCTAAGGTTTACCTGTGAAAAACATTTTAGGGTTCAACGGGTTCATTTTCGCTGCACCAACTGACCCTGGAGGTATGAAGATGCCAATGTATATTTCACTGTTGGCTATATTAGGTTTTACACCTCTCATTAACTTATCCTGGGGTGCCGTGTCAAAATACTTTCCAGTTATGTTGTTTAGCTCTTCCTCCAAATTTTGACACCAAGAAAAATGCACCTGAACCAGTTAGATTTTGAGAACTTAGGCAGTGAAGCAGACAACCGAATATTTTAGGCCTTTTCACTCAGTAAACAGGGTAACCTTACGCACCTAGCAACAACCATAAATTTTATACTTGAGTCTACACATATATTTGCACCTATCTAAGCCTTTGAAATTAAAAATCCAACCCCTTCCCCCTCTCCCCATGGCCAATTTTCTGATTTTATAAGGACTATTTAAAATTGCATATTTTTATGCCAGGTGCTATTGGCATCTTCATACCTGAGAAGGCAGAGGACAAGATCATTCAGAAGCTAAGGTTTACCTGTGAAAAACATTTTAGGGTTCAACGGGTTCATTTTCGTTGCACCAGCTGACCCTGGAAGATTGTAACGGTCAGCAGTATGTGTATGAGTGTGCCGTGTGGCTGTGAAGGAGAAGGCATGCTCCCCGTTTTTCTTTTATCCTTGAGCGGCAGGCCGGCCGGCCATCTGGAGGTGGACATAAACAATAGGAGGGTTTTTTTGCAAAATACATTATTTATTTGNGGATGTGGGAGGGGGAGGGTGAAGAGCGGACAGAGGAAAAGAAATGATGGAAGTTTTTGGTAGGGTTATCAGGGTCAAGGGGTGACGTGTAGGGTTAAGTATTCCAAAAACCTCTATCCTCATATTATTATGGTATTTCTGTTTTTTCTTGTCTTTTTCTTCTTTTTGTTAAATGCTAAATGAAACCGTATCGTCATTTAGGACGGAGAGAGGGGGAAAGATGAGGGCAGAGGGAGAAGGGGGCATAAACTGATATTTTCAAGTTGGGCTTTTTTTTTTTAAACAGACCATTATGGCAGAGATAGACATTTTCATATGTTATTTCCTAAAAGTGTGAACTAGGTATGCATTCCACATTTTATTTGTAACGTGCAATATGATCATAACTCCAGAAAATGTCATAATTATGTGGATGCCTATCTCTCTCTTAACGGTCGGTTAGAGCTCAGAATATGAAAACAAGAGCCCTCTTTTATTTACTGCATTTGATTCTGCATTTAGTAAGCTTTCGCTTTGTTTCATTCTGTTTTCTGCTTCCTTGCTTACATCTGGAAAAGTGAATAATGCGGAAGAGAAAAGATGGGGAGAAAATAAAAAAAACAAGGAGAAGGAAGGGAAGAAAGAAACAAAGAAGAAATGGAAGGCGAAATGGCAGACTAAGAAGCAGACGCGTTGTTTATGTGTGCAGCATTTATAGTCTAGTTTCTTTACGCTGTCACATCTATTGGAGGAATCCAGATTTCACACTCAATTTATGGTGGCTTTAACACACAAATACATAAATGCGCTATTGTTTTCAGCAAATACTGTTCTTACTGAGTTTTGCAAAAAGCCTCCTATGTTACGTCAAGAATGTTTGCAAGATAATGGATTTATCACTTTTTTACTTTGTAAACATTTTTTTTTTGGTAACACGGCTTCCTTGTAAACCGAGGTATTCATGAAAGGATCGTGTTCTTCTTTTCTTGATGCTTTCTGTTTTGATGTTGTCTTAGATTTATGTAAGGATACTTCTTTGATTTCATTTAAGAGCTTGCGCATTAACGATGGGATCTCTTACCATCGTAAGAATTACATTAACACTGCATGTTGAATGTTACTAAGGATGCATTCAGCCTTACGCTGGTAATAGATCCTATCGTTAATGCGTAAGCTCTCAAGTAATATAATCTGCCCTTTGTTTTCCCTTCCAGATAACATCATTATGCTTAAAAACTGTATTCCTATTCCTCGCCCCACCCTACTCCTCAAAGTAGGTCTAACTCAACGTGCACTTTCGTTGCTGTCTTCCTAATCCATCTGACCAGAATTTGTCAATTTACTCTGGTCCCTGTGGCGTCGCGAAAGGGCAAGCTACATATACACCCATTCCTTAACACAGTAACTATCAATCTCTAGGCAAGCCAAGATAGCTGCGACTAATGCGGAAGAGACAGAAAATAATGCACTGACTTGCGAGTGGTTTTTGCTATACTTTAATATTTGCTTCATTCATTAGCATAACACCACCGTTGATTCTTGCTACAGCTTCCTCCTACACAAAGCCACCGATAAGACGTTCCACTAACAAATTTGAAATCGTAGATGGTTCCCTTCCCGGCATGTTTCCGAACTTTCTCTTCCAGTGATCCAAAAGATGTCACATTTCTAATAAAACTCCAATAGGTGGGTGTCCTTCCTTACTGTGATTGGCGCACACCAACCAAGAGCTAACCTCTGATACTTTCTTTGCTAAGGACCACTCACAGAATACAAGAACAGCCCTTTTCGCTACATTACAGGGATTGAATAAACGCAGCCCATTAGATCATAGACCTGTAAATGATTTCTCCTATTTTATGCTTTACTTCATGTGCTATAGAAATGTTTTAGGCTGTACTCTTGACCCCCCACATTCCACATCCAGCCAACCTCATATGAACCTGCGGGTTTCTAGGTGCTTCTTGTTTCAAGCTTATTGGAAATATAGCAAAAACAAGCGGAAATGCTGAAACCTGATATCAGCCGAGAACTTCCTACAATACCTTTACAGCATACCCCTGCCAACAAATAAACATGTTTATGAAAACATAGATCCAGCCCACACACACACACACACACACACACACACACACACACACATAAAAATACATACATGCCTACATACATACATACATACATATACATACATACAAACATACATACATACATACATACATACATACATACATACATACATACATATATAATACATACATACATACATACATATATACATACACAAGGAGGCAGTCTATATTGGAAACTGCCGTATTTCTGTGAAGATAGGGCATAAAGAAAGCACACAAAAAAAGGTTTAGTTGTCACCCCTTAAATACATGATCGATTTCGAACCGGATCGAGCATAGATTAGATGGATCTAGAATCGAATCGAAGATAGGTAGATTTACAAGCCTGTTACCATAATTAGAGACAAGTGACCGTCCTTGACAGTTATGGCCCTTGGTGAAGTAATTTACCATAGTATGAAGTCCACAGATTCTCCTTGACAGATTTGTAACTGACTTAACAGGTGGTCGTGTGACCGAGCCTTTCACCTTTGACTCTCTTGAAACTTAGGTTTAATGAAGGGTAAACCGAGAGGTTCGCCCTGTTTGGACCCTCTTAGTTCATATATTATTATTCCGATTCGTACTTATTGGGATCTGTCAGATCCCGGTTATTAGCTATACTACTGATGTGCGATTACACTTTTTATTCCTATACTCTTCCATCATACGTTTACTCGTGGAAGGGATCGATTACACAATATCTAACATGGAGGGTGAGGTGAGAAAAATGGGGATGAAATGCTTTCTTCAGGCACTTAAAAAACGACCGTGGTCGGGAATCGAATCAACGACCTTTAAATCTTGAGTCCAACGCCGCAACCATTGGGCTACGATGCTCCATAATAAATTACAGTGATGGGTCGTGGTTTCTCACTCGCTGACCTTTATAGACAAATGGTATAACCAAATGTTATGTCACTGTCTTTAAGGCGAATATTAAAAAATCAGGGAAAACAGAGCAACTTTCTGCAAAGTTATGGGGAAAAAGGGTGCTCTGAGCTCAGCACAACCATGGGGTTAAATTGAGTTTATATTTAGACGATAGTATTCTGTAAGGCTTTATTATAATGTGATACTGACGAGGGCGATTTGGAAGAAGTCTTCAGATTTTTTTCTTCCGATGCTGACCCTGTGGCCATATGCATAATCTTAGTTAAAGTATTGCATTAAACTACAGAGACCACTATAACTAATATTTTGGGAGTTTCCCATGGTTACCGCAGTGCGTTAACTAACGTAAGGATTATGCAAACGACCACCGGGTCTTAACAGTAAACTCCGCAATACGGAGGATTCCTGGGGTAAAGATTTATGCGTGTGTGTGTGTGTGTGTGTGTGTGTGTGTGTGTGTGTGTGTGTGTGTGTGTGTGTGTGTGTGTGTGTGTGTGTTGCAGGGGTGAGGGAAGAAGGAAAAAGTGAGGGGGGAAGTGGAATGATTCGGTGAAAAACGCCGATCGTTAAGCTCGATGTCTCAATAGACTACTCCTTTGGTGGTGTGGCGGGAAGGCGACGGGGCTGATCCAAAATATCACTTTTATAGAGTGGGTGTTTGGATTGGGCAGGGGGTTGCCTAGACTCGGTAGTCAGGCTCCTGAATTCAGCCAAGCCTTGGAGCACGAAAGGAATGTGGCGCTATCCCAAGAATTGAAGGAATGGAGAGAGACGCAGGAAGGAACGACCACGATGAAGATTAAAGGATGTCACCATCCGCCTACAGCTTCTGATATTCTGCCCAAGGATCTGATATCCCCCCCCNACCCCCCACCCTCCCAAAAACAAAAAAAGTTCACCAGGATGACCTGTACCCATTAACCGATATTATCACAGCAGTTTTGGCATCAGCCTCAACAGTACTCAGTGACTTCCTGAACCTGGCAGTCTGCAGTTGAACTTTCAAGAATGCATGCTAATTGTGATGGTGGGCTGTGGCGCAGATTTTATCAAAGACTGTAGATATGAAGATGCCGTTTTTTTATTTTTATTTTCTTCATTGTTGGTCATATAAGGTTTTACACCTCTCATTAATGTATGCAGAGGTTCCAAGCCAATATATTTTCCAAAGATGTTGTTTAGCTTTTCCTCCAAATTTTGACACAAAGGAAAATTCTTCTAAACCAATTAGATTTTGAGAACTTAGGCAATGAAGCCGGCTTCCTAATATTTTAGGCCTTTTCACTCAGTAAACAGGGTAACCTCACCCACCTAGTAACAACTTCAAAGTTTATACTTCAGTGGCTAAACTTCACCTATTCTGAGTCTACACATGTATTTGCACCTATCTAAGCCTGTGAAATTCAAATCCAACCCCTTTCCCCCCTTCCAATGCCAGTGTTCTGATTTTTTAGGAACTATTTAAAATTGCATATATTTATGCCAGGTGTTATTGGCATCTTCATACCTGAAAACTAAGGGGCGTCGTGGCAGAAAGTGAAAAAAATGTCATCACCACTACTCCCCTTTTAAGGTGAGCTTGCGCATTAACGCTAGAATCTTTGTGACCACCGTTACTTCATCGGTGCTAAATGCACCCTTTCAAAATGCAGTGTCAATGTAATTCATTCGATGGTAGAAATTACATGCTTTCAAATAAAGTGCTACGGTACAAACCGTTTTTGGACGTTCAGATCTGAATAGAAAATGTGGGATCAGCAAAGTTCCTCTGTCCCGACCATGCTGTGATCGAATCTCCAGTGACTATCTTAGTGTTACCACTGTTCCTGTTGACAATGTTTGCCTTCATCTTTACACTTTTTTTCTTTGCTTGTCGCCACATCAAGGTCTACTATGTCGGTATCTTTCGTGATAACTGTTGTCCACCCCTATTCTCTAGTAATAAGATAAAGTTATAAATAATAATCATAAATTTAAGTGCCGTCAAAATCTACAATAGGCTATGTAGTGCTCTAAGATGCTTACCCTATCATAAATGGATAACAGAAATGATTACAAAAGAATGCACATAATACACACTAGACTACTATCGGATACAAATCTAAATACATAGTGCTCCAGGGCGCTCTCCATATCATAAATAGACAACAACACTGATTACAAAGACCCACACATAATACTCCTTAGATCACTGTCGATTAAAAAATCCAGTACATATCATTATAAAGTTGTCATGACAAAGATTGCTCCACGACCTGGGGCACAGATGGGAAGGTCTTTTTTACCTACTTGTTCTGGAGTTAGCTACATGGAGTTGATTACTTGTACTTGTTGATCTTATTGTCCCTGACTGGGCATAATCATTTGTTTATTAGCTCGCAAAGGTACACAGGTACTCGTCCATGTAAATATTTTTATATACGATCAAA
>JAWQUT010000010.1:4552064-4565005 GCA_033807755.1 Ellobium chinense | reverse complement strand
AACCCTCCGCCCCTCCAAAAAAATGTCCACAGTAAATGCGCAACACGCAAACTGTTTACATAAATCAGCGCGGATAGGGGTATCGCCAAAAACATTAGTTTAAAGTAATTATACGCAACACGCTGGCTTTTCACGTATTATCATCCCACACAGATGTACCGCCAAAAAAAAAAAGAAGATATCTACAGTAATTACACAATACGCTGACTCTTCACATATTATCCTCCCAGACAGATGTACCGCCAAAACAGATTTCTACAGTAATTACGCAATACGCTGACTTTTCACACATCGTCAGTACAGACGGAGATATCATTTTTGCACCTCGCAGTAAGATACAAATAATAGGGTCAAAGTCACAGTCCCTGCCCACTGTTTGTGTTTGATATCTTTTTTATCTGTTTGATGGGAGGTGAAAATAGGGNNGGGGGGGGGGGGGGAGAGGGGAGGGAAAAGGGGAACTTAGTACGTGACTAAGTTACTTAATGCACTTTCAGATATCAGTCGGGGTGGATACACGTCTGTCGTTTTCAGAGACAAAGAAGGTCAAGGTCCGCAACTTTCTTCATTATTTCTCTCTCTTTCTCTCTATCGCTCTCACACACTCTTTCTCTTTGTATGTGTGTGTGTGTGTGTGTGTGTGTGTGTGTGTGTGTGTGTGTGTGTGTGTTGGTCTGTATGTATGTATGTATGTATGTATGTATGTATGTATGTATGTATGTATGTAATGTATGTATGTATGTATGTATGTATGTATGTATGTATGTATGTATGTATGTTTGTGTGTGCGTATTTGTATATGTTTGTGTGCGTTTGTGTGTATGAATGTGTGTGTATGTGTGCGTGTGAGTATTTGTATCTGTTTGTGTGCGTTTGTGTGTATGAATATGTGTGCGTGTGTGTGCACGCGCGCGCGCGTGTATGTGTGTAAGGGGGAGGAAGGGGAGGAGACAGGGAAAGTTATAACAAACTTTAACTGACCTTCCTGAAATGCTGAAAAAAAAAATTCTCTGCGTGGCTCAACCTTTTTTTTATTTATTTGGCAGCGCTGTTGTTTTTATTCAAATCACAATGTTACTCTTAATTGTAAGCATTATACAGTCGTTGATCACGCTTTGGAGCCTCACTCTCATGCCATAGCAACTGCAGTGTTATTTGTTCTGTCTGGCTGATTCGTAAAGGTGAAGTAAGTAGGCAAATCATTGATGTTTCGTGCAATCGGAGCAAAGATGACAAGAGACCCATTCGACTTCATCCGTATTATAATGCACTTGGGGCCAAAGGTCTTTGCTTGAGTTCAGACTGAAACTTCTAAAACTCGACCACCACGCCTATAAGAAATTTGAAATTTCTGTGCAGATATACTGTACAAATATACTATACATTGTTTGGCTTGATTCTGTATTGTATTCTTTATCACTCTGTGATCTGTTATCATTGATCCAGTCTTTACTACTGCTTTTTCAAAATGTCTGTGACCTTTGACTCCAAAAGCTCTTGACCGCTGCACCCTTATCGATGAATTTTCAGTGATAACTTGATAATTGCATAAACTTGTTATTGACATTCTCCATTTGACTTCTCGTCGTGGTTTGCCCGAGTCTCACGATACATTATATCACTAGGTAGTAAGGCTTTGCGAAGAGAAAATATAAGCCTGTTACACAATACTGTATCTGGAAAAAGTCCTAACCCAAAGGTTTTACATAATCACTGTGAAGGCTTAAATTTGAAAGGAAGGCCGAAAAAAACACCTGCCCCCAAGAAGAAAACTTCTTGTCCCTATCGGGATTCGAACTCAAGTTACCTCAGCTTGCAAGATGAGTGCGTTATCACGATACCACGGAGACGCTAATTTCGTAACAATGCTTTCTACATTCTTACGCCTGAATACATTGGTCCCTAACTTCCACGTGTGAGTCTAAAACAATTTCCAATTTCTCATTTTCAGGGATTAACTATTATCTGTGTTGGCTTTTGCTTACATATTTATTGTCTATTATCATTATTTTGGCTTACTGTCTGTACACAATGTATGGATGTACACACGCGCACTTTTGTGTAATCGTCCCATTTCTATATCTCGTCCAGCCCTTCTTGACCTGTAAAACCATATTATCTAATATTAATTACATAAAACTGAAAAATCTATAGATAGATGTGGTCTGCTTATCCAATATAAGGAAGAAATATACATCGCTTGACGCAAAGGTCTCAAATTTGGCAAGACATCTTGAAATAGCCAGGATGGATCACTGAGTCATGTATCGTATACTCTGGATGGCCTGTTGGGGCCCCTGGGAATTTCGAGAAGCGATTTTACTTATTCTCTTTTGCATTAAACCTATGAAATGTGGGTACGAGTACAATCATGCGACGGCTGACAGCAAAGGCAGAACTGGATGACGTCATGTTTGTCTGTTGCCTATCGCGAAGGACATAACACTGTAACCAAGAATTGCGAAGTTTGGCGTTATGAGGCCAAATTCTTTGATAAGTCCGATCGCTATGATTTTGCGATACGAAGGGGGGTATAAAAAATGCACGTGGATAAACAGAATTGAATTGAATTGAATTGAATTGAATTGAATTGAATTGAATTGAACTGGATGTGGCAAGAATTTGGTTGCTCCTCCTCCCCCTTCCTCCATTCCTTTTGCAAGCGGGGCCGAGACATTTCAGCTTGTTTCACATAAAAATGACCTTTGGAGAAACCTGGATTGCAACAAACAAACAAAAAATATTTATTGGCTTGAAGAGACATACATCTTCTTAAAATCTGTTTCTTCCTCAATTTTTATTAGAGCTCTCACATACATCAAGATACGGTTATCAAGACCGTTCTCAATGTCTGAACAAAATGATGCCTTATCTTCGACCTTATTTGTGGAATACAACTTTTATCATACAGACAAGGCCTATTTCCGGTTTCATAAAAATGAGCAATAAATTTTCGCTATGACACACTTATACATAACTGTGAACTTTGCCCCACTACGAATGCATCAGATAGGAATTTCAACGCGCATGAATACATCTTAGACTTAAGCTAAAAATTAAAAAAAAAAACAACCAAAAAACTTTACATACCACAGTCAGTACAGTACAGTCACTACACGTCAGTACACGCAAATGAATGCGCAAGCAGATCCTCAGTTCGTGAAAGTTAAAAGGATGTTGGAAGTGCTGTCTCACAATCAAGATAGGACTTAATACTTCCCTGATCCAAAGCCATCTGGGCATACGTCTTCGGCGGTATGCCATGGTGTCGTATGTACAGTTTTGGTTTTTGAATTTTTTGTATTTTTAGCTGTCTGTGATCGAATAAAGTCTATGTATTTCAAAGGTCAGGGTTGGGCTTGCGGAAGGTACTTCTTTTACAGATCGTTTAGGGATAGGGAGTTGAAAAGTCAAGACAGGACAGTTGAGAACTTGCGCATTATTAACGAAGGAATCTCTTACCATCGTTAGAAATTACATTAACTCAGAATGCTGAATTCCTTTAAGGGTGCATTCAACACCGATGTACTAATGTAATTCTTACAATGGTATAAAATCCTATAGTTAATGCGCAAGGTTTCAAAAAATTACCGTCAAGATATAAATCAATAACTAGATTATGTCGTAAAGGTAGAAGCTGAACGGCCCTACGAAAACAGAACTACATGTATTTGGCAATGTCCCGCATTCTCCCGCCTCGCCCTTGGTTTAGGGTTAGGGACAGGGTTGGACCTTAATCCTAAAAAAAACCATAAACGGGGGAGTCTCACTGACTCTCAATATGCGGAATGTAAACTCCTACCCGGGATATTGCCTGAACTTCGGCGGTCTAGTGTTTTACTGCCAGTTGTTTGGAACTATTTTGTGTCGTGTAGTAGTATGGTTCATTCAGTTCAGTGGGAAGTGATGCGTCTCAAAAAGGGCAATATTTGGGGTCCAAATTTACGAGATTAAAAATACATTTTTTTATTTCATTTAGACTTTATATGATAAAAAGAGATCTGAAACTCGTGTTTGTGTGATATCAGATTTATGAAAGAATCGTTATACACTTATCGTATTAATACGATAAATACATAACTCATTTCATAAATCTGATATCAAGTAAACACTTGTTACAGATCTTCTGTATCTTATATGTCAAAATGAACGATATAGACAGGTAAAGTATCGCTATGGGAGCTATAATATATTATATAACATCATTGATTGTCCTAATTAATGTGGTGGACGTAACCCGAAACTTTCCGTTGTGGCTCTGGTGAGCATCAAGCACAGACTTCATTTATCTGTTGTCGTCAGGATGATGAAGGATGAGAGGTGAGATAAGTCCATGTATTCTCTGATAGTGAGCGGCTAAATTTAGGGCGTCAGTGACATAACACCAGGGTTATAAATATGTACCGTGCACTCTCTTAGCCGACATTTTGAAGTGGCTGACGGGTCATAATCTAGACCACTCGAAGGTCACATTAATTTAGCAAGTCATTCTTTGTGTGTGCAGCAGCGCTGTCGCAAAAAACAAAAAATATATTGCAGACTAATAGGACTTCATGACCCTGGTACCTCATGTATTAAAAAAAAACCTTGCAAATAAACGGAAAATAGTTTTTAAGCGATGATCTAATGATTTCTCTCGAGCCCTACATGATGGTTTTCTCAAGAAAAAGTCTAGCGTAATCCCGAGCAACGAAACAATGCTTCGCAATGTCGATAGAAAATCATACTATAATCGATAATGTCCAAATATAATTAGTGAAATAACTTAAAAGCAACCGCATTTGCATTTTCCATCAGGATACTGGGTCTTATTCATTTTACCAGTGATAAAACTCGCGCCAAATCTGCTGAAATTAGATACCCGCGAAACAAAACCACCTAACATTACACAGTGTAATGCACTGTGTTCATTCGCATTATAATGCTTACGTTAGATCGGTAACCTTAACGTTAGATCCAAAAATTAGTTGTGTTCACTTTAGTTAACGTAATACGTTAATTAACGTATGGATTATGCATAAGGCTACTGTAGCCGTATACATAATCCATATGTTAATTAAAGTATTGCGTTAACTGATGTGAGCACTATTAATGTTTTGGGAGTTTCCCGTGGTTACCGTCGTGCGTTAACTAACGTATGGATTCTGCTTAAGGCCACTGTTCCAGAATCTATTGTTTCCTGTATTAGTTTTTGCTTTTGATCTCGTAAGAATGTCTTAGAGACTTGCGTGTATGGTACTCCTTTGGAATGTAAGTTCGTGAGTCCTTGTTATACATTATGTTGATTTTGATAACGTGGGTGCCGATGGCTGGGTTGCCATCGAACTGACCGCAGCGGCGTTACTGTGCACACGTTTATCAAGAGGAAATAGGAAACCATAGTCCGCTTGTCTGTTATATGGGTACTTAGCTATAGGCAGTGAATTTCATTGTTGGAAGGCTAGTTAGTGAGTGATCAGCGCCTGTAAATGGCAGCGATACTGTGTGATTGGCAAAGAGCTGGCAATGTCCTTGAGTGATCTGGCCTGCCGGGGTAAATATAATATGAAGAGGTGTGTGCCGGCAGTGCTTACATAAGAAACTTATAAAACTCAATCGCAAGACCCTTACTATTACTACGATAATTTAAGACTGTCTCTAGGGTCAAAAGGTGCACCCCAGGCCTGCCCTGTTTCCAATCGCTATGGCTCTCTGGCTACGCCCATGGGTACATGAGAGCCATTAAACTTGGCTAAAGATATCTCATGAAGCACTTCAGGGTCTAGGGTGCACTGTGAACTCAAACTTAACGACCCCACTTCTTTCATCAGCTGGGCCGTCAAATGACTAAAGGAAGTAAGTCCAAGAAATAAAGTTTTTAGAAATCGATAAACGTCATGGCAAACATGAGATGTTACTGAACTTGCCTCTTTACAAATGCAAATTATTCAGCTATCTAAAGCCTGTTGTGCAGAAAAAAAACACCCATTGGTAGATAGAACTTATTGACTGATTCAGAATATAGACTTAAATTAAGGGTTTATATCGCCAAACTGCAAATGTCCCTCAAATTATTGGTCGTGCTTGATTACTTCCGGTTGCAGAAATCAAAATTTCGGATGACAACGCTGAAAAATGCGTGCATCCTGCCTAAAATGTCGTTTTTGTGTCATTCTGCCAGATCTGCGAAGAATAAAAAAAAAATGAATCTTGAAAACAAAATAGACGTGCTTTCTTTTGTCAGTTTACGGTAGAGCTGAGCTGTCCTGCCGGGTTGATAGTTTCGCTTTTACGTGTCAGTGGTTTATATCAGGGGTCGCTGGGTTAAAGCCCTGAGATGATATTAGACAGATGGCTTAGAAAGAAGGAAGAGAGAATGTTTGATACATAGTTCCTAGACAGATTGCTAGAGAGGAGAAAGATTAAGGAGGGACATCGAGTGAGAGAGGAGAACAATAAATCAGTGCTTGTGTTTGGGTTAAATCTTTAAGATCGTTTGTGATATATTTGAGAGCTTTCGCAGTAACGATGGGATCTCTTACCATTGTACGAATTATATTCGTGCATCAATGCTGAATGCACCTTTAATAGCGTTCAACAAGCTGAGTTAATGTAATTCCTATTATGCCTTGGCGTTAAGTGTTGTCATTGGCTATTTCCAGAGAGATTCTGTCGAAATAACTATAAGAAAATTAATAAAGCCTTCGTAATAGAAGAAAAGATGTAACCGGGTGGAAAGGCAATACAGTATAGTATTCTTTCTCTTATATTTAAGGGGGAGGAAGGTGAGCTTAGTCTGATAATTTTTCAGATGTTACATATTATTTTAAGGAAATGTGTCATCACGGATTTTAATAAAATTACTGTGAATGATCAATTTTGAGAAGAAAGGCCGAAAAAACCTACACTAGAAAATTTCTGTCCCTGCCGGGGATCGAACCAGGGTCTCTCAGCCTGCAAGTCTGAACGTGTTACCACTACACTACAGGGACGCTAACTTCACTGCAATTTAATCCTTAAATACCTACTGTCTCAATTGGTCCCTACTTCCACGTGCGAACCTAGTGTTCACCCGTGACCCAAACACACCTCCCGACTGCTCACAAAGAGACAATACTTTGGTGATAAAATGAAAGAGGGAAGGATTTGGAGATGGAAGGAAAAAATGAAAGCTTTTAGATGGAAAGAGAGAGGGATTTGGAGATGGAAGGAAAAAGAGAAAGCTTGCAGATGGGAAGAAATAGAGGAGGCTTTGGAGACTGATGGAAAGAAAGAAACTTTGAAGATGAATGGAAAAAGGGAAAGCTTTGGAGATGAAAGGTAAGAGAGAATACTTTCGGGTTAGAAGGAAAGAAAAAAGTTGTTGAGATAGAAGGAAAGATGCAATTCTTTTGAGATGGAAAGAAAAAGATAAAGCTTGCACTTGGAAGGTAAGAGAAAACTTTAGAAGATGGATGGAGAGAGATAAAACTTTGGAGATCAGGGAAAAGGGAGGAAGGTTTGGAGATGGAAGGAAGGAAGAAAGCTCTGGAGAACAGACAACTTTTGAGATGGAAGGGAAAAGAGAAGGAAATAAGTAAGACGAGAAAAATAGAGAAAGTGCTATCAGACACTTCGATAATCGAAAGATAGCAATTGACATAAGTGTAAAGATATGTAAACGTTCTTGCTAACAGTTGTCTACTTGACCATAGTGTCTTCGATTAGGCCCATTGTTTCAAGAGCTTTTGAAGTTATCGGTCTTGATCTGATAACAGAGTCGAGCATTCTTGAGGTCAGACGCTGAACATTGATGCACGACTTCAAGGAAACTAGCACACCTGGTAATTAGTTGTAGTAAATTCTTCAGGCTTCTCGTAAGTAATGAAAGCTTAATCCGATTTCTCTTTTTGAGCCAGTAAATTATTTTCTCTAAGGTCACTCACAAGAAGCTCCATACACATTAAGTCTTCTTCCTTCCGTTCTCAATTTCTTTGATTTCCTGTAATTTATGAATTGAATTTATTTTATTGGCCTAGAGCTTAATAAGGAACCTTGAGTTGAATTGAACTGAATTGAATTGAATTGAATTAATAGTTTTCAACATTCAGTGAAAGATAGGTCTCTCATTTTGTTTTCGAGCTACGAACTGATGCATCGGAAGGCGTAAACAAACTAACTACAGTTTCCTTAATGATAAGTGTTCAGCACAGAGGGCCACATCCAAACTGAAGTCTCTAACCCAAAGTTCAGGTTTAGTGTACAAAATCAGTAAGAAATGAAAATCAGTTTGCAGTCTGGTTCATAAATCTAGAGCCCATTCCGCACAATCTGACCAAAGGGCAATTCGGTCCTTCTAAGGCTTATTATAACGCCCACGTTTTACCCATCCATTTAGGAATCTGTAACCTTACAACCCTGTCAGATGGTCATCTGCAGGGTTGTAACTTCTCCAGTTTCGTTTCACGTCATTCTATAAAGAGTACAAATCTTTCAGCACTCAATGTCTTGAGCCAAGTCGATAGATCTAGTCAATGTCTCCTTGATGAATTCACAGGTACAAAGTACATAGGATTAAAATATATATACTGCGCAGTCTACTCCACACGGCTTCTACCTTATCTAAGGGTGTGGATCTAATGGATTCGGACACGTCTCGTCACGACACACCACATCACGTTACGTAACATCACGTCACGTCGTGTCACGTCACGTCACGTCACGTCACGAAACGTCCCCTGACATTTTCATGCCTTTCTTTCTTATTGTTAACTGGATCAGATACACCTTATCAGCAAGGCCATGAAATGACTTTGAAAGCCATAGAAGGGGACAGAAGTCTACCTACGTCTCAGTTGCCGTGTCGTTCCGTAGAGATCTTATCCTTGCACTTATCCAATGGAACTGCATCCTATTACGCTTTGGTAGTTTTCTCAGTCACTTCTACATGGCTGGCAAGACAGTGTTTTGCATAACTGTAGGCCTAGTATGTCTTTCTTCTCTATCTTCTGTTCATCAACGAATGCATCAATGAGATAACAACCCTTGCATGCTAACCGGAAGATAAAAACAGAAGGGAAGTAACTGTTTTCAAAATTAATGTGATCTACAAGGCCTTCTTTCTGTCAAGAGTTAACCACTCCTGAAAACTCACAGAGATACGTTTGGAAATCAAACGTTTTCAATTAGTATAATTTGTTTATTTCTTATCTGTTATTTTATTTTATTTTGTTTTGTTTTTTATTTTACAGCACTTTAGTGCTATAAAGATTATACTGGGTTGTTTTTCCAGTCACTGGGTAACACTTAGGTACATTCGGCCTATAGAATATACTCTGTCAAGTACAATGCAAGTTATAAAATGCGTGTCAATCAGTGCGTCTTGCATCTAACTTCCCTCCATCGTGTAATGCAGAATACGTTGTATTTACTGTCTCTCCTGGCCTTGATACGCTAACGGTGGGTCATGCAGTTCATGTGTGCATCTGTTACCCTTTGTACTCATATTGATATAACGATATATCGTACACTCTGATCACGTATTAATGAGCCAGCAATATTAACAAGCAATTGACTCTATGCAGATTTCCGCTCACAGCTGACAACGCAGAGATCGGTAAGAGTGATTCCGGTAACTAAGCCTCATTGAAGGTCCGACACTCTAGGGTTACTGTATAAGCATACTGAAGAAGTCATTCATTCATTCATTCATTCATTCATTCATTCATTCATTCATTCATAGTCCATCAGATCTTAAATACATTATATACATATTACTNTCATTCATTCATTCATTCATTCATTCATTCATTCATTCATTCATTCATTCATTCATTCGTTCATTCATTCATTCATTCATTCATTCAATCACACATAGTCCATCAGATCTTAAATACATTATATATATATATTACTATTAAGATTATTATTGTTATTGTGTTAATTTCCGCTCACAGCTGACAACTCAGAGATCGGTAAGAGTGATTCCGGTAACTAAGACCTCATTGAAGGTCCGACACTCTTGGGTTACTGTATAAGCATACTTCATTCATTCATTCATTCATTCATTCATTCATTCATTCATTCATTCATTCATTCATTGTCCATCAGATCTTAAATACATTATATACATATTACTATTAAGATTATTATTGTTATTGTGTTAATTTCCTTCACTTTTCCCTCTCTTTTGCACTTAATCAAATCAGGCCAAAATAATTGGAGAGCATAGAATTCACGAATAGTCCTGAATTTGTAAACCGACTTTTGTTGCAGGCAGTGTTTCTCCAATGACGTCAGCAGATTTCATTTGTGCAGGCCTGTGGTCTGCAAAAGAATACCGAATTTTAAACTCCTTTCCCTAAGGGTGTGAATCTGTTGGATCCGGACACGTCTGAATGGTGGAAAATCTAAATGTAGGATACCAACTATAAACAGTAGGCCTATACAACTTGAGCACCAGATCTGTGGATAGCTCGGCCACCACTGACCGTTCTTATGGCTCGAGAAGAAAAGTTTATTAGAAAAAAGTATAGACTATATCATATTATTTCTATAAAAGACCAAACACGCATAAGAGAAAAGAACTCTTTAGAATAGTATCAAAGAACAGACTTGAAAGAATATCCATACTTATTATGAATAGTACAAAAACCTATAATTTAAAAAGTTAGGTTGTATACATTATACACACGTACGAGTTTCACTTTTGTATGTCTTCCCACATCAAAGTACATAATATATATATATATATATATATATATATTTGTATTTTAATTGTTTATCAAGATGTATTGTCTAATCTGTTCTTGTCTGTCGCGCCATTTGATACATGTAATGTTGATCGCGTTCATACCGCCAAGCACAATCTGGGCATGTACAATAAAATAAATTAAATGGCTCAAAGAGGATTTTACAGTTTGGCTCCTGCAACCGTAAGCGACTTGCTTGAAAAGAGCTTTGTGGCAAAATCCTGGGACTCTCCAGGTTGCAGAAGCCAAATTGTAAAAGCTTCTTTGAGCCATTTAATAAAAATGTCTTCTCGAACCACAGGAACGTTCTGAAATGGCCAAGACTAGTCTACATGTCTGGTGCCACCACTGTGCTCAAATTATATACTGTTTACGGTGAGGGTCCTTCAGTTAAATTTTTCACATTTTTAAATTCCATGAAAAAGGGTTAAAAATTTGGCCTTCTTTTGCAGATCACAGGTCCGCACAAATGAAATCCGCTGAGGTCATTGGGAAACACTGCCTGCAACAATTATTTTTTTTCTACAAATTTAGAACTGAATTTCACCACTTCTACGGTCTGGTTCCATGTTATATAATTATTTCTACACAATCTGTATAAAGGACAGATTTTATACTCTGCTACTATCGACTCGGATAGTCCAATTTTTTTTGACCAATTAGGCCCCTGCAATCTTCGAGGACGTTCAATTCGCTTGGCTGGGTTGAGGGACTTTGATTTAGGGTTTCACGACGCGTCCGCACGATTACGGCTATATTGCGGATTAAAAGACCGGTTTAGGGTTAGACTTAAGGAAGAAAAGCTCATTGGGCACAGCTCAGCTCAACGTGCTTCATCACATAATAATATGCACTGTGAGCATGGAACGTGTCCTCACTTGCTTCTCTTTTAAGGTACATGCACTCTCTAGGAAAGCTAATGGAGTCTAGGAACTCTTCCAACGATGTTTTCGCTTCCCCAGTCTTGTCTCTAATGTTGACTCAAGCACATATTTGGAAAGTCCTTGGATTTTACTGACTTTGTTTTAAGAGAAAGTCTTCACGGTGTTGAGGCTGAAACACAGTAATTCCGATTTCGCTTGTTCTTTTCTCACCACATTGACGACGGAAGCACTAAACCGTTGAAAACCAAATATATTCAGGCTTTAGTCATGTAACGGAGCAAAATGTAACGCATTACATTTTCGTGTAAAGCAAGGGGTAACACATTAAGCTCGACCAAAATGTAATGAAGAGTGTTTCTGGATACTTTTATTTTTTAAGGACAGTTGATCCACTGCGCGAAACAACAATGGGATTTAAAATGTTTGTTTTTTTTAATCAGCTTGCGCTGTCCACAAACAGACGACCGAGTGTAGCCACCTTCAAGGGCCTTTTACGTATTGAGATGTCAGATTTCTACTATGAAACTTATGAAATTAATTAGGAATAATATAAATAAGAACATAACAACTTCAGGAGGTACCCTCGAGTCATATAATAATTATCACAGATCTCCTTATAATATCATTTCATATATAGCATTCATGCCCGCTTCCACAGATCTGTTTCGATGCATCTTTATTTTTTTTATGTTTGTCTGCTCATATGTATTTCATTGTACTTGAGCTGAATAAAATTATTGCTATTTTTATTGTTATTTTTACTGTTACTGTTACCGCTATTCTTACTGTAACTGTTATTGTTATTATTTTTGTTATTGTCATTGTTATTGTTACTGTTTTGGTTCGGTTTCTTTTCAGCTTGTGCTGCCCACAAACAAAATCATTACAAGTCCTAGATTTGCACTCGTCTCATCAAGGCTATTGTTCGTTGAATTCAAATTGACCTCAACAGCTGGTGACAGTTTAAGAATCTAAAATATAGACACAAATAATCGAAACCACAGTGGCCAAAAAAATGGGATTTAATAGCATAATATATTATACTTGTTCTCATATTGAGACAAGTGGAAGCTAGAAGGGTCATCGAGTTCTTCTGTTGATTCGGAAGCAAAGCCGCGGGGGGTACAGGCCCCCTAGAGGCTGCATGAACCCCATAATAAATAACAACAAATCATGATGCACAGTCACCCACTTGCTTCTCTTGCATTCTAGTTTTGTTTTTGTTTTGTTTTTGAAAAACATTCCAAGAGACATGCTTCCGTATCCCCCTCCCCACCGAAACCTTCTAGGTCACGCTCCTCCTTCGGCAGTAGTGCAGACGCCCTTTATGCACATTTAGACCCATTTC
>JAWQUT010000010.1:4537744-4552011 GCA_033807755.1 Ellobium chinense | reverse complement strand
CCCGCCACCCCCTCCCCAACCCCATCCACAAGACAACATTCCTGGATCCAGCCCCTGAAAGCGAATGGGAATCGTAACCACTGTGTTTGACTTGAGCCACATTTTGACGTCACCTCGTCACCTCATGACACACTCATAACATGTGACATAGCTATGACACAGAAGAGCGAAAACTGCGAGTTCGAACCTCTCAGACCCCACCCCAAAATAAACAGCTTGAGGACAACTGGGATCATGACCCAGGTGCGGCTTAACCGACTTCACTCATTCCGTGCAGATGCCCTGGATGCCCCCAGTGTTAAATGACTTTAATACCCTTTCCCTTGCTGTTTCCGATCGGTTTCTTGCAGGCAACTGTGGTCACTAAACAATTTCTTTTCTTTATTAATATTAATGTTCTTATTATTCTGTGAAGGTTGAGTGTTCTAGCATGCATCGTTTCAATTTCTGTGAAGTAAAAAGAAAATCAGTGTATCATACTTTAAGTGGGTATGAGATGGCAATTCAGTAGCCTTTCATTGGAGTGGAGAGGGTTAAGCGGCATATGCAGGCTTGATACAATAAAGCTCAAGTTTATATTCTCATTCACTGAGATACGAGTGCACTCTTCATTCAAATTATCCTGTACCTCGATAAGTTAGTGATAATTGATAACGCTGTATAATTCCAAAGAGTGTATGCTTTTTTGTAGACAAGAGGGCTACTCAACCAGTATTGCAAAGCCTGATATAAGCTTGTAAATGTATTTGTAATACGCGCGGAACACAGTATCTTCTCTGTTCACTGGAAAAGAGGACACTAGATGGGGAGAGGGTTAACTCTAATACCGAGGCGTACCGTCTGAACTTTCCTTATATACTCTCTCTGAGTGCGCGTGAACTGCTCTGTGTGGATACGCGCTGAGCACAGCTCACGGTGGGCTTCACCACAAAACCAATATTATGAGCATGCGAAGTGTCCCCTCTTGCTGCTCTTCTGTAATATAGTATATATATGTACTCTCATTAGGCTCAGTAGATGCTTACAACTATTAAATGATAAATTTTGATCATTAAGAAAATTCTTGTAAGTTACGGTAGAGAAATAAGTTTACTGCCTAAGACTAAGACTTGGCATGCACCAAGCTGCAGGTATCTGTCAACTGATTGGGAAACGATCTTATACGTATGAAGATATCAATGTTTTTATCACTGTTGGCTATATAAGGTTTCACACCTCTCATTAAGTCATCAAGGAGTCCCATACAAAAACACTTCCAAACATGTTTAGCTCTTCCTCCAAATTTTGACACAAAGAAAAATGCCCCTAAACCAATTAGATTTTGAGAACTTGGGCAGTGAAGCAGGCTGCCTAATATTTTAGGCCTTTTCACTCAATAAAATAATGCAGCCTTACCCACCTAGCAACAACCAACAAATTTTTTACTTTAATGGTCTAACCTCAGCTATTCTGAGTCTACAACTGTATTTGCACCTATCTAATCTTTGAAATTCAAATCCAACCCCTTTCCCCCCTCCACATGGCCAGTTTTCTGATTTTATAGGGACTATTTAAAATTGCAAATTTCTATGCCAGGTGCTGTTGACAACTTCGTACCTGAAATGGCTGTCTATTGTCCGAGAAACAACCGGGAAATGTTGACTCAATATCTAAACCAAAGCCGGGGTCACGACGCAGTAGAAGACTGCAGTCATTAAAATAATTATCTGGGCGTAACACATGTTGCCCCCATATGGTGGCCCTGTCATTCGACTTGTCTACCTGATAATGTTCAGTGTGTATATCAATCAATCTGGATATTGATCTGGGACAAAGACGGCCCCCCTTTGACCTTGAGGTCAGACGTTTGTACTCGATGACCGGAGTCTGTTGATTGCACTTTGATGGTAGCGATAATGATGGTGATACCAGTGTTTCTTAGTAGAACCCCGATATAAAGTATACCCTCGGTGCGTAGAAAAAAAGAATACTTATAATCGAGTGATAGTAATATCGAGGTCTGTCTACATAATGAAATGATAGAATATTAATAAACTAAGATACAACTTTATTGTCTGTACAAGGTACATTTGTTTCGTTTCCAGCAAAATGCATAATGCAGTACAAAGCAAAACCTAATTAGACATTAATTACTACAATGCCCAGCACACACTCACGGGCATCCTATACGTACCAAGCGAACATATTACAAGACATACCTAACATCATGAAAAACCTAAGTGAATCTATGTATGTGAAAATCATACTTAAAAAATGAGTATGCTTAATTAAGTGAGTACTTAATATCGAGGCTCCACAATTTATGCATAGCCTACATAAAAGCCTATAAATAAAAACCTCTATGGTGTGAAAATGAAGAAAAAAAAAAGAATTGACATTAGTCTATGACTTTATTTACCCTGTAAAGAAGTTGCTTTACAGCTCCTTACAGTGATAAACAGATCATTCTCAATACACATACACATAGACTCAATGCACATCATACATACTACTAAACCTTGTCGTCCTCAAATAAGCATTGGGTCGTCACAACGCTTCCCAGTGGATCCTCTGGGGAGCCATCGGCTTTACAGCATTCCATGTTTCACCTGTCTTTTCCATCTCTTTTAAACCTGTTCTTTTCCATGTATGTTTTGGTCTTTTCAACTTACTTGTCCTCTGCGGGTCCCAGTCAAGCGCTATTCTGGTTGGGTCCATGGGTGGTATTCATAATCATACGTATTACAAATACATACTTTTATAAATGAAATACACCACAAAGCCATTGCCAGTCGCCGTGGTGCAGCGCTGTAGTCCCGCAGCTCTAACGCCAGATACTTATATGAGAGATGTAATTATCGAGAGTTAAGTGTCTTTCCTAAATAAGAACATAACAACGTAAACCGCACGACTCAACACTGAATCCATAGCCCTCAGACTTAACAGTCTTCAGATTGTAGGAACGCCTCACAAGCTACACGGCCAAGCTGCTTCCATTGCTGCATAGTATATGCAGAATCAATAAAAAACTTCAAATGTTAGTTCAGTAGAACCTAACGACCCGAACCTCAGATACTCGACATCTTCGCCTGGTCATTGCAAAGGCTTTGTGGCTGTATGCATAATCTTTACATTAGTCAACGCACTGATGGGTAACCACGAGAAACTCAGATAACAATAGTAGTGTTCATTGTGATTAACGCAATAGATTAATCAAAGCAAGGATTATGTATACACCAGCTGGTCCCTTGCTTTACATATCTATTCTTAATCTACCTCCTGAACTCAGATACCTTCAGGTTAAGAATTTGATTTGACTTTCTTAGCCACTTTACGTTAAAATTCGGCCTCTTGATCCCCACGCGTAACTTTAAAGTATCGGAAGCAAAAAGCCTACTGCACTTATCAGCCAGAACATAAAGTGACATATGTAGAGCAATTGTGAAACAAACAACTAAGAAAAATGAAAAAGTAAGAAATAGTGATGATAATAATGTCGATGATGATAATGTAGATGATGATGTGATGGTGATAATGATTATAATGATGGTGACGATGTGAAGGTGATTATGATGACGATGATTATGATGATTTAGTTGGTTTCTTTATTACTTAATGATGATAGTGGTGATGATGATGATGTTGTTGGTGATGATGATCATTAATTCATTTAGGATGATAATGATGATGATGATGATCATGATGTGATGACGATGATTATGATGGCAATAGCAGTAACAGGAGGAGAAGGTCGATATTCTGGGGTAAAATAATGAAAAACTTAATTTTTTTAATTACATACCGTCTTCTATGGGTTCAGTATTGGTTATGATAATAATAATAATAATAATAATAATAATAATAATAATAATCATCGTCATCATCAGCTGAACATTATCTATTTAGTAATGGAAATGAGGATGAAAGACATTAAGGTAAAGGGTTCCCTTTGAAAATGAATTTCTAAAGCTTTAATGGTGGTAGTGATGATGATGATGATGATGATGATGATGATGATGATGATGATGATGATGATGGTGATTTTATTGATGGTGATGTGGACTTGGCGGGTAAAAGAACGGAGATGTATTTTTAGGGGCTCAATGAAAGAGACAGTTATGAGAAAGTCTGCCTTACCCGTTTCACGATAGTGGTGATAACACTGATTATGTTGTTATCAAGTTTTAAGGAAAGTATAAGGGCATTCATCAGTGTAAATTTGAAGACGTTTTAGGCAGTAAAGACAGGCAAGAAAAGTCAGTGAAATAAGAAAAAGAAAAAGATGAATTTTTAAAACGTGGATGCTCCTTATTCAGAGATAAAATAAATAGCCCATCCATCCATCCATCCATCCATCCATCCATTCATCCATCCATCTTGCAATCCTTCTATATGCCTCTTTGTCCATCCATCCATCCATCCATCCATTCATCCATCCATCCATCCATCCATCTTGCAATCCTTCTGCATGTCTCCTTGTCTATCCATCCATCCATCCATCCATCCATCCATCCATCCATCCATCCATCCATCCATCCATCTAGGCCGTCCTTCTAAATGCTTCTGTGTCCTTCAGCTTTCTACTCCATCCGTCTGTCCATCTATTCATCCATCCAGTGCATTCACCATGTCATCTTCACCCACCCTTTCTTTCTCTCCCTCCGACCCCCCCTCGGCATGCAGACCGCCCTATCAAAACCCAATATATATATACATACAAAGTACACATAAACTAATGATTTATTGTTTGCCTTGTTATCAGAATCTGTCAGCTGTACAACGAACCGCTTGACCTGCTCTGTATCTTATATTACCCCCTGTGTAGGTTGAACCCAGCTGAAGATGGCAATGATAACACCAGCATAATACACCACACAAGCACGTACAAAGCCGTCGGTATCGTGGAAGGATAGAGCAACAGGTGGGCCTGTGTGCTAGGAGGGTGAATGAGTGCACAACTCCTTATGGAGAGACTGGTTTTTGCGGGCCTGATTCGTCAAGGAAGAAGGAACGGCTTTTAAACATTAACAGGAATCTGGATTGGTGACCATTTTTGCCTTCTTTTGGCAAAAAGGCACATATTATTATGCAGCAGAAATTGTACTGTATTGTACGTATTGTACGTATTGTATGTGCTTTTTTGTCATCAGACGGCAGATCTGTGTATGTCGCGACCACCTGTAGATGACAGGGTTTCCGGGATAACCGTTTCATATTGCATATTTTATATACCACACCTCTAGTATGGTGACTGCCTGTCCAAGGTGACATGTCCTATATAGTACAAAATATAAGGGAAAACAGTTGAGAGCTTGAGCATTAACGATGGGATCTCTTGCCATCGGAAGCATTACATTAGTGCATCGGTGCTGA
Organism: Ellobium chinense; assembly: GCA_033807755.1. Taxonomy (NCBI): domain Eukaryota; kingdom Metazoa; phylum Mollusca; class Gastropoda; order Ellobiida; family Ellobiidae; genus Ellobium; species Ellobium chinense. The sequence continues at coordinate 4,546,659 of JAWQUT010000010.1, read as the reverse complement.
ATGCACCCAGTGCTGTTGGTTTTGTTGAAGTGCTTTTCAACTGCTTCAAGCTTGTTGAGATACAATAAATTGAACTCTAAAGGGGAAGACTAAATTCACACGTTATTTTACACCACCACCACCACCACCACCACCAACACCACCACCAACAACAACAACAACAACAACAACAACAACAACAAAGAACTTATATTTAAATCATAATTTCGTTTCGCGTGCGTTTTCAATACATCACTGATTGTCACAATATTGACTTGATGGTTGGCAAACATGTTTTCTCTTGCACTCTATCTGCTGACCTTAACTTCTTAAATTCAGTTATCATTCTGGGGTCATTCAGTGAAAATACTCGAGTTTCTAAATATTTACTCCCGCCCCGCAAGTTGTGCTGGATTCGGTAATTTAAACTCCCACCTCCCATATGCGAGCAGACGCAGTCACCTTTCTTTCTTTTTTTCTACAAGTGCACAAATTATGCCCGCCTTGGTTGGTTGGTTGGTTGATTGTTTGCTGGTTGCTTGGATGATAGGTTGGTTGGTCGGTCGATCGGTCGGTCGGTCGGTCGGTCGACCAGTCGGTCAGTTGGTTGGTTGGTTAGTTGGTTGATTGATTGATTGGATGGTTAGTTAGTTGTTTGGTCGGTGGGTCGGTCATTTGGTTGGTTGTTGGTCGATCGGTCAGTCGATTGGTTGGTTGGTTGGCTGGTTAGTTGGCTGGCTGGCTGGCTGGCTGGTTGGCTAGTTGGTTGGCTGGCTGGTTGGTTGGTTGGTTGGTTGGTTGATTGGTTGGTTGGTTGGTTGGTTGATTGGTTGGTTGGTTATTTACTATTTTTATTGTGATCTTGCACATCGCTGCTTACCCACATCCTACAACAAACCTGTTTATGATAACCATGTCTGCAACAGCCAGGCGACCGCTCTGGAAAGGTGATCGCAATGGTAGGGTCTTTCCAATTCATTATTTAAAGTAGGCCTCTATGCATATATTCTTCATTTCCCTCTTTGACTCAGTAACGAGGCAGAGCAGTGCTTGGTCAAAGGGACACAACCCCAACAATGGGTCAAGACACAACGTTCTTAGGTTGCTTACAGTTTTGAAACAAGTGAGCTGTAGAGTCTTGTGCCCACCCAAGCATTCAGTTAAATCAGCTGTCTTCGAGTCCACACGAAGTTTTCTGTGTTAAAGTTGTTTACTTATAGGTGAATATTATAGACTTAATCTGTGACCCCGTTTCTCCATTCCCAATTTTTTTTTTTTATTAGAATACCGCCTTTCCATACACGCATACTAATAATACAATACATACGACAGTATCTCTCACCAGCTGCCAACTGGAATCGAATTCTGGAATTTCCTCAGTAAATCGGAATTGCCCGATTTCGGATCAGCTTTCCCGTGAATTCAATTCGGATATTTAGAACGAAACCGCATAACCTCACCCTTGACACCCCAGATTTAGCGTCGTTTATTTGCTCACGTCATAGTCTCTGTCTGTAAAGGATATTGGATGGGAAATAGTGGAAAATATGCGTGTGCCCCGTGTTTTCAGGTTCAAAAACATTTATCAGCATGTCTGGTATCTATTTCTGTTGCCGTTGTTCCAGTTTTTTTTTTTCTGTCTGACTGAATGTCTGCGAAAATACTTTGGCGGTGGTTTCTGTATTTCTCCGTCATCATATTATATGCCTGTTGTCCTCTGTTGCTTTCAATGGAAAACAAATTTAAATAGGATTTAATGCATGGACACTCCTTCACCTTTCTATTTCTTCATATAATACCAGAAGAAATAATGTCTCTGCGACAGTCTAATCTGATCTGGGGAAAAAAAGAAAACAAAACAACAGCACACAAATGATCTTGACAAATGTACCTAATGCACCTCAATGGCTGATGGATTTCCGGAAGTGGGACAGAATTCATAATATTGTCTTCGGCGATGTGGTGTGCCGTGGCGTGCCATGGAGTGCCGTGCCGTGCCAAATCTTGCAGGAACATGCCGTAAATATGACATTTTCAACAGCCTACTATGTTCAAAAAGAAACCCACAAACGCATCTCAATGGCTAATGGATTTCTGGAAGTGAGACAAAATTAATAATATTGTCTTTGGCGAAGTGGCGTAACATCCCGTGCCGTGCCGTGCCGGATCCTGCAGAAACATGCCAGTAATCTGACATTTTCAACTCGCTATTATGTTAACAAAAATAATGCATCTCAATGGCTGATGGATTTCCGGAAGTGAGACAAAATTCATAATATTGTGGAGTCACTTGCCGTGCCGTGCCATGCCGGATCCTGCAGAAACATACTCTTAATGTGACATTTTCAAGTAGCTATTATGTTAAAAAATACTAAATGTTTAATGTCATGAAAAGAATCTTAGCAGAGCGACTTCGCAATTAAATGTAATTAAAAATGCACTAGACTTTACCCTTGGCTCGACTCCAAGCAACACCACAGGTTATACAAGTATAAGAGGCCTATTTTTATTCACAAAATGGGGCAGGGGTGAGACAGGGGNGGGGGGGATTCAACTTCGATCCAGTGCAGATGAGTTAAAACGACGCAGATAATCAAGTGATGATCTAGATTATTCGAATCTACGAACATTGGACCTGAAAGGTGAATGAGTGCAACAGATGATTGATGTGATCTGATATCATCATAGCTGACTGAGTTGTTGTTGTTGTTGTTGTTGTTGTTGTTGTTGTTGTTGTTGTTGTTGTCGTTGTCCCTATAGCCACTGGCGCCAATTGTCCTTTTCGGAGATCTGTAACAACCGAAATAATATAAATATCTAGCCTTCCTGTAAAATATCTGGAAATTTGTATATGTTTATTCAGTCCAGTTTTTTCCTTAGACATTGACAGAGTACCGGTGAACATATAAAAAGTTTGCCATCGTTATCTCTTTCACAGATTAGCCCCCCCCCCCCCCCCCCCCNCCCCCGCCTACTGCCTCTCCTTAACGAGGCCCACTCCATATGAAGGGGCGGAAGTAGTAGGGATTATATTTAGAACAACAACAACAACAATAACAACAACAACAACAAAACGAAATGAAACGCACTGTACCTACCCTGGCATCCATAGCTGGTCAGGTTTGAGTGCGAGTCAGACCAAAATGAATTATAGAGTCTCATTGTCTTACGGTGCGACTCATAAAAAAAGGTTATGAACCCAGTAAGGCAGGTGCTTTGCACGTGTCGCGCACTCATTGAGAAAAGAAACACCCTCTAGCAAAAACCCAATAATCAGCCGAACGAGCCATTAAAGCTGTAACTATTTACAACAAAACAATAAAATCACCAGTTTCTCAAGTGCGCGGCGTGGGTAGCCACCTCGAAGGCCAACCGGCATTGATAATGCAGGGGAGATGCCTCCTCCGTGCACTTAAACTTGTCACGTCGTTATTACCGCCCTTGTTTGACACTCAGCGAGTGGGAAGTTTGAGAAAGTGCGGAGGTATAAAAGTCAACGGGAATTATTAGAATATGATAAAACTCTTGAGCATAAAATATATATCCCTCGCCCATTTTTTTTAAAAACGTCTTCGAGCGAATTCTCGTTCGGTGATAGATAAAAAATAGATAGCGAGGTGCACATTTTCCTAGAAACATGCAAGAACAGTTTGTAAACCGGCGATGATTAGTATCTTGATTTATGGGAAACTGGGAACCGTAAAAATGCTGCAAAGACCCGTAACCGCTCAAACCGTAATAAAAAGGAGGAGGGAATCGCGTTCAAGTGACGTTATCATTTACCTCCCGCTGGCCATCAAGGGCGATCGGCCCCACACACTAGTGCTGGGCAAATGTCTGATATTTTGGTATCGATGTGATACCGAGTACTTTTTATTAGTATCGATACAGATATTGAGTACATCACTTCGGTAAAAAATCATGATCGTAGTGTCAAACTATCAGTAAATTTATGTATTGATGTAGGGAATGATGCAAAAGCCAAATAGATTATTTCATACCCGAATGTGCCCTGATCGCTGTCATTTATTGCAAATTTTCAGCCAAATTATAGACTGCAACCCAAGTGTTTGTTGTGCTAAGAAAACAGATGAAAAATGCATATACTGCTGTCTAACCGCAGTTTGAAGCTTCTTAAGTATATCATAACAAGTCATGTAACTGATTAGGATGATTATTATTTTGATCCTTCCAGTCTCTCAATGAACTAACAGTGTATGTTATACTAGATGACATTAGTATTCAAGCCTAATATTCCCCAAACATAAATAGAACGTGTACTCTGTGATGTAGAATGCAGTTAACATCGGAGGTACTAACAGCTTTCCATCTTTCAAATCACTTCTGAAGACCTACCTTTTTAGGAAGGTAGTCTTGGAATTGCAGTGATCATGCTTAGTATGTATGTATGTATGTATGTATGTATGTATGTATGTATGTATGTATGTATGTATGTATGTATGTATGTATGTATGTATGTATAAGTGCAATAATTGGCTCTTATAATATTTGGCGACGTAGATGTAAGGAGCATGGATTTCAGCTCTTTGGTCCGTATTTTCTGGTCATACTTCTACATCTCTAGTGTCCTGTAATAATTTCCATACTGATCTGGTGTAAGTATAAGGGTTCCTTAATATATGATATTATGTCATTGTACCCTGTACAGTTTTGAAAATAAAGAACTTTGATATGTATGTATGTATGTATGTATGTATGTATGTATGTATGTATGTATGTATGTATGTATGCGAGTAGGCTTGTATTAATGGCCCTGAATGGCACTGTGTATTGGATAATTGTGTATTAGGAATAATCATCATTGTGATATGTGTGTGTGTGAATGCTTGTGTTAGCGTTTTACGTGTGCACACCAGTAAAGCACTTAGAGCCTATATTTTTTTAAAGGATAAACGCTCTATAAAATTACTTGAATATTATTATTATTATTATTATTATTATTACTTAATCTTCCAGTAAGGAGACATTCAGACATGTTTGGTTTCTTTGAAGCAGACATGTTTTCTTGCGATATCAGAGATTTCGGAGGAAATGAGGGGAGGTGAGACAAAAAGATGATGAAAACGTTAGATCTATTAGGCTGCGATGAAGAAAGTTCAGCTTATCGAGTACTCAGCATCGATACCCGCCCAGCACAACCACACACATTCTCATCCCACATCTTGCTGCGAGGAGAGTGCATCTACGGACATTCTCTGATAAGCGAAAGTGAAAATCACCACAGTTTTAAACCAATAATCTATACTACTAAAAATAAGTTAATGGCCCGCGTGGGGTATAAAAGGAGAAATCAGGCATGATGGAACACTTCACTAATTTGAATCCAATCTCACACTTCACATCGGAGCGTTTTGAACCGAACTTCACCGGTAAAACATTTCATACTGCATACACACTTTGCACACCCCTAGTTTCACTATCTAAAACGGTAACGAAAGTTGACATAATGACGTCTGGCGTTTGAAATATGAAGCAGATCCATTTGAATCAAACTAGTGTCCACAGCCATTTGTAGGTAGGGCTTGCCTTCCGGCGGTAAATAGGTATGAACATGCCAATAGCACCTGGCACAAAAAAAAATTAATCAGAAAACTGGTCATGGGGATAGGGTAAAGGGGTTGGATTTGAATTTCAAAGGCTTAGATAGGTGCAGATACATTTGTAGACTCAGAATAGGTGAGGTTTAGCCATTCAAGTGTAAACTTTGTGGTTGTTGCTAGGTGGGTAAGGTTACCCTGTTTATTGAGTGAAAAGGCCTAAAATACTGGGTAGCCTGCTTCACTGCCTAAGTTCGCACAATCTATAACTGGTTTAGGGGCATATTTTTTGGTGTCAAAATTTGGAGGGAAAGCTAAACAACATGTTTGCAAAGTAGTTTAGCTTGGGACCCCTGGATAAATTAATGAGAGGTGTAAAACCTTATATAGCCAACAGTGAAAAAAACATTGGCATCTTCATACCAGTAATCCAATGGCGCANGTAAGGTTATCCTATTTGTTGAGTGAAAAGGCCTAAAATACTAGGTAGCCTGCTTCCCTGCCTAAGTTCTCACAACCTAAAACTGGTTTAGGGGCATATTTTTGGGTGTCAAAATTTGGAGGAGAAACTAAACAACATGTTTGCAAAGTATTTTGGCTTGGGACCCCTGGATAAATTAATGAGAGGTGTAAAACCTTATATAGCCAACAGTGAAAAAAACACTGGCATCTTCATACCAGTAGTCCAATGGCGCAGCTTTAAAAAGCTTTAATATATGGAGATCATATCACTCTAAGAAATAAAAAATATCTGTAGTGTCCGATCAGAATTTAAATTCATTCATATCTGGATCAGTTTCAAACCGTTTTATAGGACCTTTGTTTTCAAATTTTATGAGGGGTGGTACAATATAATAAACTCACAAGCTAGAGTGACCATCGCTGGCGTGAAATGTGTCTTACGTTCGTAAAGATGCCTTAGAGAAAGGACAAATCTCCCCTGCAGTATCTTTTGAGACTTCTTGCCAGTCCTGTTGAGTTTTGATAGAGAACTTACTAAAAATGTTCAGGTTCTTTTCTTTTACGGATCCTTATGACATGCAAATATATCATTTCCTGGTGTCATTATCATATTGCACGTTACATACTACTACTGAAACTAGATGTGAAATTCTAAAGTCTGGTTTGTGAACAGGCATGCTGCGCAGCTGGGTGTAATTTCTACACACGTCCAAATGGGTTGACGTTAAGTTACTGACTTTGGTGGGTCGATTAGCATAGCGGAGGAAAGCTCATTAAAGAGATATGCTTTATAGGTCATCTCACCTATAGGATGGTAAGAAGTCTAAGGGGCCCAAAAACTGTCAATCTATCGTAACTTGGTTCATCCCTCCACAAATCCCCCCACCCCTTTCCCGGATAGCACCAGGACACCTCTGCGGCTAGAATACATAAAGGCGGCTTTAAATTCTTTTGAGTAGTACATGTATATTAGAAGCTATAAGTATGTTGCTTTGATTTTGATTTAAGGGTTACGTCTTCTTTGATACCCTTTCAAGCACCGCAAGGGGAAAAAAAAACTGGCGGAAAGAGATCCTGATATGAGTCGCAGTCTGACCTCGAGCCCAGGGGGTCAAGCAGTGCTCAAATTGATACATCATTAATGATGGCTTTTTAGTCCAAAGAGCGAACTTAACTTTTAAGCGATACTGGGATACTTTGATCTTTAGAGGCTCCCAGGGCAATATTCATGTTGCAACATGGCGCAGCTTTAAAGACTTTTGGTAAAGTGATCCAGGCGACACTGGGGGCAAACTTAACTTTTAAGCTTTACCAGAACACTTTAATCTTTAGAGATCAATAGTCACGCTGCAGCGTTAATGGTGGCTTTTGGTAAGATGAGCAAACTTAACTTTTAAGCATCACTGGGACTGTTTCATCTTGCGCTGGTTGATTACAGGGCTCAGGTTAGAAAGTAATTAAAACAACAACAACAACAACAACAACAACAACAACAACAACAACAACAAAAAACCTGTCCCCTCTGATTTTTACGGTAATACTTTTTGCGCAACCTCAGACCGTCCTATGGCATAATATTGAGAAGACAAATAGTGGATTCAGACTAAGAAGAAAATTTGGACTAGTCTAACTATAGTCGAAGGCAAAAACCCATGACAAAACTAAATAGCAATGTTAAAATGAAATGAGTTATCACGGGGGAAAAAATCCACAATATTATCAGACTGGATTTATTTTTCTTAAAAGACCGTGCATCCACAATAAAATAATGGGATGTTATGGTCATTCAAAATAAAACTCCAACCATGTAATTGATTCAGACATCAAATTAAACTGTCGACTACACCTCTGAACTAACTGCGCAGACACACATCGATCAGAATGTGAAAGCCCTAAAATTGAATTATCGATTAGTTGTTTGTATTATACAATGCAAAGAAATACTGATTAAAAATGTGGCTGATTTTTGGCATACTAGAAAGTGCCCGTTTTGAAAAAAAGGTATTCGAGAGCTTGAGCATAAACGATGGCACCTCTTACCATCGTTAGAAATGTAGCGTTCAACATGCAGAGTTAATGTAATTCTTACGCTGGTAAGAGATCTCATCGTTGATGCGCAAGTTCTCAGCTACGAAAGTGCGCGCACTGGAGATGCTGTCTAAAATAAGAAGGAAATGTGATCCTTCGTCCTTTAGAGCTGTCGCCTCGGCAGTTAGTTGCGTGGTTGGCAGGTGGTTGGCAGACTAGGTTCGACTAAATTAAAGTACAAGAGAACCTCATGACCTCGAACTGTATCGAGAAACGCACAGTTCTCGTTGTAATAAAAAGGCTCCGCCCGCGAATTTGCTATGCACATATTCATATAAGTAGAACCTCGATATAAAGTATGCCTTGGTGTAAGAAAAAAAAGTCTTCTTATTATTGAGGTATACGTAATAGCCAGGTGCACCTGAAGAATGAAATGATAGATTAATAGTTGATCCGTGCATGAATAATTCATACTTAATAACAAGGTATACTTATTAAATGAGTACTTAATATCGAGGTTCCACTGTACATGTCCATGTGCTCGTGCTTATTATGCATCCCTTTTTAAAAAAAAAACTTTTCATTTCATGAAGTCGGAATAAGAGAAGAACTGTGGAGAGTGGATAATACTCAAGAGATTATGGACGGGCTATTTCTTAATGTTCCTAATTCATTTAAATAAGAGAGAGAGAGAGAGAGAGAGAGTGAGAGAGAGGGGGGGAGGGAGAGAGAGAGACAGACAGGGGGGACAGAGAGAGAGAGGGACAGAAAGAGAGAGAGAGAGAGAGGGACAGAGAGAGAGAGAGGGAGAGAGAGGCAGAGAAAGAGAGAGAGGGAGAGAGGGAGAGAGAGACGGGGACAGAGAGAGAGAGGGACAGAAAGAGAGAG
>JAWQUT010000010.1:4507807-4521779 GCA_033807755.1 Ellobium chinense | reverse complement strand
TGATGTTAAGAGAAAAGCTACTCTGATACTTTTACGTCATAAGATTGTTACACCATCCATCCGCATTTGCCATATTGTAAGGCATTGGGATCAAAGGTTAATGTGTGGAGAGAACCAAACAAAATTGGAGCAAGTTGAGAAAGAAAGTAAAGACTGTAAAACTGTGTAAAATGTAATGCAGAAATTAAACTAAAAACATGGACCCATAGGATACATAAGCAAAGCAAAATAGCATCATAGGAATAAATTAGAGGTCTTTTAACAATATGCAGAAAAGGAGCTATGGGATAAACTAGAGGTGGTAATAATAATATGCAAAACTAAATTAGAGGCGAGAATGGAGACGGTTAGAATCTTGATAATGGAGTCAGATAATATATTAGAGATGGTAAGACTACGCAAAATGTAAGAGTCATTCGATAGAGCTATATAAAGAGGTAAGAAACAAGCATTAACGAAGGCAGTGGATTGAGATCATAAAAATGCATATTAAATCTTAATAGATTACGTCAAATTTTTGTCTTGACGTTCTAGATCCAGTGGAATGAGAAAAAGATGACATAAAAAAAAAAACCTATTCGGTGACGTGACAAGACGTGATGTGCCGTGTCCGGACCCGGTAGATTTACATCCTTAGGCAGGAGTAGAAAGCAAACCTTGTTATGTGACTAAGAGCCCAGCCGAACAAACACAGTAACACCATTGATGAACTGAAGGGTAGTCAGCAGAGCTCACACCACCACTGAGGAACATGTTGATGAAGAGTAGGTGATTTTCGGATCTGTTCCTTTATCTAAATCTGCATCAAGAAGATGCTTGACTTCCAGGCTATAGCCAGCCTTCCCCTCATTTTCGTTTTCTTTTGAATAATTCCGTAGAGTGGTCTGATACTTTTTGATGGTATCTGCTAACAAACGAATTAAACTAACCAACGAACTGACCAGTATGAAAACAAAAACAAAATCTGTTTAGTGGAAGGAATAAATTCCATTTTTAAACTCGCTCGGACTGGACAGATGTATATATACAATGGAAGCCTAATAACACAGCTTTGGCTTGACACACTTTCATTTTAAAAAAAACTCCAGCTATTTAGTTCCTAAACACATCCTTCTAAAATCACACCCTCTAAAAGCCGGTCCATAATATGTGTGTGTTATGAAGGTTCTATTGCTAATGGCAGTTAAAGCTAGAAACAGAATGAAGAATTGAATCTTCAACCAGTTTGGTAAATTTGAGGTAGAGTGCATAGAAGAGTTGCACTTTTAAAATGATTAATTTCCTTGAGTGTCCTTAACTTCTGATGAGTATTTTAGGAATGTTTAAAATACGCCAAACACAGAAGAAAGAGACGCAGTGAAGAATTCAGTCTCCAACTGTCATGGAGTGTTTTAAACCGAGTGCATTGAAGAGTGGCACTTTGAAACTGATTAATTCCCCTGAGTGGTGAGTATGTAAAGAATGTTGAAATATATCCTTCACAGACCGAATGCAGAGATAATTAGGAAAATGATTAGTTCCGCTTCGACTCTCAAACTACGCTGAGCATGCAGAGATGGTCAATTTTTTAAGTTACCCTGCCTATACCCCCGCTCCTTTCCGAAATCGATACGCCTTTGATTTCAAACAAACTCTCGATGGGTGATTCACCATAACACACGCTAAGTGTTTACATTGTTGTAATAGATATAGTGTATTATTTATTTGGACACTGTGATCTTTAGCTCTGCGGTGTCATTGTTTAGAAAGCTCCTGTAAACAGTTCAGGTGTAAATTATAGAGAACACGATGCCAGGAATGTTATTACCTCTTAAGCGCCCCCATTTCTCGTTCCCCCCTCCCTTCCCCCTCCCACATTCCCAGCATGCCGAAGTTTCGGCCGTTCTCTGACTCCCTTTTCCCAGTGTAGACACGCCATTTTTTTTTTATTTGGCTCTTTTCTTTCGCATTAATTTTAACATCGTCTACATTCCTCCATTAGCAGCCAAACTAAGCTATTATCATAAAAGATGTTAGTACGTGACTTTTCTCTTTTTTTTTTCGCCATTTTGATGTTTGTTTAAGAACCGTAATTTCTGTAGACCGCCTCAAATGAGCTAGTAGTACTAGGTGCAAATTCTGTTTTCTCGTTTTGCTGTAGAAAGACACGACACCCTTTCACAGCCATTTTCAGCTTACTTACATTACAAGACCGTCACTGCTCCCTCTGGCCCCCCAATCTCGTCTTCAAGTATTCCATAATAATTTCGGATGTGCGTCACTTCTCTTCATTGTCGGCCAAAATTACATCAAGTTACTAAGGTATTAAACCTTCATTATCTTCTACAGCATATACTACTTTCCATCCTTATGATAGACAAGGAAAGGATAAGGAGGGTTAGGGGCCTATCTACAAATCCCCACCTCAGACTACAAAGGTAACAGATAACGGTGCTGCTGGTGCATTATGGAAAGCGATACCACTGCTGTTAGGCATTGTGCGCTCTTCAGCTGCACCCGGTAACCCCTGCCATTATCGCTCACGGATTGGTACCGAACCCATTGGGCTGATTACAAAAACATACCTATTTGTAGCACTGCCCCTAGATACCTATAGAATATCTCGCCAAGGATTCAGGTATCATTGCCAGCTCCAGGGGCGTCACTACCGTTAATCCGTCCCCTGCACTGCCAAGTATTGAGGAGATCTGGGGCCCTGCAGCTTAAGGAAAAGGATGAACGATGTTGAAATTTATAGTTGACAGCTTGTTTTTGTTCTTTAAGTTCGTGTCTTTTGCGGACCTTTACAACAGAGGCAGGCATGGCCATGTAATACTTCCTCGAGTTACCATCAAATCGGACGTTACGAACTACAAATTAAATGTTCATTTCGCGCATAGTTTGCAATGTTTAATAATAACAATAATGCATTTTATAAGTGCAATGTTAAATAATAACAATAATGCATTTTATAAGTCCATTATCCAGGCTATGCCCGCTCATGCGACTTCACTCTATTATTATTCCAGCAGGCCAGATCACTCTAGGACTTTCTCAGCTCCATTAGGAGCATACAGTGCAGCAGCCATTACAGGCGCCGATCAATAGCACTCGGACAATATCTTCCACTGCCTATAGCCATGTATCCCATTTTACAAAAGGGTGGAGTGAGGAAAATGTGAATGAAATGCTTTCCCAAGGCACTTATAACATGACCGTGGTCGGGACTCGAACCAAAGACCTTTAGATCTTGAGTCCAACACCATGCCGCTCGGCTAGACTGCTAATATTATCGTCACACCAAGAATACCATGCACTCCTGCTTACATCTGTCCTTACAGTCTTAAGAGATCCGAATTTTAAAACAGAACCTGTCTAGATCTATTATGATGTGTAAGTCACTCATCTAGATAGAACCTGTTCAAGGGGTTTCACATTATTATTCAGCTCTAACCGTGCAGGCCAAATCACTCAATTTTCTCAACACCCTTTGTGAACAGCCACTCCCCTATTGTAGGCCAGAAACATCGGCATCTAGACAGTAGCTTAGTGTGAAATGCCATGTCTAGAATATGTTCTCTTTTATAGTGTAAGAATACCTACCTTACTCTTTTGTTTGTTTGTTTGTTTGTTTATTTGTTCCTGGCATTTTGAAAATCTCTGCCTTTAATCCGTTGAACCTAGATTGAGGACTTATCGATCCGCCACTCTTTCTCCTAAAATAATCCCAATAACATTTGCAAACTGCCTATCCTAGTTTGAGAATCCATTCCTAAAATATTGCCCCAGTTGATATAAGACCGTGTTTCACACTCTGCCGCGCATCAACAAAACACCGTAAAGTGTTCAAACCAAAATACGATCCCACGGTGTTTTGTCATTGCGTTGCACCATTAAGTGTTCAAACTAAATTGCGATATTACGGCACTGGATTTGATGGCAGTATAAAAACTCACTACGCTCTAACCACAAAAACTTACGGAAGTTAGAGCTTTGTGAGACAATAACAATAACAGTAACAATAAGTTTATTAAGCTCAGACAACAATCTGTTGTAAATGAGCAAACAATAACAATATTCTTATCAAGCAATTCATTTTCTACACTCCCCCCCCCTCCCNTCTCTCTCTCTCTCTCTCTCTCTCTCTCTCTCTCTCTCTTTCTCTCTCAACTTCACGCTCACATTAACTAAATTGACTTCCTTATAACAGTCTGAGAACCTCTTACACCTGTCACCTGTTCAACCCCCATTTTGAGAACCGTCTCTCAACCTGGCGACCTGTTTAACCTGATTCGGTTCTCACTGAGGTTACCAGCATAGTGTACCCAATGACCCCCTGGGCTACTTAACGAATGGCACGTGCTGTCGAAATCTGACAGCATTCACGGGCGATAGGGGTCAGGCATTGGGTTTCTCGTGGTCATGTTGATAACTGGTGAAGGTGGAAAAGTGTTTCCATTGTTGTTGCTGCTGTTGTTGCTGCTGCTGATGATGATGATGGAGATGATGATAGTGCAGGTGGTAGTATTGTTGTTAAGGGTCAGCTAGGGCTAGTTTGGAGTTTGGTTTGCGCAGGTGACTCTGCTTAATTGTAATCCGTTTAATTGTTATTTCCACTTAAATGCAACATTTTGAGATACCGGGATATTGTATGGCATAGTCGACTCCTCAGACTGGAAACTCCTTGAAAACATCGAGTATAATGTCATTCTATTAATGACTTTAGGCGATCAAGTTTTCTGCTGTCAAATTTTGTTGCACTTAAACAGAAATTGCCTTTATGCATATTGCCATTAAGTTGTGAACCAACATCTACATAACAGTTACCTATTAATCGCAAATCCTTTCAACTGCAACATTAATCATGTCTCCGTGGAGCACCGATTAAGTGGAGGAGACAGGAATATTCGATATCGACTTTGATGGGAGATAGGAGCAGACGTTAGTCACAATATACGAACTAACGACGTTTTTGTTGTTAGTCACGTTGTTGTTGATGATATTGTTGATGGTGATGGTGGTAGTAGATTGGCTAAGGCTTGTTTGGAGTTTGATTATTATTATTTTGTATTTTGCTGCTGCTACTGCTGATGTTGTTGTTGGTATTGTTGTTGTTGTTGTCGTTGTTCTATTGTTAATTGTTCTAGTAGGTAACATAATATGCTGTTTTCAGAGAAAGGGTAAAATGAAGTTGAAGACCTCGCATAAAGTAGCTGCGAGTACGCCTATAATACTTGTAGACAGGGTCTATTTTTGCTAATTTCATATGTTGATTATGCAAGGATCCCATAATTTTTTTGTACAGTCCTTTTAAAGTTTAAGTGTGTTCCATGCCTTCCGCGGTGTCAATAGCTCGATAAAATGAATGAATGAATGAATGAATAAATGAATGAATGAATGAATGAATGAATGAATGAATGAATGAATGAATGAATGAATGAATGAATGTCGTTTTCAGGCAGTGCTCACCCGACGTAATTCTTTGTAATGATACAATACCCCCGCCATTTTACATATCCTGAAAATGGTGACATACTGGCAATATTTTTCACTTCCAATGGCCAAACATCCATTTTGCAGAAGGTTACCGGCCTGTAATTGTACTTCCATTTTTGGGTCCTACGACTTAGGGGGTATATTTCATCTCCCCTTTTCCCTCTTTTGGCATGCCCTGCTTCCAGTAATTTAATAAGGGCTCCAGGGGGGAAATTTTGGTATCATGGGAAACTGTGTCCATTTTATTTTATTTTACCAGGCATTATTTAGCCCTGGACTGGAACTGCCAGGTCAAGGGTGTGCTCAGGCGGAAGAGGAGGGGTTTGGCGTTGACCAGTGAAAAATGTAAGCTCTGTTTACAAATAGCAACCAAGCTCAAAATTTCAATGGGCTTGCTAGGGTTGGATGAGTCTTAAAATTTGAGCCACATAATGAGCTTCAATCTGGTATGGATCTGGGTGAAAGCTAAAACGTTGGGTTCAGATGGCAGCTCAAACTGTTAATATAGCCCATAGAGGAAAAGAGGGTCCAGTCCCATTACAAGTCGGTAACCAGATTGATAGGAGAAGGAAAAAGTGAAAGAAACCCCTTCATAGGACTTTCGCAACGTGCATAGAAGGAATTGAACCAACAATCTTTCGATCTTCATTCAAGCGCTGTAACCATTCGACCAGGCCATTCTATGACTAGCTCTCTGAGAATGACTGTAAATATGATAGTGACGATGATGCTGATGACTGAGAAAAGTAATTTGCTTTGATCGTTTATGGATAACAGACCATTCGTAGCAACATGCGGTGTCGTCAGGGCATCACAAGCCACAATAGTCATTACTTCCGCATTCTACTTTTCTATTTTCAGAAGAATAGAATTACCTTAACACTGGTTATATTGGCATTTAGGTATGTAGATGACAATGTTTTTTTTCACTGTTGGCTATATAAAGTTTTACGCCAATTATTAACTTATCATGGGGTCCCATGCCAAAACACTTTCCAAACATGTTGTTTAGCTCTTCCTCCAAATTTTAACACAAAGAAAAATGCTCCTTAACCAATTAGATTTTGAGAACTTAGGCAATGAAGCAGGCTAGCGAGTATTTTAGGTTTTTTCACTCAGTAAACAGGGTAACCATACCCACCTAGCAGCAACCCTAAATTTTATACTTGAATGGCTAAACCTCACCTATTCTGAGTCTACAAATGTATTTGCACTTCTCTAAGCCTTTGAAATTCAAATCCAACCCCTCTTCCCCTCCCCATGGCCAGATTTCTGATTTTATAGAGACTATTTTTAAAATTGCATATTTTCATGCCTGATGCTATTGACATATTTATACCTGAATAGGCTAATGCATGTTTTACTTTCGGAAGTGAACGTTGATGACGCAATCAGACTATTGCTTGCATTCATATTTTGCTCAAATTGAAAGTGAACTTTGTTAGAGTGATTTCTGAGACATAGAAAAGAGGAGAAAGAATGAGTGCGAAAGGTGTTTCGAGGCATGGAATGATATGGAAACCTCACTCCACTCAGGTGTAAATGAATACCTGGCTTTAGAGCTGGGGGGACCAGGGCGCTGCACCGCTAGCGACCAGCAATGACTTTGTTATGTATTTCATTTATAATATTATGCATTTATATGTATGATGTCTATTGTTCTCGGTGTTTGTATTATGAATGAAATGTATACCAATGTATGACATTGTAAAACAATTTCCCTACGGGGTAAATAAAGTAAATAAAGTTTTTGTTTTCATTTTCACTAGCTTTGAACGGACGGAGGAACTTAATTATCTTACTTATAATTATCTTACTTTAAAAAAGTTACAGTAAAAACAAGTTGTCATAATCCAAGAATTCTGTCACAATATTTACAGTGTTCTGCTGTCTGGAAATCGTTGTAATTACGCGGAGATTAAGATTCAGCGCTCTTAAAGTGAAGGGAGTCGGCTTCGTACTGTATCTCAACGTCTCTGTTTCGAGAGCCCTTTTCCACTGAACTGGCTCCATCAACATATGGGACAAACTCACGATGCAAGGGAAATAACCATGTTATTATATAGCTGTAGTTCTATTTTCTGGAGTTATCTCCACTAGAAAAACTTAAAGACGAGGCTATCCTCATCAGTATCATGGAATCTGATTTCCTTCAAATTTATTTTTTGGGAAGGAGGGCCAGGGAGGATGAAGAGAGAGAGAAAGAAAGGGAGAGAGAGAGAGGAGGAGGCCAGAGGAAAGGAGGGAGGAAAGAAAGGAGGGAAGAAGCAGGGCGCGTTCTGTTGAGGACTGTTGATTGATAATATGTAAGTTACAGGTCAGAAATGTTTGACAAGCAAAAGTGATTTGAAACGTTATAGGTCTGGAATGTTAGGAACGCCAGAGTGACATGGAGTGTTCTAGGTCTGGAATGTTTGAGATGCTGGAGTGACATGGAGTGTTCTAGGTCTGGCATGATGGGGACGCTGAAGTGACATCGAGTGTTCTAGGTCTGGAATATTAGGGACGCTGGAGCGACATCGAGTGTTCTAGGTCTGGAATATTAGGGATGCTGGAGTGACATGGAGTGTTCTAGGTCTGGAATGTTAGGAACGCTAGAGTGACATCAAGAGTTCTAGGTCTGGAATGTTTGGGACGCTGGAGTGGCATCGAGAGTTCTAGGTCTGGAATGTTAGGGACGCTGGAGTGACATGGAATGTTCTAGGTCTGGAAAATTGGGGACGCTGGAGTGACATCGAGTGTTCTAGGTCTGGAATGTTAGGGACGCCGGAGTGACATGGAGTGTTCTAGGTCTGGAATGTTTGGGACGTTGAGGTGACATCGAGTGTTCTAGGTCTGGAATGTTTGGGACGTTGAGGTGACATCGAGTGTTCTAGGTCGGGAATATTAGGGACGCTGGAGCGACATCGAGTGTTCTAGGTCTGGAATATTAGGGACGCTGGAGTGACATGGAGTGTTCTAGGTCTGGAATGTTAGGAACGCTAGAGTGACATCGAGAGTTCTAGGTCTGGAATGTTTGGGACGCTGGAGTGGCATCGAGAGTTCTAGGTCTGGAATGTTAGGGACGCTGGAGTGACATGGAGTGTTCTATGTCTGGAATGTTAGGGATGCCGGAGTGACATGGAGTGTTCTAGGTCTAGAATGTTAGGGACGCTGGGGTGACATGGAGTGTTCTAGGTCTGGAATGTTAGGGACGCTGGAGTGTCATAGAGTGTTCGTGGCTTGGAATGTTTGGGATACTGGCGTGACATGGAGTGTTCTAGCTCTGTATTGCCAGCAATGTTAGATGTCTGATTGTCTTTATTTCATTTCTTGTTGTTGTTTATGTCTGGCAATTTGTCTGGCTGTTTGTCCATTTGTTTGCTTATGTTCTAGCCAATGGTTGCTATGTGTCAATGTATTGGCACATTATTACAATAGAAATAAACTTGTGAAATCTGAAAAGCTGGGAAGCGGGAGTGACATAGTGTGCTCTAGATCTGGAATATTAGGGACGCTGGAAAGACATGAGGCGCTCTGAGCCTGACATTTCGAGGATCTTGAGTGTCACAAGTCCAATATAAGCTTGCTATTGCTGGTGATAGTGATCGTGGTAGTGTTGGCACTGGTGTCTCCGTGACTGTGTGTATAAGTGTTTCTCTATGCTATTAGCGATTCCCTCACATTCCAGACCTATTAGCAACCAGCTGGTAAGGCATTTAGTATTGTATTCATTCTTTATTATTAAGAGGGAGGAATGTGAACTCAGCCAGATGTTACATTATTATTTTAGGAAAGTGTGTCACCAAGCATTTTACCAAATTACTGTGAAGGATCAATTTTGAGAAGAAAGGCTGAAAAAAACCTACACTAGAAAAGTTCATGCCCCTGCCGGGAATCGAACCCCTCTCAGCTTGCAAGTCTGAACGTCTTACCACTACACTATAGGGCCGCTAACTTCACAGCAATTCAATTCTTATATATCTACTGCCTGAACTGGGCCCTAACTTCCACGAGTGAGCCTATAGTGTTCACTCGTGACCCCGACACATTTCCCGACTGCTCACACTCCCTCCGGCTTATCCATGTCATGTCCTCATGACAGCTAACTGTTCTCGATGAGTATGAGGTCATTCTTATATTGTGATATCTCAAATTCTTTGGCATACTGTCCACAATGAACCAGAGGCCATTCTTATATGGTTATCTCAGCTCTTAGAATACTACCTGCCACTTCCACGTGTAAGCTTGGTGTTCACTCGTGACCCTGACACACTTCCTGACTGCTCACACTTAAGACCATCCCCAGGCCCATAGCATTATGTCCTCATCTACAATCCTCCGGAGACTTGGATGGGGGCAGCAGTTGAGGGTTAAATATTATGAACATTCATCTAGTGTCGCCTCGGAGACCAGAGCATGCTCTCACAGTAAGATATCTTGTGTGGTGAGCAGGTTGAGCTGGTTTGCCTGAGTATTTTTTTGTTGTTTGTTTATTTGTACCTTGGTTCCATTATCAAAGACATCTTGGTGCGTAAGGAAGGAGATACCACAGCCCTGAGAAAGGACAATAATAGGTCAGCAAAGAACCGGGACAGCTCGGAAAAAGGCAAAGCATGTCCTGTAAAGGGCAAAGCTGAGCAGATCCTGAAGAGCATAATTATTATGAGTGATTTGCCCCTCTAATAGGTGCCCAAAATCATAAGCTCTTTGATTACGGATCACAATTAAGAGGCACTTTGAATTTCTGTACTTATTAACATCGGGGTTGTCCTATAATAACAGAAGTCTTTGGCTAATAGCTGATTTTCCAGTGCTCGGGAGACGAGAAAATTGGGATTTTAACTCGAGGTTAATCTTGGTCAAAGATTCAGGGTAAGGGGNGGGGGGGGGGGGGGGATAAGTACAGAAATTCAAAATGTCTCTTAATTGTGTCGCTTAATCAAAGAGCTTATGGGAAGGATCCTGTGTTGTCTGTGTGGTTGACTTACCAGCGCCACGACCAGGATTGTTAAAAGTTACTTTTAAAAGTAACTGTTACAATTACTTTACTTTTCTGAAAAAATGAGTAATTGTTACAATTACTTTACTTTTTTCTAAAGTAACTAGTTACTCTTCAGTTACTTTCAGGTCTCAGTTTCTTGGTTACCCAAGAAACGAAACGAGCGTGCAAAAAGTCGACTGGCATTTTTCACGCAAGTTATCACTGTTGTCTTTTGAGTGATATTCATAAAGTCATTGAATTGATATTTATTTCATTTGTGTTGAAGTCTCAAAACAGCAGCCTTTGTTTATTTTGGTATCAATGGCCATTTTTTAAAAAATCTGCTTCTTTACAAGGAAATTAACAATTTTCTGAAGTGCACAGCCTGTTTTAGAGAGAAATCTTTAAGATACAATCCTGTGTGTATTAGTACAGTGACTTTCAGTCACACAATTTGTATTTTATTATTATTCCAGTATCATCTTTATGATTCTTCAGTCGTGTGTGTCGTTAATTCTACCCCAAAAACGTATATCTCGCTTTACCAAGCCCAGTGTGTTGAAAGCTTTTCCCCCTGTATACATTAGTGTGTGTGGTTTTTTGTTGTTGTTTTTTTTTTTTCAGTGAAATTGTAAATCTATGAGATTTTAGGTTTAGGATTAGAGAATCAGAAAGGGTACCGTAATCAACTGGTCATTTTGTAACGTTGATCTTCTGTGGCTTGAAATGATAGATTTAATTGTCCCTTGCCTCTTTCTCTTTTAGCTCAATGTCATATTGTCTTATATATGCCTGCCATCCTTCCTTCTTTGCCTTCCACCTTCTTTCCTTCTTTTGTTCAGTTATTCATTCATCTTCAATTAGATAAACTACAGCATCCACGAAAGGTTTTGCTCAAACACAATAAGACCCTCGATATCAACTACCGGTATGCTACGCGTTCCTCCTTACTAAGTATACACTCCTAATGCATCGAATTTTCCCTTCTCTACCTTTTAAAATAAATCTTGATCCCAAGTTACAAAGTATATTCATAAAGTATAACCTCATTACTACGAACTGTAAACTTGAATGGTCCCATCAGGCAAAAAAAAAATTTTCATAAAAAATCGACCCTGTCACAACAGACTACAGACTGGAGATAGCACGTGATCATAAAACATGTAGCTCGACGCCACTCGCATGTGCCGATGAGGCCAATATCGCACTTAGCTTGACGGGATTGGTGGAGAGAACCACGACTCTGGATGGCGGGTTTGCTTATGACTCGTCACGCAATGGGGGTGATGACATCTCTGTAATGAGTGTAGGCCAGGTGCGTTTGCTACCGGCCGACCGTATCCTCTTAAAAAGTAACTTGTATTTGTAAAACAAATAGACTAGAGATAGAGTCTGACACCGGGGTATTCTGGCTTGCACGTGACAGTTACATTAACGTTCTTCAATCCTCATGTGTGATTGATAAATACTTACAACAATTTACGGTCTAGTGTCTGTGTTCAAATTCCACAACCATCCTACTCAGTCCTGCCCCACCTCCTCCCAAATAGACGCAGATAAGGTCGCCTCTCTTATCCCCCTCCCTTACGTTGCGGGCAGCCCGACACGACACAACCTGTCCCCCCTTCATCCCACACGCCTGCGACTGGGTGGCGCGAAAGTGAGGCCTGATCCTAGTATCCTACGTCTGTCCCCTTCACCCCTTCCCCCACCAACTTCATCCTTACGGGTCGGCGCCAGATTATTATTGCTGCTGTAACGGTGGAGATATACTTTTTAAAGAAATAGCAACGACGAAGCACTCATAGTGGTAAATGGAAAAATCGAATTTAAAAAAACAAACTCTAAGCAAGACAGGAGCGGCTAAGGTTTTTGACACCTATTAGAGGGGCAAATCCCTCATTGTGTACAAGCCAATTAATCCGCTAATATATAAAATCCCCCTTTTTTGAGCCCTGCCAGCCAGTGTTAGGGTGTAGAAATGTGTAAAATGACTTGTGATCTAAATAAAGCATCCAATTTTAAAGTTTCAGGTACAATTTAAGCCTTCTAGATTAAAACAAAAATAAAATGTGTAGGCCTATGTATTCGCACGCGGTCAAAATCAGCCAAATGAAAAATTNGTCAAAACCAGCCAAATGAAAATTTGGGGACCAAATCAGAATTTGAGGTGATCTTTTTCAAAAGACATTTGTGAAAAATTTTGGGCGTTGACCCCCCTTTTTCTTCCCGTTAAAAGATCGGGCAAAAGAAGTACTTTAACCTCCATGGAAGAAATTTCCCCAAATCACAGTGGTATATTTAGAATAACACAAAATTTTGATAGGGCCAAAAGAAGAAAAAACAATAGGACCCTAACGATCGAAGGGAAACAACTAATGAAATGACAGTCGTGAGCTAGTGCATCCATGATTTTTCTCCCATGTATCACGACCTTATTTTTTCACGATTATGTCCCTTCCACCGTAATTTTTTTCCCCAAATCATTTCTCTCTCTCTCTCTCTCTCTTTCTCTCCTTTTTGTTTTCTGTATGTAAGGATAGTGTGTATAAAGGTGAGGAAGATGATGTATTGGTCGTCGATTTTAGGTTAACACAATTATAGTGGTGGTGGTTGTAGTGATGATAGTCGTGGTGGTAGTGGTGGGGTTGGTGGTGGTGGTGAAGGTGCTGCTGCTGATAACTGATGACAGTCAACAAAAACATTAAAATAAGAAAAAAACCAAACTTTAACTTTAAACAAAACAGGAGCAGCTAAGGTCAAGGGGAAGCAACCACTAAAATAAATACCTTAGCTAGTGAATCCATGATTTGTCTCCCAGTTATTACGACTGTCATTTTTAACGATTATGTTCTTTTGACCACAAATTTTACACCAATTCATCCCCCCTCTCTCCGTCTGCTTGTCTGTCTCTCACTCTCTTTTTTGTGTCTTTTACTCTCCTTTTCATTCTCTTGATTGTGTTCCTAGGATCACACGGAATTTCGTTTCATCCAAGTCATGGGTAATGAGGTAGACCTCAACCACTAATATTGTGTGTGTATGCGCACAGGCGCCTGCGTGCAAGCTTACATGTGCATGCATGGGCGTCTGCAAGAATGTGCGTGTGCAAACAGTCAAAGGGAAACAACCAGTGAAATGACAATTGTGAATTTGTGCATCCGTGATTTGTGTCCCATTTATTACTACCTTCATTTTTTACGATGTCTTTTTTTTTGACACCAATCTAGCAACACGTTATTCCTATTTTTCCTCTCTCTTTATCTCATTCTTTTTCCCATTCTCTTGTCCTATCTCTAGGAACGACAAACACATCATCATCATAACCATTATCTTTAACATTATCCTAAATACAGAAAACGACGAGCACGTGAACACACACCACAAACATAGACACAGATCCAGACCTACAGACCCACAAACCCACAGACCCACAGATAGACAGACAGACTCACACATACACACACAATCTCTCTCTCTCTCACACACACACACACACACACACACACACACACACACACACACACACACACA
>JAWQUT010000010.1:4468151-4506431 GCA_033807755.1 Ellobium chinense | reverse complement strand
TGTGTGTGTGTGTGTGTGTGTGTGTGTGTGTGTGCGGTGTGCGTGTGTGTGTTTGTGTGTGTGTGTGTTCATGTCTGTTTGTCTATCTGTCTCTGTCTGTCTGTCTGTCTGTCTGTCTATCTGTCTGTCTGTCTGTCTGTCTGTGAAAGAGAGAGAGAGAGAGATGAAGTGGTGCAAAATTTATGGTCGAAGGGACGTAATCGTGAAAATTATAGACCGAAATGGATGGGAGACAACTCTTGATGTACTAGCCTACGATTTTATTTTCACTGGTTGTTTCCCTTCGACCGTTAGGCGGTCATTCTGGTCATCGGCACCTATAGTTTTTTTTCTTCATGAGGCCCTGTAAATGAATTGTGTTATTCTTCAATTTTTATGTGATTTTGGCATTTTTTTTCCTCCAAATACATTAAAAAACTTGTATTGCTGTATTTTTTTAAATAGGAAGAAAAGGGAGGTAAGCACCCAATTATTTGCACAAATCTCTTTCAAATACAAACACTTTCTGACATGGTGCCTAATTTTCTGAAAGGCTGATTTTTAGGGTTTGGCAGATTCAATCATATAAGCTTCGAATCCGAATTTGATTCCAGAGCTGGGATTCGATGGATCCGAAACCAAATTCGAGGTCCCAGGGGAGGGGAAATATTTCTGGAATTTCCACTTGCACTTGTTTGAGTGAAAAGAATATAGCCACTAGATTCTATGTGAGGTCTTCAATAATGTAGTTCATTTTAATAAAGCTAAAGTTTTACATCTGTACACTTTAACACTTAGCATGACGGGATTGGTGACGGTAAGAGAGAACCACGACACTGGATGGCGGATTCGCTTATTTATGACTCGTGACGCAGTGGGGATGATGACATCTCTGTAATGAGTGCAAACCAGGTGCTGTTGCAACCGGCCGACCGTATCCTCTTAAAAAGTAAGTTGTATTTGTAAAACGAAGAGATAAAGCCTGGCACCGGTGTATTCTGGCTTGCACGTGACAGTTACATTAACGTTCTTCAATCCTCATGTGTGATTGATAAAAACTTACAACATTTTACGGTCTGGTGTCTGTGTTCAAATTCCACAGCCATCTCACTCAGTCCTGCTCCACCTTCTCCTGACTAAACGCAGGTAAGGTCGCCCCTCTCGCCCCTCCCTCCCTTACACCGCGGGCAGCCCGACATGATACAACCTGTTCCCCCTTCATCCCTTCCACCTGCAACCCCCTCCCGCCCATCCTACGTCATCCTTCACCCCTTACCGCACCAACTTCCTCCAGATTACTACGCTCTATCACTAGCTCCTTTTCATCTCAATTAATTTCAAGCAAAAAAACACAGTTGAAAAATGATCACCGGTAACCAATACGATCAAAGGTTGCGCATATCTCGATTGCTTACATAATTATGACGTGACGATGTTTATGCAGCGAACAACGGAGGATCAGTGGTACCGTTACGTGGACACCACGATCTTCATGACCATTTAGTTTTGCATAGTGTACATGTGGTCAGATGCGCCCGCCATCGGCTTGCGTTGATTTTTTTGCTCTCCCCGAAAATCCAATTCGGGCCGTCAAGCAAGCGCGTGACACACACACAAACACACACAAAAGTAACGAAAAAAGCAACGAGTAATTTTGTAATTGTTGACACAAAAATTCGGTAACGAGTATTTTTTCGTTACTTACAATGAAGCTTGCAACGAATAAGGAATTATTACTCAAAAACTGTAAAGAGTACTCGTAGCGGCGTTACTTTTTACTCGTTACAACAACCCTGGCCATGACAAATTTCGGCACATTAATATAAGCTTAGGTGAGCTCTAACGGCGATATCTGTAATTAGAGATATTCTGTCTATAAAAATTAGCAATCCTATCAGAAACAAAAGAATAAACAACTTCACTGAAGTTAGGTTACATTCCCTTCTAGTTTCCTCGTGAAAATCCAAAACCGAGTAAAGTTTGAAATGGTGAAAAAACAATATCATCACCGCCCGGGAATATTTATTTCCGGCTGGAATATTGTTATCAGTAATTATCTTTCCCTGAATTGAATCACCGATGCAAGAAAACAATAGGAAGTAGTAGTACTAAGTAATCTGTATCATCTTAGGCTAGCTCTGGATGTCTAGTATTAGATACACTAGTAAGAACAAGACCTCGAAATAGTTCTACATCACAGATCTTGCTGTCTGCTTTTGCAAGAGGTAGGTTACAGCAATATAATGTGACTGTGAATCATTGTGACTGATTGTGATTGCGACTATCGATTGCGAAACACCACTTCTTATTTTAGCCTGTTTACACTTTAACATTTATTTTCAGCACTTTGTGCACGTCAGAGGCGTCCTAGATTTAATTAAGCTAGTCTATTGATAAAAATCGTAGTAGACAGGATTGCCATAGGTCCGTTCGTGCCTCATCCCAGGCACACAGGATTATCGAACTGAGGAAACCATATTATAATAACAGTTAACGAGTTAACAGCTTTGTGGAGTGTTTAGTCTAGAAGCTGTTTAGGATATTAGTAAAGTTTGGTAGCAGTTTATAATATTATAGATTTAGTCATTGGATCATCAAGCCATACACAAAACAAGCAGGAGGTAGGACTATACAGTGTTTTCTTCAAATCAGATTACACTGTCTCTCGCTCTCAGCTTCACTGTTGTTGAATCTTACTCTTAGACTCAATCCTTTTACTGTCCAGATTTCTTTATATGTTTTAATAATGTATTGTTTCATGATACCTAGAATGACTCTTAATCTTATATGAATTCTTAGCATGAAAAGTTGAAATAGGGTGCTGGAACTGGAAAATTAGAATTTCCATACATGGAAATTCTTTACAATTAGATTTCCTGTTTCAAAGTTGCTAACAGAGAAATTCTTTTGATTGGATTCAATAGAGCCTTAACCATTTTAACCATAACCCTTGAGCAATAATGTGTTAGATCTGAGTGTTATCAAATTAATTTACTGAATCCTTTCATAAATTATTGGATGGTGCAACAGATAATAGCATTAGCCTGATAAAGCATCTAATTTCTGCTTAGGACTGTCAGGAAAGACAAATGAGACAGACACTTTACTGCAGTACTCACATCTTTGGAATCTCGTCACCCTTATTCCACATTTGTGTAAGTCATTTTTTAAGGTTTTGAGAAATGTAGCTCTCTCAACCTGTTGCTCAAAACAGAACAGTAATAGGCAGCTGTAGTTTAGCTTGTAAAATTGGGATGTAATGAGGAATCAAAACTTTACATCGTTTTAATAGGAAAAGGAAGATAAATGGAAGTTCATAATAATATAAACAACTGAATTCCGCAAAAAAAAAAATGTCTTTTAAACAGATGAGGAATGAGTGTGATGATATGTGAGATACAGATTTGTAACAGCAAGCAGTCAACTTCTTTTGTGTGTGCTGTGTAACTACAGAGCTTAATAGGCATGAAATTATGTGCATTTTACACTTTACTTTCCCAAGCCAGTGACCGTCTTGGTTTGAGCCCTTCCGTGGAACGCACTTTGTATATAATGATTTATATAGGGGTTGAATATAAGAAATTATATTCCTTACTCTGTTTTACAGGGGTAAACCTTGTTTCTCACATAGGTCAATAGTAGCAGTAAAGAAGGAATCAAGAAATGCTATATTTTCTTCTCTAAAGCAGTGTTTTTTTCCCCAGGCATAAATGTCGCAACACGGGTATCCTGGATCAGGGGGAGCTCCCTATCCATCAAGTCAAGGCCAGTCTTCAGCACCTTATCCCACTCAGAGTGGGTTTCCTGAGCTTCAGAAGCCAGGAGCCTCCCCAGGTATGTGATAATCACCTCAGACAACATGTGGCAGAAACTGTGAAGATATAAATAATGTTGAAAGTAATCTTGATTTCATACCAATAGCAAGTGTTAAGCTAAGGTTTAGGTGAGGATCTAGTTTAACTTAAAGAAATTGATTATATAAACAATTGAGCAGGGACTGCTTTGCAGGCTACATAGGAAAAACTGAAAATTTTCATGAAATTTGTGTCTAAAGGGTGATACAGGTATTGTGACCTGAGCCCCCAATTACAATTCTGCATGACAGATCATACAGTTCATAGGCAAAAATGAACCCATCTCTTGTTAAAACACATTTATTAACAACAGCTTATGTGTCTTATCAGCTGCAACTGGATATCCACAAGCACAGTATGCAGGACAAGGCCCTGTTCCCCCTCCACGACCAACAACTGGGCCTGGTCAAGGTCAGGCACCTTATCCACAGCAAGGGCAAGGTCAGTCACCATACCCACAACTTGGGCAAGGTCAGTCTCCCTACCCACAACAAGGGCAAGGTCAGACACCCTGCCCTCAACAAGGTCAGGGTCAGGCACCTTATCCAGGACAAAGTCCTGTTCCCCCACAACGTCCAACAAGTGGGCCAGGCCAAGGTCAGGCACCTTATCCACAGCAAGGACAAGGTCAGTCGCCATACCCACAACAAGGGCAAGGTCAGTCTCCCTACCCACAACAAGGGCAGGGTCACACACCTTACCCTCAGCAAGGGCAAGGTCACTCACCCTACCCACAGCAAGGTCAGACACCATACCCACAACAAGGTCAAGGGCATGCACCATATCCCCAGCAGGGACAAGGATCTGCAGCTGCAGCACCGACACCAGCTCCTCGTCAAAGTTTAGGTAAAATTTTTGGGTCAATCACCAGCAGATCTTGGTGGGCTGTTGGCAGAAATGTGTAGTGCCACCTGTTTGTGAGGGATGCTACTCTCCAGAGCATTTTCTAAAATCAGAGAATGTTGCCTTTCATAGGAGCTACTTGACATTAATCTGAGAATTGGCTTGGATAGATATATCAGTATATTGATTTGATATATTTGTCTCTGTGTCATGACTGTTTGCCATGGGTATTTTCTTCCTGTGTCATGTCCTTTTGTCTCTGTTTTAGTAAAGTCATTTGAAACTAATATAATATACATGAAAATGTCGGTATAAAATTCTGAGAAATTAATGAAAAATGAGTGGCATCCTTGATCTTTGTTTTGAGAAATATAAAAATATTATGAAATGGACATCATTTTTTTAATTGACTGGTGGAGTTAGTGTGCTCTTGACAGGTGATTTAAACTACTCCATTTTGGATGACTGGTTCCTCACTGAATAAAAGAAATTGTAGAATGCAGAAAATTTACCGAAACGGATAAATTAAAATTGAAACGAAGTGCGTTTCAATGAAAGAGAAAATAGAAAGAATGACCCCAAAAATTTATAATCTGAGCAAAGATTCATAGGTTAATCTTTATTTTTTTAAAATTTCCTATCAGCTGTAAGCATTCCTGTTAATAAAATGCAGCGGCAAGTGATGTTCTGATTCCTGCATGGAGTATCCTTAATAAGTTGAGATTGTAAGATATATTAGATGTAAGTAATGCTACAGTTTGGCATGTGCTTCAGCTTAGAACCAGTGCAGCTTAGGTAGATAGTGAAAGTGACTTCTGAATTAGTCTGGGTAGTGGTGATTGAAAAAAATGACATAACTTGACAACCAGATAATATGCAACCCACTGTCCAGATAATTACTTCTTTACAATTATTGGGTCATGTAAGACCTGATCAGTACTACTTCTTCAGAGTCCATAGAGACTGGATCACCTGTGATGTAGATGCAAAAATGAAATATAGAAAAGTCAAGAGATTCTGAGCACCAATTTTTAAGAAAATTATGGCATTTAAAAATTGAATCAGGTCCTTCGAGACCCTATCACCACTGCACAGGTTAATATGAGGATGGTGATGTCTTATCCCTTATGTATTAATGAAGAAGGATAAACTCTCTGAGGTGATGTGTAGGCATCGAATAGCTCTGCACGTTTTCATGGCATGTGAAGTAAGTCGTGTTTCACTGTCTCATCATCAGGTCAGACTGGACAGTCTCCATACCCGAATGCAAGCCAGCCCCCAGGATCCCAGCCACAGTATCCAAGTCAGCAGCAAGGCACTGGTCCATACCCAACTCCTCCAGGGGGCCATGCACCTTATCCAGGTCAAGCCCCTCCAGGGCAGGCCTACCCAAATCAAGGGCCAGGTCCACAAGCAGGCAAGGCTTATACAGGTTGGCGGCCTTCTCATTTATTTTCATTTTCAAAGTACACCGGAACATATTTATTGGGAATGCCACTCTTCTGTCAATTCTCTGAAATGTTAGTGTCTTTCAGAGACTGTAGTTTGACATCAGTCTGAGTAACAGCCTGCATAGAGAAATCTAGATCTAAATAAGAGAGTTCATATTTTTTTTTTGCCTGTTGTTTTCTATTAGCCTTGGATATTCCCTTTTTTGATTGTGTGAACTACTTAGGTGAAGCCATATGATGTATTTATGGACATACAAGTTTAACTCATAAGAACTGTGTGTTGTGTAAATCATTATCTATTCTAGACAGATTAGACTGCAGAAAGTTCTGAGAATTTTGTTGTAAAAAATGGCCTCCCTGATTTACATTAAAAAACAGTGTTGACATGGACTAATGGGAATAAAGAACACTGTCATTTGTCCTGATTTTTTGTTTGTTTGTTAATAAAGAACTTAATATTCTCCTCAGACCGGTTCTATAGCAGTGTTCCAGTGTGTTGATTTCTGACAGCTGTAGAGGTTAAATTAGAATGTTAAAATATGATAGGGTTTATAAAGGTTATCGGAATGATTGCTAGTGTTATAACTGAGTTCAGATAGTATAATAATAGTCAAAGCACTCACAAATTTGCAGGGTTATATATGGTGTGAGGCAAATGACCAAACTGCATTTACAACATGTACACTTCTCTCCTATCAGTAATTATTATGTTTAAGCATTTCATTGTACCTAAACATATCGGTTAAGCTGAAGGAAAAAAAAAATGCCAAATGATTTTTCTTTATGCCAGCCTCTCTGAAAATCCACTATATTTAAGGAATTTGGCTTCAAAACAACTTGGCTGCAGATACCAAGATAGTAATGCCGTCATGAGCTAGGACATCAATTTAAAAAATGGAACAGGTCATTCAGATGTGGGGAAAATCTTATTTCTGCTATGTTTCAGAAACAGGAAAACCACTGCCTAGAAATAAAAAATAATATACAGTATGTTGATAGCTTGATAAGTTTTGACACATAAATAAACCTACCTTAATAATTAAAATTTGGCTGATTTAAGACTCCCAAGGCCCTATGATTTAATTCCTTATGATTGTTGAA
This sequence comes from Ellobium chinense, assembly GCA_033807755.1. Lineage (NCBI taxonomy): Eukaryota > Metazoa > Mollusca > Gastropoda > Ellobiida > Ellobiidae > Ellobium > Ellobium chinense. The sequence goes on along the minus strand of JAWQUT010000010.1, from coordinate 4,499,203 downwards.
TGAAGATCTTCGTAATCTCACCTGGTAAGTTTTGTGTCTCGAGTGTCTCTTATGTACAGAATAATACTTCTTGTCAATTAGTAAAGGACCATATGCTAAGACTGAGTTTTGTATTTGGGATGGGGCTTTGTGAATTATAATGAAAAAGTTTATTTCATGGCATTGACAGGCACTATGACAGATGGAGTTCTGCAGCTTTAGTTGCATATATGCTGTGGCCACTGATTGTTGAGAAGGAAAAGAAAGAGAATAAAGTCATATTATGTTTAGATTCTTCTTCTAATGTTTCAACCCTTAAACTTTTTCTCTTTCTAGGCAGCGCTGGAGGCAGAGTAACCCAGTCTGGCACTGACCAGTTCAAATCCAGAGTAGACATCCGAATCGAGTGCAAGAACTTGCTGAATAAAGATGTCATGTCCAAATCTGACCCTTGTGCTGCAATGTACATGATGAGAGCTGGTCGCTGGGAAGAGGTGGGTGACCTCAATCTGTCTCCCTTAGTCATCAAATGCAGTCCTCTCCATCTAACTGCAGCTTAAATGGACAGCAATAGTTATTTGCTTCACAGTCTAATAAGTCCACATTACATTTTATTACATTTTATAAAATTTAAACAGCGTATATTTTTCTTTTGCCCGACAGTTTCTAAGAAAAGGCTGCTGGAATGTTGGGATTTTCATTCTGCGTGTGCCACCTTGATTTGTGTTGCTTGACGTCAAAAAGCAAGGAAGATTAGCAGATGATTGGTCCAGACAGTTTGTATAAGCGTCTGCACCAGTCATCTGCAAAGTTTTCTCACTTTATGACATCACAGGATGAAATCCCAACATTAAAGCAGTGTTTTCTAGGAAATGGTCAGGAGGAAGGAAGTTGTATGCGGTTTGAAGATTTTGCCAAAAATGTGGAATTTTTAGACTGTGAAGCAAATCTCTACCCCGGTTCCTTTAATGGGATTTTGAATAACATTGCATTTCAAAGGATTAGTGATCATTCTTTGATTCTTGTAGAGAAATTACAGTATTCTATGAGCTGAAAAAGTTGTTTGCCTTAGATTCTGGATTTCTCTCTGTTAATTTGTGATTAAATTATTGTTTTAATTTGTGATTAAGTTATTGTTCTAATTTTCTCTCTGAAGGTTGGTCGAACAGAAAATGTCATAAACTGCTTAAACCCAAGATTTTCCACCAGCTTTGTGGTCAACTACTTTTTTGAAGAGGTGCAGAAAGTGCTGATTGCTGTATATGATATTGACAATGCCACACCACAACTTACTGATGATGACTTTCTGGGACAGATAGAAACCACGCTGGGGCAGGTAAAGACATCATACTGAAGGCTTAGAAACTGGTCCAAGGCAAAATGTTTTGAGCTACGGTGTTGTCTTGTTTCCACTCTTAGTTTAAGCACATAAATATATCATCCATGTTGATGGATAGATTTGTAAACCAAATATGCAGAAGACAAAGAAACTCTGTACAAAATTAACATAGAACGCACTTAAAAGAATATCTAGAATTATTATGATTATTACAAAGATCTATAATTAAAAATGTTAGTTACGTAAAAAAGCTGGCCAGCATGTTCAAACTTCACTGCTGTATTTCTTGAAACTAATAAGTACATTATGTATATATATATATTTTTGTACTTTAATTGCCTATGAAAGTGTACTGTCTAATCTGTCATGTCTGTTTTGCCATTTGTTAAATGTGATGTTGACTGCCCTCATACCGTCAAGCCCAATCTGGGCATGAATGATAAAACTTATTAAGACTTGTTGATAATTAAGTCCTATGACATAAAACATAAAACTGTATAGGCCAAAGATACAAAATATTCATGGGAAAGGGGTAAAGTGTGTCTGTTCATTGAGGACTTGATATCCAGATATCTGCTCAAGCTAAGTGAAATTTTCCTACCTGAATATTGTCAGAGGCTTTTATCATAAAATCTGAGAATCTCATGACTGGGACCCTCTTGATCTGAAACATCCAACTCACAACCAGGCTGATCATATTATGTATCAATAATATTTTTTTACTTCCTGTTTGCAGATAGCATGTAACAGTGTTTATTTATCTCCTGTTTGCAGATTGTATCCAACAGGGCTTTTTTTAAATTTTCTGTTTGCAGATAGTATCTAACAGTGTTTTCATTATTTCCTGGTCGCAGGTAGTGTCAAACAGCCCCATGACAGCACCACTAGTATTGAAGAATGGCAGAAAAGCAGGCCAGGGAATGATCACAGTAAGTTTCAAGTTCAAGTTGAAAGGAAAGTTGCATCATCCTACAGATCATGCTAGTAATACGATACCCTGTTATTCCAGTAAAACAGTCTTTCAAATGTCTGTCAACACGATATAATGCCTCTGCCTGCCCTAGACAACCTACAGGGCTACGTTATGCAAAGTGTGAATTCTTATACCCACTGCACACGTGGCGGCCATAAGCTTTTGTCAAATATGTTCTACACGCATGGCCAAGCTGTCTTGCCNTTCTGTTTGCAGATAGTATCTAACAGTGTTTTCATTATTTCCTGGTCGCAGGTAGTGTCAAACAGCCCCATGACAGCACCACTAGTATTGAAGAATGGCAGAAAAGCAGGCCAGGGAATGATCACAGTAAGTTTTAAGTTCAAGTTGAAAGGAAAGTTGCATCATCCTACAGATCATGCTAGTAATACGATACCCTGTTATTCCAGTAAAACAGTCTTTCAAATGTCTGTCAACATGATATAATGCCTCTGCCTGCCCTAGACAACCTACAGGGCTACGTTATGCAAAGTTTGAATTCTTATACCCACTGCACACGTGGTGGCCATAAGCTTTTGTCAAATATGTTCTACATGCATGGCCAAGCTGTCTAGCCAGTGCTCTACGGAGGGATGATAACATATCTGCATGAGTCTTTAATTCCACTGTAAACGGCAGCTGTCTCAAACAAAATCATGCTTGTTGCATAATGCATAATACTTTATCTGGCTTACACAGTCAAACTTTACTTTTGAATTTGGATGACCAAAACCTTACTTGAAAGCTAAATACTACATTGTCAAATAGAGATGTCTGTAGTTGCTGGAACTTCAGTGACAACATCATTTTTGCCACAAGCCGCTGCTGTGCGGGGAAGGGGAATAACTCTAGTAGCAAGGCAAATCCCGGTCACTCCAGCTCTTCTTATCGCGTCATATTACACATGCATGCGGTAACAGAACGAAGCTCATTCTCTGCCGGATTGTCTCCGTATGCACCATAGATAATTTTCAGAGGGAAAAAGTACAGGAAAACAAAATTATTTTTGATGTGCTTTTCCATGTTTAACAAGTTTAACAAGTATAACGTAAGTATAAAAGTACAAAAGAAAGTCCAATAAAGTGATCAACATAAGGACACAGGACACAAACACAAGTACAGTTGACAAAACTTTACAGCAGAAATGACACAAGCAAACCGGATTACTTATGGTGCGTTTACAAATAAATGAACAAGATTTTTCTTTGATATCTCTGTTTCTGATTAGTTGTCTCCCAGTGGCATTTTTTTTTCAGTTTAGGTATAGTTTGTGTCATTTTTAAATTTGTTTTTGTTCTAAGTTAGGGTTATTGTAGATTTTAGTTCCATGGAAGAGTAATTTAGTGTATTGACACAGTTTCCCTTGCAAAAGAAAATTTTGCATGTGTAGTTTGTTTTGTCAATAGTTTTTAATGTCAAAGACAGGTCATTTTCAGTTTTTATGTTTAATTTCTGTTTCTCTTAAGAATTCGCTTTCTTCTCTGAATAGCATAGTATGCTTGATGAAGGCGTAGCAAGATTCTCATGTTCCACATTGCTCTTTAAATTTACAGATTCGAGCAGAGGAAATCAAAGAAGGTTGTGAGAATGTCTACTTGAACTTCAGAGCTCAAAAATTGGAGAACAAGGTAACACCAGACATGCTTGTTACGTTGGCACCTTAGTGCAACCTTTTCCATAACTAGTATTCTCAAAATTATACAGGAGAAACAAGAAATGGCATCATTTTGTATAAAGAAGATTGTTACAGTTATGGAAGGAATGTTACTCTGGAACTGCATTTGAATATAAGAGGTCTGAAATTTTAACATAATGATGGAGAAGAGGAAGTAATGTAATGAAATATTAAGTGATTGATTTTGTGCTAAATGTCATTAATGGCAGTGTTGCATCAAGGCATCAGTGTGATTGTGGGATAATCTCTTCTTCTATCTTAAAATACTTCATCCCTTGTGGATATGAGTGCCATGTCACTGTCTTATTTCCAATCTACCCCATGGTATCTGGGCTTCTTATATCATGTTTTGAATAGTAATCATAGATCATAGAAGGTCCAACTCTGACATCAAGGCTGCTTGAGATGTTAGAAAAATTAAGAAAAATATCACTCAGTTAGTGAGTCCAGTTATTGTCCATCATGCCATAATCAATCCTCATAAGAATGTTTATCATTTTGATACATTTACTAGGTTTGATCAAGTTATGGACATAATGTTGTTGAGTTCTAGGTACATTCTCCAGGCACCACATTTTGCTAATAAATATTACTCCAGTTATGTGGCTTTGATATGGCTCAATGAAGGAGTTAAATTACATGCACCATCGAGACTGCTAATTTTGATGAATCATAGCATTTTGATGGTAATAATTTACATGAGTTTTAATCATCAAACCTTTAGGTAAAGCAGTTTCCTGTAATTACAATTTTTCAAGACCCTTGAGGGTTGCTCTTAAGCAAAGTCAAATGTACTTTTTCTTTTTTAAACTTAATAATGACTGATATTTTAATTCTTGTAATGTGTCTTTCTGAAGGATTTCTTTGGCAAGTCTGATCCTTACTTGGAAATTTTGCGAGCAACATCAGATGGAAGCTGGCAAGTAGTGCACAGAACAGAGGTAAGCAGAACAGATTGTCAAGGAATAAAGCATTGCAGCTGTTTTTAGCAGAGAGTAACCTTTGATCTTTCAAAGTGTTCTGTATTTCCACCTTTTTATCCTGAATGACTTCTGAACCTATACTGGTGAGGCTGTGACCTGTGAACTTTGCCATATCATTTTTTGTGATATGGTCAGGGGCAATTTTTAAGCTGATGGATGAAGACCTAAATTTCAAATCTGCTAAGAAGAAACTCAAGAGATTATTGTCATGGACAAATTGGAGCCATGAGCATGCTGGTAATTAAAATCATGAGTTGGACTATGTTGGAAAGTTTGATTTTGAGCTGTTCCGCATAAGTCCATGTCTGTGGCTAGTGATCCATTTACCCCAGGTTCCCTTTGCTTTGTCTACCACAGCCTTTCCAAGTCAGAGACTCTTTCACTCCCAAGATGTAATTTTGTAGTATAGATTTGTTGCATTTTTGTGACACTTAATGACAACTTAGCTGCAATTTTGGGACTGTGACATACAAAGTGTTTCTGCAGACTGGAAATTAGGCCAATTAGTGCTTAGACTACAGCAGTATGGATGTCACAGAAAAGAACAACCAAAACTCCTGTGAAGTTCTGATAGGTGCTGGGGACTCTGAACTGAAAGTTTGTTAATTTTTAGCTACTTTATGTTAATACTTTATGTTACAACAACCCAACTTTGATGTCTGGAGGCTTATATTTTCTAAACAATGGGGTGTCTTTTAAACCTGTTGTCACACAGCTTGATTCCTTTTTGATAGGCCAAGCAGAAACTTACCCCAGGTCTTAAGTGGATGGGTTAAAAAAAAGTAGAATACTATCACTTTTAAAGGAAATACTATATCATATTAAAATTTGGTTGGTGTCATTTGGCATATTGTAGATGACTGATGTAGTGGTATTCACTTTGTCACAATTCACACATTTTCTGGGCAAGGCCACAAACTGTTTTAGCTACCTTTGTATTATCAAATAAGTTGCTATCAGCCCAAAAGATCAAATGAAAAATGAGCAAGAAAGGGTAAAGAAATGAAACCACACACAATTCCTGATGTAAGACACTGAGCTATTTCCCTCATCTATTATCAACCAGGTTGTAAAGAACAACCTGAATCCCAGCTGGCGACCCTTCCAGTTATCTCTACAGACACTTTGTGGTGGGAACAAACAGCAAACCATTAAGGTGAGAATACGTTGACTGCCTGTTGTAACATATTCCATACAGGCTGTTATGTGAGTGTTGCACCAAAGCATAATTGTCTAATGGCAGCTTTCTGTTTTGTCAGACAACAGTATGTTTTATTCCATATTTAAGATGAGAGGGTTTTATGATGGTGATGCTCACTGTTAGCAAGCCCAATGTGGGCACAGAAAGGGCGGTTGCTCCAAGTACCGGTTAGAGTTGGGCTGTTGGCATTGTCTTGTTATGCTGCTTGAAAGCTGAACTTGTGCCTTTTCTTTGACTGTATATTTTTTATTTTCAGCCCATTCTTGATTTTGGTTCTCCATCTGGTGTGATTTACAACAACAGTCGGTGCATATAAATGTAAAATCATATTTATTTGTGTGATAAGCTCATTCTGTTTCGGCCATTGATTGCATAAAAAAATTGCTTGTTGATTTGTAGTAAACAACCTTCTGGATAAAAGCAACTAGTGACTGAATTGTAGCCTCTGATTTCCCCAGTTAATAGAGGATTGTCCTTTTTCCTGCTCACTGTTGCAATCAGTTTTTACCGGTGCATGCCAGCCTAACTGACTATATTAGTTCTTAAAGGACAAGTGCATAATTGCCCAAATCTTTATCTGCTATGTCATTACAATTTTCTTCCACAGTTGTACAATAAATGATGCAGTAATCAGAATGATCAATTTTAAAAACTACACGATTTTAAGAAGTTTATATCAGTGCCAACTTATTATTCATACTGCACATTTTCTGCTATTTGTGGATGTTTTCAGAAAACAAGATTGCCTGTTGACATAATGTACCTTATAAAACTTTTTCGTGTTTTCAGATTGATTGCTATGACTGGGACAGTGATGGATCACATGATTTTATTGGTGGATTCACAACAACATTTGATGAAATGTTCAAAGCATCACAGCAGGAGGTAGGTATTAGTTAATGTCAACAGCTGCTAAGTATTAAAGATTTCGTAGACACATGAGATATTAAATCATCATTCTCTCTGCAAAGTGTATGAAATAGATTCAACGAAATGTTCAGGATCACTTTATGGAGGCATTTTTGGGAAAAATCAAGATAACTTCTCTAGCATGAGATTTTGAATCCTAAAAACAAGCACGCTACAATTAAAGGGATATATGAAATTCTTCACTCTTAGAAGAGATCTTTTTATTTTTCACTCGCGGTAATTTTGATCCATTTCACTACAGTGTGAACTGAATGAATTCCTTTATCTCCACACAGATAAACTGGCCATGTGTGAATCCATCCAAAAAGGCCAAGAAAAGAAGTTACACAAATTCTGGAACAATATTCCTGACATCTTGCAAGGTAAGTGGTAAAGTTGTTGACATTTGTGGTAGTTGAGTTATGTCATAAAAGTTTAGGATAATTAGGGTGGTTATTAAAGTGGTAATTCATGGAGATTTTCAGTGTATCAGCCCTTTCTGAATTTGTGAGATGAAAGGAGATTAGGAACAAAACCCTTGTCTTTGCCCAAGTGTCTTAGCCTGTGACTATATGTTTGTGACTATAATGTTGCCTATTGAGTGCCAACGTCCTTTTGTACATCTTAATAGTAACTAGATTTACTTGTCACTTGTGAGCCTTTTGTCTTTGCTTATGATATACGCTGTCATGGAAAGGTGCTTTCAAGATGAATAAGGCGTGATTTTCTTGGAGAAAGCAGTTGTTTTTTTTTTAAACGTTGATTTTTAACTGTAAGCTGTGATTAAGCAAAGTTCACTGCCAAGCTAAAATGTTATTAAGTGTCTTCTTCACTCTCAGGTTCTAGTCAACATTTGATTCGATGTTCGTCTTGTTCTGCCTACTGGTTATCATGTTATTTAATTTATATCTGCTGTAAAGGAAAGGCTACAGTCTTGTGATTTCTGTTTTTCAGCTCATAAAAGAATACTCATTTTTAGACTTTGTGATGGGAGGCATGCAGATCAATTTCACAGTAAGTCTCCTTTGTCTTTTGTGACTGATTGCAGCAAATGTGGGCGTGAAGTTTTTTATGTTCTATTTCAAGACATGGAGTTTTTGTTTCATAGAATATTTTAAAATAATAACAGGGAAGTAAAACTTAATTCGGAAATTTGTTGTGTGACATTTACATCCCTACAGAATCACTCATGTAATTATCATACTTCAGTGAGCTTGAACTAGAACTTCACATAATATCTGATGTTGTCTTTGGTTGTGTTATTTTGGTACTCTGTTAACTTCCATTTCACAGCCCACACTGATTAAGATGTTGAAAATCTGCATACTCATTAAGGCTGTGATCCCCGGTATCAAATTGTATTCAGAAACTCAAACACAAAGTAGACTCAAAATTAAAGACTAGTCCTATGGAAATTGTCTTTGTGGGTCCTTCTGCAGTTTATTATGGTGTCTTAGGTCCTGGCAGTTAATAGGTTATGATTTGGTACTTAAATATTATCCTTCACTAAACTTTCTATTTCATTTCAGGTTGGCATAGACTTCACAGCATCCAACGGGAACCCTGCACAGTCAACATCTCTTCACTACATTAACCCTTACCAGCCCAATGAATACATGGCAGCTATCAAGACAGTCGGGGAGGTGTGTCAAGACTATGACACGTAAGGATATAAGTCAGCAGACTTCCCGAGACAATACTTGTATATGTGAAATCAATAAGTTTACTATGGAAGCTTAGGAAAGAGAAATTTTTATGTGGATCTAATGTGAAATGTTGTAAGATATTATCATCATTTTGTTTCAAGCGTGCCTGAAATTTGGTCGTGCATTTTCCGAATAAAAGGCAGATCAAATCTTGCAACTCTTATTTATTGAGATCTTTAATTACATTTCATGGTCATCGTTTTTGCATAGGCATACAAGGAAGAAGTAGTTTTATCAAAAATGCCACAGAGGTGTAGTTTGGATATCAACACAGAGTCAAGACTGGCTTATCTTTATAATAGGCTCAGATATTAGAAAGTTTTAAACAGGTAGTATGAGATCATAGTCTAAAGTCCATGTAAAAATGATATCTACCAGATCAGTATGATAGCTGTGAAGACCTTTTTGCTTTCAGTGACAAACTGTTCCCTGCCCTAGGATTTGGAGCCAAGATACCGCCCAACTTTCAGGTCTCTCATGAGTTTGCTATCAACTTTAATCCTCAGAATCCATATTGCCAAGGTATGTATTACCTGTGTAGCCTACTCTGATCACTGTATGCAATGCGGCAACTTTGCTGTTTCAGTTTGTTTGAGTGGAAATCACTTAGTTCAGGCCTTCTGTCCCAATCTCTCACTTGCAGCTACATCTGTATTCTCATAGACACAGTCAACCCTGTAGGCATGCTATTTGTCTCTGAATTTTGCATTTGGCTTCTGACAAATTTTATATTTCAAAGGAGAGTGATTAAGTAAGGTTGACTCTAATCCAAATATGAGTTGTTTAGTATTCAGTCAAAACACAGATGTCAAGATATTTGAAAATAATTTTCATTACCATCGGTATTTTGGGACAAAAATTATATTAATACTCAGGGAGGAGATCAATCAGTATTAGGCAGGTACATGGATCATATCTTCCATACTGACACATTATGTTAGATTCCACAGTGAGGTTGATCACAAAGGTTAGTAATAACTTATTCAGAAGTTTGACAGTGTCCGAATTCAAGTGTAAACTAAAACATTTAAGCATGCAACAAGTTTATGAGGAATTAGATTTTTTTTATGTCAATAAAAGAATACACACAACCTCATTTTTTTTTGGGGGGAGGGGGGGGGAGGATAGGAGGTTTAGTGGAATAGGACATTGTACATCAACCAGGCTTGTATGTCCTCTGTGCTCTCTTTTTATGCCTTTTAAAAGTAATGGGAATTCTTCTGTGCAGGTATTGATGGTGTTCTCCAAGCTTACTTCAACTGCATCCAACAAGTTCAGCTGTATGGCCCAACGAATGCAGCCCCAATCATCCATCATGTTGCTAATTTTGCCTCCATGGCACAGAGGGAGGAGGGCAGCAAAGGCGCACATGTAAGTAGGGACTGATTTATGAATGTGCAGTTGTAATTTATGATCCATATAGAAGTGGTTATCTCAGACAGAAACCTTGTAATAGATGGGATTAAGTTGCTAGAGAAATTCCTTTTTTGGTAAGGAAGATAAAAGTACATGGCCACAGGCTATGGATTGCCATATGGCATGAGATGGAAATAGATTAGGCTGCTTGGATGTTGGACAGCAAAAGGACAGAACAGTGTGAACAGGATTTCACTCTTGCCAGTTGGTGACTCTTTTCATATAATGTTATTTCTAAAGCTTTACTATGTTTGGGATGTGAGGAAGGGTGTTTGAGGCCATCTTAGTGATCATGATGTGAAGTGAAGTATTTAGGATTAAAACTCAAAATTGTTCCTGAAACCCCGTTGTCTTGGCAGATGATTATCATACAATGGAGATGATCAACTGTATACGTGTACTCAAATGTCAATTCTTCATTAATGTCTTTTTCTGTACCATTATTTTAGTCTTGCCTGTGATGGACTTGAGTCCTCAGCAGATGTAGTAAGACTTTAAGAGTTTCTTTTGGGATGCTGTTTCAGTGGGTGGGAGAAATTTTATTTAGAATGAGATGGCCAACCTGAAAAGAGCTGTAAAGTTTATTAAGGTTGGGGTATGCAGTGCGACAAGGACAGATGCCTTGCTAAGTGTCATAGAGGTCAGCTTTACATCCACAGTGCCTTATTCTGTAAATAGCTTGTCACTCCTACTAATTCTGGGAAGAGTGTTTTAAAAAACTTATGATGTTGGTTCATGTTAAAGATGGTGAAAGCCTGTGTAGGATTTCTGACCATCTAGACAAGATGAATCTGTAAATTTTATGTTTGTGTAGATAGGCTGAACTGTGAAATTTACTTTTATAAGAGAAAATCAAATATGCGATACCTTATTATGACACAGGGAAAGAAATTAATTTCCAATGATGCCATCTCAAAATTACTCTATTTTAGCATGATGATATCTGTGGACCCCTCAAGTTGTAATGATCACCTAAACCACGGTTATGCCATTTAAACCTTTACTTTCAGGCATACTTCATCCTACTGATGCTGACCGATGGTGTCCTGAGTGATATGGCCAATACAAAGACAGCCATTGTGAATGCCAGCAAGCTTCCCATGTCCCTCATCATCGTTGGGGTTGGGAACGCGGATTTCACTGACATGGAAATACTGGACGGGGATAATGGGGTCCTGAGAGCAGCTGGTGGAGAGCCAGCCAAGAGAGATATTGTGCAATTTGTTCCGTTCAGAGATTTTAGAAATGTAAGCTGCATTTTCAGTTTTCTCCTCAACAGTTAATACTTTTCAGTCACTTGTTGCCAGTCAACATCTTCAGTGATCAGCACTGATATCATCTAGTAACATCATCTTATTCTTTATATTGTTTCTGAAGAATTATGGAGGTGAAGGTTTTTATGCAGAGAAAAAAATGTTAATTCTTTTAAGATATAGTTAAACACTTTAAAAATATGGTTAAACTGTCAATCTTTTTGGTTACTTTTTCTTTTTCATGTAATAATTTGCTATGTGGTTATGGTTCTGTTAGAAAATTTTTAAGTGGCCCTTCACACTGCTGTCTCTGTGGAGTTGAACTGTTGTTGCTTGAGATTTTCTCATTTATTTTCTTGTTTGTCTGTCCCCAGAGCAGCCCAGTGGAACTTGCCCGTCATGTGCTAGCAGAGGTTCCAAAGCAGGTGACAGACTATTACAAGATGCTTGGGATGCAGCCAAAAACAAAACCAGCGACAGCGGCCCAGTAATTAAAAACTGTTGATGAGTGCTACAATTTTGTTTATGGTTAATATTGTGATATTCATGGCAGTGAAATGCCTTTTGTTTTATATTTACAAACCTAATCTTACAGAATTTATAGTAGTTTTAATCTGCTTATGGTAATCGAGAGATATTTTTTTGTCTGTACATAAACTCTCACCTTTCAGCTGATAACCATTGTCATAGTGATGCTGCAGTGATTACAGAGGTACAGACTCTTGGTAAATGAATTTGAATCAGTGAGGAAATGGGCATAAAATGGGCAGATTTAATTTAGAGTAATCCAAAATGATAACCTGAAAACAACAAGAGACAGTTTGTAGAGAAAGCCACCACTGGATGTTCAAATAGGAAAGTGAACACATACGATGTTGCAATGCACAATGATGTGTTTCAATCCAGAAGAAACTAGTAAACATTATGGAAAATAAAAGTTCTGATGGGTGCTGTTTTTCACTCGTATGATTATGTTATGGGAATCTTTTCCACCTTTGGAAGTTTGCAAGTTTTAACTCTGTGGACTCAGCTAGTTCCCTATTGTGATATTTACACGTCCAAGAAGGGTAGCTTACAAAGCAAATTTAAAGGTTATCCCACCAATGACAAAAAGAAATCTGAAATGCTCATTATTTAATCATATTTCTTTCTTGTCTTTGACTTTGGATCACTGAATGTTAGACAGTTTTTAAATGACATGAAATTATCATACTATACATTTTCCAAGAATAGTCTGTTATGTAAAGCGTGAGAGAGTTGAACTGGCATAGGAAACCCGCATTGCATCTGATTACACATTTAGCACTTAGCCATGTGTGAGGAGGATGATGTCACAGTATGCTGTCAGTTCTTGGCTGGTGCATGGTAGAGGTTATGTGTAGATGTCTTCAGCTATCAGTAAATTAAGTTCAGATCTCCTCATTCAAAGGTCACATTCCCTCAAGTTTCAGCTTCAGTGGTTTAAGAAACTATTAATTCATGAAGAGGTATTGGTGATTAGGAACAATTAACCCCACTTTATGCCAGTTTCTGTTTAAGCTCAACATTTTTAAAATCACAGAATAGTGTATTTTCTCTATGAAAGTTGGTGAATAATCACAGCTTATTTTAATTGCAATGTTCACCACTTTCCCAAGGAAATTTTGTTTAGCAAAATGGATGGTATTTTATTTGATGTGATCTACTGATTTCACTGTTTGAAAATGGATTCCATCAGGTATTGCTGCATTTGAAACTTGACTGTCTATGTTGTTTGACAAGATGTATTCCAGTCTGACTTCTTGCTCCACACTAAATATTTGGAATCTCATTGTTGCCTCTTCCATTTTGACTTATTACCTCTTTACCTTTCCTATGCTATCAGTTTTTCTTGCCACACTGTGCCTCACATGCAGGGATAGCAGAGTGCCAAAAATTTTTAGAAATCCAAAAATTAAATTTGAAAAATAGTAAAATTTAACAAGAAACAAATAGAAAAAAAGAAGCAATTTTAGTTTTGAACAGTAAGTTAATCACATGTCTGAAAATCCTAGCTGCTATCCCTTCACATAAAACAACTGCAGTCTCTTAAAGTCTCCACAGAGATCTAGTTCTTTTCTCAGGGAATCCTTGCCTGTGTCATCTACAGAAATTTATCACCTTGCGATATCCTCAAATTTTTTTTTGAGCACTTAATGGGCCACCGGATCTTTAATTTTCCATTGTTGTGTAAAAATTGTTTATCATCCTTTATAATGAAGGTTTGATTGCACTCCCATTTTTGGACACCGACTGGTTTCTTGTGAAAATAAAGTCTTGGGACTCGCTGAAGCTGTGCTTTTGTAGTGCTGGAACAGAAGTTAGGGAAGAAGAAGAAAGCTTGGAAGAGTCCCTAAGTAATGTCTTAGACCTCTCAAGGTTATGTTTTCTTCCCCAACCCTAAGCCAGTTTTGCCACTCTTAGGCTCTTGTCTTTCAGAGAAAGCTACATATGTTTGACACTGGGCTGAGAAACTGCCTGGATAGCAAAACTAAATTTCAAAAGAATTTTGACTTTCCTTGGACGTGTTCTCTTTGTATTTCAACCTACATATTGTCCAGTTACATGTAGGGATGTTTTCAGCTTAATGATATAAAAAATAAAGTTCAAAGAATTTTATGAAAAATGGGTGGCATCCCTGCTAATCCTGCTCACATAATTGTCCCTAATAATAATAATAATAAAGTGCATTTATATAGTGCTTCACCCCCGGAGAGGTCGAAGCGCTTTACATTTACAGTTACATGCACACATACTCAACACAAACACACAAGCTTACATGTGCAGCATTTGCACGTAAACACACACAAGTCATATTCACTTACATATATAGACTCACAGGATCAGTATGTGCATGCGATCAAAGAGCGGAAGTCTCATGGTCAGGGGGAAGCATAGATTCCAGCCTCGATAAAACAGACTGTGCTCCTGGGCCCTAAGCAGAGACGCCAACTCAAGAAGTTGCACATACACAAGAGCCACACACATTATTGAATCAAATAAAATCAATCTGACAACCATTAGAGTAGAGGTGATGAAACTATTACTCGCAAAGGTACTTAATATATACATATGTTTTCAATTGAGCCTTAGATGATTCGAGGCCACTAGAACAACGAATAGATTCAGGCAGTGAATTCCAGGTCCGGAATAATACTATCAAATGCATTGGGAAATCTCAGGATTATGCTCCTACATTAGCATGACACTATGATGTATTAATGACAACATAAGGAAGTGAAATCTATTCACATTAGGGTTTGAAAAATAACAATTAACAGCAGGGAAGTCTATCAACACTTTCTCCACATCCATTTAAAAGAAAGATATAACTGACATTCAAGCTTTCCATTGATCTGGATCAACTGCAGTCTCGTTTCTGTCTCTTCCGTTTGACTCAGTACCACCCTAGCCTTTCTATGCTGTCAGTTTGCCCTGCAACTCTGTGCATTCAAGCTTTCCATTGATCTGGATCAACTGCAGTCTCGTTTCTGTCTCTTCCGTTTGACTCAGTACCACCCTAGCCTTTCTATGCTGTCAGTTTGCCCTGCAACTCTGTGCATTCAAGCTTTCCATTGATCTGGATCAACTGCAGTCTCGTTTCTGTCTCTTCCGTTTGACTCAGTACCACCCTAGCCTTTCTATGCTGTCAGTTTGCCCTGCAACTCTGTGCATTCAAGCTTTCCATTGATCTGGATCAACTGCAGTCTCGTTTCTGTCTCTTCCGTTTGACTCAGTACCACCCTAGCCTTTCTATGCTGTCAGTTTGCCCTGCAACTCTGTGCATTCAAGCTTTCCATTGATCTGGATCAACTGCAGTCTCGTTTCTGTCTCTTCCGTTTGACTCAGTACCACCCTAGCCTTTCTATGCTGTCAGTTTGCCCTGCAACTCTGTGCTTCGCATGACACAACTGCAGTATGTGAGTTTAAGTCCCCACAGAGTTCTGGTTTCTTCCTCAGCAGATGCTTGTGTCCGGTGAGCTCTCTCACTCTTGGGAATTTTCTGGTATTTTCGTTAAGGACTTTTTGTATTTAAAATCCTGCTGTGACCCAGTCTTAAGGTTGCTATCAGTGTGGGTAGCATCTGCCAGCACAAACTACTTCGTTTCCCTTCCTGTTTTCATGACTTGTGTAAGTTGATCACATTTCTAATATTTGTTGAAAGTGATTGATACCTACAGTATGTGACTATATGCAATATGTACAACATAACATAATGAAATGTTGATGGTGATATGTATATTCTATAGTCTATGTGATGTGAGAAGGAAGGATAGTTATTAGTATACAAAATTAAATCTTACCAGTGGGTAAAGAAATATGTACATAATTTAAAATGAAATCATGGAAGTTTACATGTGCTCAGCACTATTTCATGTAAAAGATATAGAGAGGTGGAAAACACTTGCAACACTTCACCTCTGCTTTAGATATAGAATACAACTGACAAATTATTGTTAAAGGAGATACAAATATTTGCTATTCTTCCTGCTACGTGGGCCAAATATTACATTTACTGACCTAAATATGACTACTATAGACTTAGTAGCCATGGTCATGGGGTATGTTCAGACACATTACTCTTTTGGTTCATTTGAAAATTAAATAATTGAAAAGCACTGTTGTAAAGAAGATGATAATCTGTTTCATTACTGAGCTTCTTATTATAATAAAGGTAGTAATCAATCTGTGATTTTTAAACGCAACATGACCAAGGAGGTTACTGCCAAATTTCATCAGAAACCATTTATTTGTAACACATGACTCTGAATTTTTGTGAAAGTAGTGCACTATATGAAGAAAACAGGCACCTCTACAGTATTTGCTCATAAGCCTAGTCAAGAGGCATGACTGTGCAGCACCGATTGGTTCTCATGCGATCTCCACAATGCCATTAAAGCAGTCTTGCTATTGCTTTCCATTCCCATAGGTACATAATATACAGTACAGTACTACTCCAAGACTACTGCAACAGGCCATTGCTTTCCGTCCTCATACTATTGATTTGGCATTTAGTGGTTTAGCAAATCACACAATATAGTTCACACTGATTTGTCCACTAAGACCAATTTTTCTCATGGTTTAGCTATATTGTTATTTCAATTTAGTGCTAGTCTGTTAACGAATATGAAAAGTAAAACTTATGGTTTCTTATTTTTTTTCATTTCAGTGGTAGTCTTGGTTCAACCATTTTGTTTATAACCGTTGTCTTCTGTATTATGAAGTTCATGAAAGTGATTACATTAACATTGGGATTGTTTGCATTGTGGCCAGAAACACAGGAAATGTGCTGTGAGAGTTATTTTCCTTCTAAGAATGCAGGTAATCTGTCCCTGTGGAAAATTGCATTTCAAACCCCCAAAATTTGCACCAAGAATTTGAAATTTGCATGCAAAAAGTGGTAAAAATTCACAAAAATTTGTTAAAATTGTTTCGTAACTTCATTCTATTTACCACTGTGTCACATTGTTTACTACTGAAATGTTGCAAAAATGTAGAAATGAAACACATTTTCTTCGTTCCTGTTCACTCAGTATTGCAACACTGGCAGAAAAAGTGCACTGTTTGGCCATAATCAGCAAAAGTTGCACCAAATTTGTGGACATTTGCAAATTTGCGACGGCAATTTTCTGTGGGGGGGGAGCATTTTCATTTCATTATGTGTAGTTCAGCACTATTCATTTGGTCAGTAAATAAAAGTGATGATCTTCAGAGTATTATACTGTACTTTAAAAAGTCAGTAATCTCAGACCAAAGTTTACACTGTATGGTCCTTTTTCACAATCCACCATAAGTATTATAATGTATCTTTAAAGTATTCTCTTCCAGTGCCCTACTTTTTTGCATCTTCCTAGTTTTTACCTTCCCAGTTAGTAATTTTGTCGTTCTTGATATATAGCAGTTTTATCCAGTGTACTGGCATGCAACACTTACAGCTAGTGTAATGGTTCTTACTATTTTAATATCTTTTGCAAGATGCTATGATAATGTTTCCTTGACTGTGTAATATTCCTTTAGTCAGTGACTTTGAAGTACTTGCCATGGGATGGATTGCAATTATGGGAAAAAAAGACCTGCAGTGTTCCTTACTTCATTTTTGTTTATTATTTCTTCATGTAGTTTCCCCTTTATGTTACTTGCATTTTCGTGTGGTGAAACTTTTTGTTTTTGTGCAACGTTATTGAAAATTTCTCTACTTTGTAACTTATGGTGATATATTTTCTTTGTTGATGTACTGGACTGTATTCCACATGGCTGAATGGGTATATGTTTGACCAATTTCAAAATGTCTTGGATTTGATTCCTAACTATATATATGTTGTAGGTGCCTTGAGAAAGCATTTCATTCACATTTTCTACAGTCTACCCAGCTATAACATAAATACCTGACTATGGGCAGTGGATGATAGTGTCAGAATGCTAGTATCAGTGCCTGTAAATGACAGCAGTACTGTATGCTTACTATGGAGCTGAGAAAGTCCTTGTGTGATCGGGCCTGCCAGAGAAATAATAGTGAGAAGTCACGCTATCTAGCATTAGCCTGATACAAGATTTATAAACCCCATTATTAATATTATTGTTATTAGTAGTAGTATTACTGTTATTATTTAGTGGTATATAACCCTGTGCACTAACATAGATCATGTCGAGTGTGGCTATACAGTAAGATACTCGGGGATGGCAGCAAGTTCAATATTAACAAAATAAAAAAACAAAAAAAACCTTCATCTTAATAAAGGAACCAGTAGAAAGAAGAAGACAAAAACAAGGTTCAATTTTGGCCAGAGACCTATACTTAAATCGTGGTGTCCGAACATTTTGCTATTGGCTGTTGCTGTCTCTGAGTATTGCTGGAAGGTACTGAAAAGACTACAGAATTTAGATCGTGACTTATTCTGTTATGGGACAAGTAGTGATAACCTTTTTTCAATCCAGTATTATAATTATTATACTGCACACAGTCAGTAGTGTAGAAATGGCACTAGGTAAACATTTTTGTCCAGTCTGATTACCTCATGTCTTTTGTGTGATGATGCAACAGTTTTAGGAATAAATTTCATTTTAGAGGTCTGCTTTAAAGAGAACTATCATGGGCCAGTATGCACTGCCACTTATTGGTCGGATCAGTATCGGATCAGTATTGGGTAACTGCATTTATGTGCTGCTGTTATGATGGTCGATGGTTTCACATAGCATAATCAATGGATGGAAAACAAAATCTGAAATTTGAACTTCAGCTGCAAAATGGACAAAGTGGGGGAGATGGCACAGTCTTGCTTATACATCACAAATGGAATCTTGCACCTTGCACCTTCAGTGAGCAGACGCTGATGCTAAACCTCCTCATTCAAATTTTTTGTGCAGGTTGACAGTTCTGACCAAATTTTATGACATATACTTTAAAAGTTTTTTGAGTTCAAAAATAGTACCGTATGCAACGCCCTTGGTCCATTCTTACAGTATAGATTGCTGTTCACAAGAAACAAGGGCAGTATGAGCATCCAACCACAGATATTATTTTCCTTGGTTTTCTGCACAATGTCATCAGTGATATATTACTAAAAATTGTAGTGTTGCATCACCTCTCATTGTTCTTAATGCATAGCACTGCATTCCTGATAAATTTGTAACTTCCTTCAGTTTTATTGAGCATATATACTATACACTGCTCAGTGGGGGTAAACTGCTTATGGCGTTGATGTTACAATTTCTCAGCTAATATTGAAGATTGGTGATGGTTACAAATGGTTTTAAGGCTTTAATGCATGCTGTTTTCCTAAAATTATTATTTTATACTCATTTATAATTATTTGTACTTTTGTTGCATTTGTATTTTAATCTGCATTCATCTAGGATTATTCATTATTCTGCTACAAAAATTTGCATGTCATTATGGATTTGATATTTACATTACTTTGATGGATATCAGTTTATGCATAATATTTTATGCTTCTCCACAAAATCTTCTGACATATTATTAAATAAAATTTTGAACTTGCCTGCCTAAGAACTGCCTTGAGCCTTTATTTTTGTGTGTGATTTAACAGGGGTCTACAGTACTGTGGTTCCCTTTTATTTTACCTTAGACTGATCTCTCTCCAAACTCAGAGAAACAGAAGTAGGTGTTAGACCATACCATTTCCCTGATATACAGGAATCCGAAAGAGGTAGAACACCGAAAATCTGCAGGCTTAATGGAATCTGGAATAACAAGGCTGAAACAGCTTAGACTTGCACTTGTGTTTACCTCTGTCACTGTAAGGACGTGTGCATTTAAGGCTGTTTGTGTAGAAAGTCCACTGTATCAGTACTGTGGTAAACCAAAGTGAAACCATAGATCTTTCATTACATACCTCATCAGCTGTGCTCGTCTATGAAAGAAATCAACAGGAGGATACATTACAATTGACATAATGAATGAGGAAGATTTTTAGAGACAACGAGGTGTTGTGTGATATACTGTGCCTGTAAATGCATAGAAAAAGAGCTAGCAAACTTGAACTTTATGTACTGGAAATACATGGACTCCGAGAGTTGTAATACTCTCACATGAAGTCCTATTTTTTCTTGATCAAACTATATTCATGATCTTATTACACTGCACAAACTGAAAATTATAGATCAGCATTTGCACTGAGAATGTGTGAGAGTCCATGATGACATGAAAATACGTGGAGCACTACCAGTTTTGCATAAGCACATTTTCACTGTGTTCATTAATCTTCAGCAGTTTGTTTATTTCTACTGTTAACTGACTCATTCCACTTTTTTAAAGTTTACAGACTACACTCAGGCTGCTGTCATAGGCTGTCTTAGAAGGGTAAGGGCATGCACTAAAAGTGACCAGGTAATTGTCTTTGACCTGGATTGTGACCTGGCCTTTCCTTACAAATGATGGTATTATCTCAGCATACAGTGCATAATTGCATCTAAGCAAAGGAAAAATAGGTATATATACAATTAAAATGACAGTGAGTTTGAGTATGTAAGGTCTCATTTTATTCATGTGTTGCTGGCATAATAAGGCAATAAAAATTAGAAAAATGAGGCCAAAGACTAATCTTTATTTCTGTTAACTTTTATAAACCTCTAAGTCTTCAAGCAATTCAACATCATCCGACACTCTTTCTAATATCACAGATGAGCCATTTAAAAGCAACAATGATGCATCCTCCATGAGCTTGGACAACTGCTGATCTGTTGGCAACTTGTTACCTAGGTCGGCATGAAATAAGCGGAGTTTCTGGGGAAAACACAAAGGGTTAGTTCGGTTAAGAGCTGAGAGGAATCTGGAAAAGCAATAATGCTCTTAGGTAAATTAGTAATCATTCCTTCTAAAATTCTTGAATCATTTTTTTCAGCCTAAGTTCAGTGTTCTTAATCAACCAGCCATGACATAAAATCTCTGATCTGTCATGGCCTCATAGGAAGGTTCAACAGCATATGAATGACGGAGTAATGTTTAAATTTATTAGTAAACACGTGTTATGAGAAAACAGACCTACAAAGTATATTAAAAGTGCAAGGCATTGGCCTGTTCTATATGGTTGGCCTGATTCAGCCACACAGAAAACAATTCGCGAACTTTTTTGAAAAGGTCAAGTCTCAGTACTGTCACTCTCTTTTCAATAAAGCCTCAACTTTCTGCGCCTTCATGCAGACATCCTTTATTTAACATAGTACTTCGTTATAAAAACAAATTGTCTTGAGAAATAATGTCAGGGTACATTTGCTTCATTACTATGTCTAGATTTACTCAGTGACTCCCCCAAGTCGGATTTTCCGGCTCAAGCCGAAACCTGTTTTAGACACCAAGCCAGAAAATCCAGCTCACTGTTTAACAATGTAATCTTCGAAAGAACGAAAAGCCGACGGTATGAAAACGTCTGCGCATGTGTGAGTTTATTATCGACAACTTCCTTCCATGAGATTTGATCTTAAAAAAAAGTTATGAATGCTTTTTAGTAAGGTGCATGCTGAATTTATTGTGATTCTGAAAACAGCATGGGTCCTTTGGTGAAAATCCTATGGGGAGTCAAAGAGTTAACAATGCGGAAACAGAATGTGAAAAAATTTGGAAATTATGTTTCCACAACAGCTCATCTCTATTGCGGAGACAAAGGTAATGCTCCCACTGGCGTGAAGCTTGCAAAAACCAGCATTTTTTTATATGACCAGCTTTTGCTAAATAAAGAGAGGAATGTTTATATTCCTGAAAAAAAGGATAGGTAGTGCAATTGTTTTCAAAGAGTCTCTTTCTGACAATAAATGGAGTTATTTTCATTCTGAGTGGAGAGGACAGGAATAAAAAAGTGTCAGGCTCTAACTTGAAAGGGACAGTAGTTCTAAACATTAAGGGATGGTTTGATGACAAAAAAAAACTGAGCATAAAACCCCGGTTACCTTTTCTGCTCCAGTATTGTTGTTGTTTGTTATGGAAGCCCTGTCAGCAATGACATCTATGATGTGGCCAATTGTCCATACCTGCAACAGCAAAGAATTTTGGTACTTTGCATTAAAAATCCTCAACACTTATGAACATATGGTTTTATATATGTTGTAAATTGAGGACAGGCCATGCATCAGTGAAGAAATACCACAACAGAATTAACCCTATGCAAAAACCAAACTGTTGGCACTGTCAGCTGCTGCTCCACTGTCAATGTCTGACAGACCCATGCTGCCAGCTCTTCCATGACCCCCAACCACTGACAACACCGTATACACATCAACAACACGCTATATACATCAACAACACACTATACACATCAACAACACAACAACTGAAGACGTACATTTGTCCAGAGGCAATAAATTGTCAAAAGCGTACTGCTCACAGCTGGAGGGATTATTCCATCATCATCATCATCATCTATGCTGTCACTGAAATGGATACCCTCTTCAACCACTAAACATGAACATTTGCTAAAATTATGTTCAAATAAGAGAAACCTCACTCCAAAATGAGATAAGAAGCCTGGGATCATATGCAACCACATCTCTTGCTGAGTGAATCTTCATTTAATTCCAAAGGAACAAAGTCTGGGTATATGATGTAACCTTTCTTTTTCCTTCCCTGACTTATCACGGTGACCACCGTTTTCAAATAAAGTGCCTAGCTGAAACAAGATGATAACTGTGTGTTTCAAAATTCTGCATAAGATCAGATTATAAGTATTATTCCTGCAAATGCATGTGCAAGTCAGGAACTTTACAGCATAACATACCTTTGAGAAGAACATAGGGTGAGGAGGCTTTTTTGACTCCAAAGGTAAAACGATGTTGAAGTATATTCTCTCAGTCTGTGGCAAGCCCTGATCCCCAACAGCTTTCCCTTTAAGTTTCATCAAGGCTATTTTGGCAGCCATCTGGATAGCTTTTGGGTTTGTGGGTTTTGCCTTTGGCTTGAATTCTTTTTGAGCTACAATCAAAGAACAAATAAAAAAATGTAATACGCCTTGCAAATATGGGTCTATCTGCTTTTCCTCGGAGTCTGTGAACAGTTGAACACCCCATTTCCAAAACTGAGAAGCATAGAAAGGAAACGAGAACAGCATAAAACAAAAATGTCCACTAAAAGTGATTACAACGATGATAATCTAAAGGCCTTTTACAATCTTTGTTACTTACAGAAAAATCTCACTGTTATAACTGACAAATATCTCACAACTTAATCAAAATTCATACTGAAATGATAGACACATTTTACAAATCTGATCATGGCATGGAGGTTTAGAAATAGTTCTGGAACCTGGATTTACCCTGAGAATAATATCACTATGTTTGTATATTTGAGGTCTGATTAGCGATTGGGGAAGGCAAAGAGAAACAACTCTTCAGCCTCAATGTTCCGAATGGAATTGCATTATCTTTTGCTGCAGGATTACATTGAGTTATATGACCCAAGTGATCTGGAGTTCATACTGGGCATTACAAGTATTTGAGGAAAAATATTTCATTCCAAGTATTCTCGGTCTAAAAATCTGATAGACACTGCGAGGTGCAAAATCATGCAACCAGTCAAAATGAAACTTTTGCCACTGTTTGGTTAAACTAAATTACTGGCATGACATGAAAACTTAACTATGTTCTTTCGTCAGGTGAAATATTTTTCACCAAACATTCTGACACCCTACACTTGCCCTCTCCGATGTCATGATCAGTGTCCATGTTCTATGACAAAATCTTGAATGCAAAAACAAGGTAATTATATGCTTAAAGTTACCTAAAATCCCTTGGACATGCTCTGTTGTTTTAGACACATCCGGTTTCTTCTCAGGGAGTTTAACACAGTTATGGTCTTCTTGCAGACGGTGACTTCAACAAACAGTAAAGAAATTTCAATGCAAAATTAGTCTTTGTTTTCCACTTATCATGTACAATGTGTCAAGGATATGTACTCAAATAATATTGGTACAAAGAATAAATACCTCATTAATTTTAAGTATAGAGGGTATTTATCTCAATAATGTAAATATTGAGAATAATATTAAGTGTACAGAATAAGTACCACAATAATACAAGTATAGAAGATAGGCACCTTAATAATATAGGCATAATATATATAATAATAATAATAATAATAATCTATAGTAATCTCAGTAATATTTAAACAAGATTTTACATCCACAGATTCAGTTATTATTCTACAATTTTGTTTGATAACAACTACATTTCTATAACAATAATAATGATGTTGGAAATTTATGTGCACACCTCTGGCCATGTGCAAAGAGCCAATCAGTGCACATGGCAGTGAGTAACTCTTGCCACCCTAACAAAAACAGTGCTCTCCTACCTCAAACAGAAGCTGAGCTCACAATGTGGACACACAATCTGCGTCAGCTCACGTCTGTCACAGCCATCAATTGCACAGGGGTATGATTTCTCTCCATGGTACTCAACTCGTTCATCTTGAGTCTGTGACAATGACAAAAATCCTTAGTTACAAATATGGAGAATTGCAAAATGGACTGCATGCAGTTTTCGGGTTGGTACCACATGATAATCATGCGTCAAAAATCAATATGCCACAGCAGTGTGCAGCAAGACTTACAAATATAGATATGGAGCTATGGCCCCACTGTTATTATACACTTGCCAATCATAACAGAGATGTTAGCATTTTTTTTTTTTCACCAAAATACTGCAGTACTAGCAATAAATAAGAATCACTGACTGCTGCATTAAAATCTTATTGATGAAACTAATATTACTATGAAAATAGGCAGTGATGCTTAAATATTCCAATATAAATGTACATATATAAACGCTCAGGAAAATGATATACATACAAACACTTACTTACTGCTGAACACATGTGCTCATCCCTTGATCTATGTTGTAAGCTTTGAAGGAAAACAAAATCAAGAATCGCCTCAATAAAACTCACTGTTACACAATAATCAGTAGCAGTCCTACGAACAGTACTTAACAGCAGTGAATACATATTAAAACAACTGCCTATATTGTTAGAAGTGACTAAAATTTTACATCACCAAAGTCTCCTCCTATTGATAGGTAACACAGTTCAATGCCGGTATTGTGTTGCCCAGACTTACTTTTTATCTCACTTAAATGCATCAAACTTAATTTTTCAAAACTTTGAATACGCATGAGGTGGATAAAGGAGTAAATTTACGATAATGGCAAAATTTGAAAAAAAAAAAAGGCTTAAAATTCTAAAAATTTCAGGAAAGTTTGGGATCTTTTCTGCTGGAAATTGAACCTCATTACTGAGCTTGCAAGAAAATGTGATAATATGATGGACACTTTAGTCTTATTGAAGTGATCCCAAACTCCTCATGTCAGCTTATGAACTCATACAGACTATGATGAAACAGTTTCCATGTGAATCAATGCATACTCTGATACAGTTTCAAAGAGTAATGATTTGCCTTTATTTCTAACTAAAATTCACAGAAGAAATGCAGCTTGTCACTGGCCTGGCAACTGTTTATTATAAAATAAGAAATACCTCATATATATGAATACATAAAGTAACTCTATTAGCATACCAGAATATCTTGCCACATCCATCACACTGAAAGGGGAGAAAATCTGAGGATCAAATCAGAAGACAGTTCTCAGAATCAGATCAAATTACTCATTACTCATTACAAATTACCTCATTACTTCACAGATATGCATCTCTGAGTGAATTAGGACCTACCCTTATTTACTGATAGGCCTGAGACATCAACGCATGCTGTGAGGTCGATCTCAGATGCTCTCAAGTAAATCATCAATTAACCATTTTTAAAACTTTTTTGCCTCTAAACAATTTTCTCAGGTTTTATGGGGAAGGCCTGCTTTTTAATGGACAGTCATAACAAATTATAGTAACTGATGCATAGGTGTAAGCTGGATTTGATCGAATGAAAATATGGCTGGCAGATGGATATCTTGTTGATGCACTGATTCTAAGGTTGGTTTCTGAATCGGTGGGTTTCATTCACTTTTCTGAGAGTCAACTCTATTTTCANACTAAATAGTGCCTGGTAAAATAAAGTAAAATGGACACAGATTCCCATGATATCAAAATTCCCCCCCTGGAGCCCTTATTACTGGAAGCAGGGCATGCCAAAAGAGGGAAAGGGGGAGATGAAATATACCCCCTAACTCGTAGGACCAAAAAGTGAAAGTACAGTTACAGGTCTGTAACCTAAAAAAGTCGGAAACAATGTATAAGGTTACAATTTTATATTTTATGCCCAATTTTTTTTTCCATCTTTCATTTTCATGTTTCAACTATAAACATAATTTCAGTTATTCAACAAAGGTTTCTAGATGTAGAATGAAGTCATGGCATATTAATGTCACTTTGCAACCGAGTTTTATGGAAATTTTAGCTAGGTTTTTGTATTCGCCTATTCTGCTTAACCCACTAAGTCTAACATTCTGATTGCCCGCGTCTCCTTTGCATTCCTGAGGGACCTGTTTTTAACAACAACAACAACAACAACAACAACAACAACAACAACAACAACAACAACAACCACCACGACCACCACCACCACCACCACCACCATAACAACAACTATACAAAAACAATCACCACCGCTACCACAACAACAACAACAACAACAGCAGCAGCAGCAGCAGCAACAACAACAATTAAACATGCTAATGAAAGCATGGCGCTTAACATCATGCATTCCCCCTACCACTGCTCTCTTCCTCTCAAACCTCTTCCCTCAAAGCATCTGAGGCAAACATCCTTCTATCCGGCGATTCATAATGGTGGCAGATGGAAAGTCATATTATTCATTTTGGCTATCAGCAATAATATAATATTTGACAAGTACACAGTAAAAACAATAACTGCAATATTTATCCAATGATCAGTGAGCAAAGAAAAGGGTGAGTAAATAAAAATCTTGACCTTTTATAACCGGGTGGAAAGGTGTATAAAGAGTTCCTTATTATTAAAGGGAAGAAATGTGAGCTCAGTCTGAAATTTTTTGGATTATTTTAGGGAAGTGTGTCACCAGGGATTTTGCCAAATAACTGTGAAGGATCAATTTTGAGGGAAAATGACGTAAAAAACTACACTAGAAAATTTCCTGTAACTACCGGGAATCGAACCTGGGTCTCTCAGCTTGCAAAGTGTGAACGTATTACCACTACACTACAGGGACGCTAACTTCACAGGGATTTAATCCTTAAACACCTACTGCCTGAATCGGTCCCTACTTCCACGTGCAAGCCTAGTGTTCATCTATGACCCTAACATACTTCCCGACTGCATATACTTTGGCTCTCATTTTTGTTCCATACAAAAAGCACGCCATGTTATCTCAAAACAAATCTTACCTGATTCCACCAACTGAGTTTTGTAGGTTGTGACCAGAAATGTGATTACTTCATATCGCTAAGCAAGGGCTGCGACTCTGGTCATGATGTCCTGTAATTTCGATTTAAGCTAGCTCGTTTCATTTTTTATTTTAAATTTCTTTATACTTTTGCTTTATTTAACATCCCCTGGGACGAGATGGCTGTATTGGGAGCTGGGACGTGATGCTAGGTGCTCGCAGGCAGCATGATATCTGTACTCTATTAACATGCCAGGTCATGTAATTGAGGCAGCACTTAAACAGTTGTAAAGCTTGACCAAGTTCTTTTTAAATTGTTTTCAATGTACTCTGAAAAGGTCATCAGAATGTTTTGCATTTTATTGAAGCAAACAATAATGATAAAATTAAAGATAAAAGCTCTCCAGCTTAGCAGATTCACTACTCGTAAGTTCCTGATAGCGTAACCATTTTACACATTTTCCATGTCCACAGACATGCCAGCTGTTTTCTATTTTGAACACGACAAAGCCACTGGAGCAATAGCCAATGCGAACGACTTGGCTAGTGGACCAAACAGGTCTGGAGTAATATTTTATAAGACATATTATTTTCCACAATTTAGATAAGAATTTCATGGTCTTTTAAAAATCATGATTAAAAAAACAAAACTCTCTGGTGCAGAGTAGGAAGGGCAATGTGTACCTATGAGATGGAATGAGAAAGTTGACAAGAACAGCTAAAGGAAGGTGTCCTTTAGAAATGCAATTACGTTAAAAGACAGCGCTAAAGTAAACCAATGATGAAAACAATATAAATCATATAAAGGTATACACAGAGGAAAGGGAAAGTGGAAGGGATCAGCATAATATATATTTTCCGGAAAGGGCCCATAAAATATTAAACTGAAGACAATACACCCCATGCTCCACACACACCAAAAGGAATTTAAAAAATCAAAAAACAAAGTGGCTCGGGATTTGGGAGCCAAACAGTGATTCAATACTGCAATTCACCTGTACTGTGTGGCGGACTGAAACCTAAGAAATGACTCAGCCAAGCCGCTACTGATACTAACTCCTAAAGAAGCTCATGACGTGAACCGCAGAAGTAGAATGATAAAGATTAAACAATCAGTTACAATGTAATAGGACTACGTATAAGCTTATAAACCATCACAACTACACACTGAAGGGAAACAAAAAGACAGTATTAAACTGTCACAGCTACACATTGCATGGAAGCAAAGCGATAACATTCTAAGAGAAAAATGTTAACTGGAGAACTTGTAGTGCATTAAAGTAAAAGAAAAAAAACATAAGAAGGAAAAGAACACTAAACAGCACTAAACAGACAAAGAAATAAAAATAAAAAGAGTGGCACGGGGACCCCAGCGTACACTGCCCTAGGATCATTTCAGGATATCTACATATCGGATCACCTAACACATGTAGTTGCGAGGGCACTGAACCACGTGACATGGCTGAGTCAAGCTAATATTACAAACATTAGTGCCTCTTGACTCGTAGCGACAGCTTCTAACCCGTATATTGACCCGGACTGTCACTGCCAAACTCCACCCCCAACCCTCAATTCCTCTATGGTGGCGTATTATGGGAGGAACCTGGTCAGACCCAAAGCTTTACAGGTTAGTTCGGCATAAACTAACCGTACCAGGACCTTCGTCACACCGGACGTTAACGCCACACCGGAAAAGGGGCCAGTTCCCAACACATAAGCTTCCGCTGGTTGGGTGATTATGTATTATTGAAATTTCGGGATTTGCTTATATGGTATGCTTTGTCGGATGTGTGAATCTTGTGGGTGTAGGGATTTAGGTAAATGACGAAAATTTAATCAAGAAATGGTCAAATTACCTAATAAACTGCGAGGGAGGTTTAAGTGGACCGGGTGCAACAATTATGTGTAATTATTTTTTTTGNGGAAAAGGGGCCAGTTCCCAACACATAAGCTTCCGCTGGTTGGGTGATTATGTATTATTGAAATTTCGGGATTTGCTTATATGGCATGCTTTGTCGGATGTGTGAATCTTGTGGGTGTAGGGATTTAGTTAAATGACGAAAATTTAATCAAGAAATGGTCAAATTACCTAATAAACTGCGAGGGAGGTTTAAGTGGACCGGGTGCAACAATTATGTGTAATTATTTTTTTTGCTATGCATCGTTTAAATTCAATATTTATCAAAATCACCAAACTTATATCGAAAATATCCGCCATTGCTCGATCAAGCCATTCCCATCATGCCTTCATTTAAGAAGGACCTCGTAAACAGTAACGAATGAACACTAGTGAGCATCGATCAGTAATCAGTAATCACAAATATTTATATTCAGGCCAGAGTTAAAACCACAGCTACACACCATGTAATCATAGATTACTTAACCGGCATGAAAGCATAAGAAAACAAATAAATTAACAAGATCTCCTGTCCAAAGTTTTATTGTTATTTTTTTTCTAATCATTCATCCACCTTTCCATCCTTCATCCCTCATTTAATCTTTCATTCTTAATTGTTTTCTCGTCTTCGTTCAAACTGCAGTATTAGGAACAATGGCAGTTTAGTGCCAGAATCTCATTCTATTCTTATTAATTAACCCGTGATGCAATGGCAAATTGTAGAGAGATATCAATAGCCTATCTACTTTAAAGTAACCCTGTGGAATCTGAATATCTAAGCGCATCTTCGATATAAATTCTCATTACATGTACTCATATTCACAACTTGCGTAGACGATGTTGACACAAGGACAAAGCAGTGCCTATGATTTGAACAGTATTCTGCATTATGTTTCATTTTGTGAAATTCTAGATTGTCCGCAACACTTCCACAATACTAATTTCCACAGTGGAGTAATCAAATTCATCCTGCCCATCTTCTAAATCGCTCAGATGACAAACGAGAAAGTTCCTCACTAGACTAAGTTTGTGTTGCTGAATAGATCTACCGATTACAACAAAATAAAATTAAGCTAAGTAGATGGTTTAAAGTTTATGATGAGATTGCAAAAAAAAAAAAAAGAGCCCAACGCTTTTGAACTGGCGTAAACAATGGATTGTGGCAATACATAATGTAAACTGTAAAGTCAGCGCTTGGATGGTGGAAACAAAAAGGAGGCGAAATAAAAGGATATATGGTGAGAACAATGGCCAGGATGGGGTTTAGTAATTTTTAAAGAAAGAAAGAAAGAAAGGAAGAAAGAAAGGAAGAAAGAAAGAAAGAAAGAAAGAAAGAAAGAAAGAAAGAAATCCACATCACATAGAATATGACTGATGCACCACTTATAAGAAAGACACAAGGAAGAGAGCCAATTTGTGCAGTGTGAAAGATATGATACTCAGAAGAAAGAAGGAGAGACGAGAGGAAAAAATGAACAAAATGCAGAATATTACAGGGTTTTGTTGGTTTTTTTTAAAGTAGCTGCAGACTTACTAACATCGCCCTCTCTTTGTCGCACACCTCAGCTTGTCAGTTTCCATTATTCCCTGGAATACTGTACTTGCACATCCAGTGAGAATTACAAAATTTCTCTGAACAAAGTTTTAATCGAGCCCTGAAAGTGGCCCATAACACAAACTGCACTATAAATTACATACACTCATTAAAACGTGTCTCCAGTAATACAATTGGCCTTCAATCCTGCCATACACATACCGGAGAAAGGTGTGTATTGGGACCAACACGTGTTCATGAGTACGTATTCACTACACAAAATCAAAGAATGTTAAGGGCGGAATGTAATGTCAGTGTCATTTTCAGTATCATGGAGGGCTGGGGGAGGCGGAA
>JAWQUT010000010.1:4447760-4468003 GCA_033807755.1 Ellobium chinense | reverse complement strand
GGGGGGGAGGAGGAGAGGGGCGTTGTTGTGGTTATGAAGACCTGAAAATGATTCGCCCTTTCTCCCGCATTTCCCACTCTCTCTCTCTAGCGTGTCCTCACCCCACTCCAGGCACCCGAATGCAGTTTCGTTTTTACTATACATGTAGTATAATGTATGAACCCCTTTCCCCACCTTTCAACAACTATTCTGCCATCTCACTAGCCACCCCACTCGATCCCTTCGTCACCTAAGAAAAAAGGGGCACGAGAGAGAAGTTACGAAAGGAAGGAAGGAAGGAAGAAGGAAAGAGAAGAAAGGAATGCGAGGAATATAATTGACTCACCCGAGAAAGCGCAGAATACTGCACCTAGTTTAATATTACAGTGACCCCCCACCCCCACCCCCACACACCTCAATTAACCATACCTCAGTAAAGATCTGTGACTGGTGGCCGTATGCGTATTCCTGACGTTAGTTAGCGCAATATTGTAACCACAGGAAACTCCCAAATTATTAAAAGTGTCACTGTTAATTAATGCAAGCATTGTGCATATGACCACAGGTGCATAATCCTTACGCTGTTTAACGCACTGTGGTAACCACAGGAAACTCCTAAAACATATTGTAATGAATGCTTTACCAATACGTTAATTAACGCAAGGATCATGATGGTCACTGGGACGTCAGGAACACGTGGCCATGAGCACGACAATCACAACAGTAAACAAAAACTTTAGCAAAATGATTGACATCATTATTTATTAGCCTTTATCCAGTACAAAATATCCCGCAATCATACAAAGTTTCTTCATGCGGGAGTCTAATAAGTCATAATATTTCCAAGAGTACCTTCACTCATAATAATGCACCAGGAATGTCAGAGGAATCGAAGCTTTGTTGTGTTGGATAAAGCAACAGCAGCACTTGAGAATTTCCCTAATTCAATCTACAGTAATTGTTTGTTACTGCATAATATCTTACAACTGCCGTTCATTGTAGAAAACAGGCTCCCCAAATCAGGCAATGGAGTATATAAAGTCTCTAGGCTGAGTAAAGGTTCCTCCCTCCTTCCTCTTCCCTTTCATTTCCTTTCCAACTATTTTTTGTCCTCTCGAGTGGGGTCCCTTAAAGTGCGACTAAAGTACTTTTATGGTGTAGTGCACAGAATCCTGTGAAATTACTATTTTAACATGCATCAGTGATTCAAACTTCCTACTGACCTTCTCAAACCCATCAAATCTAACGCGTTTCGAAGAAATCACAAAGAATAACACATGCCCATGCCCTCCTGTGTTAGCGTTACCGCTGCTCGCCTCGCCAGAAATACGTGACGTCACCAACACTGTGTACACGCCTCAAGGCTATTACGCGTCGGGCTCAAGGCTATTACGCGTAGCGCTGCACTCAGTAGGGCTCGCTCCCACGTGGAAACAATGGGTTATTGTTGTGCGGTAAACTGTAAATCTAGAGATGGATCCACAGAAGACACCGTACAGCACGTGGAGGCATCTGTTTAAGTAAACACTGATGTGGACATGCATGCTAGCAAAGTTAGATCTAGATCGAGACTAGTCTACTAAGTTGAGAGTAGTCTAGACTAGCACTTGGTCAACAATGCAGAGAGCTAAACTGTGACAGAATGCTTGCTTACCATTCCTGAAATGGTGGTCCAATAGTCTTCTCCTCAATTATATCCTCGTCATCTGTTTTCCGGCGTAGGGGCTCGAACTGATACGGCTCGACCGGTGCTGTCATTCTTCTCGATCGAAAACACCGCGACTTCCGCGCTGACGTGACGTTTCCGGTACGGTTTTTTTCTTACAATTTCAGAATAGGTTAAAAGTTGTAAAATTAATTTCGAAATATTATTTTTTAGCAAAAATGATGACTTTTGATCTAAAACTTGATATTGAAAATATAAAAACTGTCGGAAATCACATTTTTTCTAGCACTTTAGTCGCACTTTAAAGACACGAGGCCCCCTAAAGACATGAGGCCATTTGAAGACACGGGGTCCATTCGGCCTACACAGAAATCCACTGCTGGTGATGTTATCTCGTCAGGTTCCCGTCATAGCAGTGAGTTGGTAGAAAGGCATGATCCCTTATGGTATGAAGATATGAAGATGACAATAGCTCTTGGCGTTTTGATATTCAATTTTAAATAGTCCCAATAAAATCAGAAAACTAGCATGGGGAGGGAGGGGGTAAAGGGGTTGGATTTGAATTTCAAAGGCTTAGATAGGTGCAAAAACATTGTAGACTCAGAATAAGTGAAGTTTAGCCATTCAAGTATAAATTTTGTGGTTGTTGCTAGGTGGGTAAGGTTACCCTGTTTACTGATTGAAAAGACCTAAAATACTAGGTAGCCTGCTTCACTGCCTAAGTTCTCAAAATCTAATTGGTTGAGGACCAATTTTCTTTGTTTCAAAATTTGGAGAATAAGCTAAGCAACATGTTTGGAAAGTATTTTGGCACGGGACCCCTGGATAAATTAATGAGAGGTGTAAAATCTTATATTACCAACAGTGAAAAAAACATTTGATTTTCATACCTTATACTTTCAGACCAATGGAGTGATGAACGGCGAAGCAAGTGTATACAGTCTGAAGCTTTTGCCAGTGTCAGGTTTCAACACTCTATTCCTGGGCTCATAAATTTTAATTCAACTTCACCTTCCGCTTTTAACCTTCTCGTCCCCAATGAGAGAGGGAGGAATGGTTTGGTGAGTGAGTGGGTGGGTGAGCGGATGGGTAGGGTGAGTAAGTAGGTGAGTGAATGGGTGGATGAGTGAATGGGTGGGTGGGTGAGNGAGTGAATGAGTGGGCGCTGTGGGGTTAGGTGGAATGGAGTTCAGTGGAGTGAAGCGGAATGCTTTGGTGAGGAAGCGGAGTGGAGAGGAGTGGAGAGGAGTGGAGTAGATAGAGTGGAGTGGAGTGGAGTGGAGTGGAGTGGAGTGGAGTGGTGTGGTGTGGTGTGGAATATGCAGGGAGTGGCGTGAAGCGCGTGGCATGACATGACGTGACGTGGCGTGCATCGCGTGAGATGGAGTGGAATGAAAGGTAAGTGAGTGACTCTCAGCTTCCGCCTCATTTTCCACTTTCCATCGTCCTTATATCCAGTCCGGGACTGAAAAAAAGACATTTACTTAACATCTCCTGGGATAATATGGCTGTACTGAGGGCTGGAACGTGTTTTTAGGTGCTCGAAAGCATTATGATATCTGTACTGTTTTAAAACGACTGATCATTTACGAAAGACAGAACTTGAACACTCGTAAGTTCCTGATAACGTCATCCTATAGACGTTCCATGTCCACAGACCATGCCAGTCATTTTCATTTTTGAACAAGACGACGCCTTTGGAGCAAATGACAATGAGAACAACTCGGCTAGTTTAACTAGAAAGATCTGAAGTTTTATTTTAGAAGAGGTATAGGTATTGTTTATACTGTGTTTTCATTTTAAAAAAAAACAACTTTCAACGTACATAGTAGAGATAAAGGCGTGTCTGGAGTGTAACATGTAAAGGACAAAAGAATGTGTATGAGATGGAATGAGAAAGTGGACAAAGCCAGCAAAGGGAAGGAGTTTTTTTTTTTTTAGAAAAGCAATGACGGTAAAGGACAAAGTTAAAGTAAACTAATGAGGAAAACAATATAAAGCATACACAGCTATACGCGGAGAAAAGGGAAAGGGGAAGGGCTCAGCCCAATATATGTTTTCCGGAAAGGACCCATGAAATATTAAACTGAAAACAATACACCCGGACCCCATGCACCACACACACCAAAAAAAAAACAACATAAAGTGGGAGCCAAACAGCGATTCAGTACTGCAATTCACCTGTACTGTGTGGCGGACTGAAATCCAAGAAATTACTTAGCCAAGCTGCTACAGATACTAATTACTAAAGGAGCTCATAAAGAGGGAAAAACCACAGAAGTAGAATGATAAAGATTAAACAAGGGTGACTATCTATCAATAATCAGTTTACAGTGTAATAGGACTACGTATAAGCTTATAAACCATCACAACTACACACTGAAGGGAAACAAAGCAACAATATTCTAAAAGAAAAATTTTAACTGGAGAACATGTAGTACATTAAAGTTTAAGAAAAAAAAACAACAAGAAGGGGAAAAAAACTAAACAAAACTAAACAGACAACAAAAAAATAAATAAAAAGAGTGGCACGGGGACCCCAGCGTACACTGCCCTAGGATCATTTTAGGATATCTACATATCGGATCACCTAACACATGTAGTTGCGAGGGCACTGAACCACGTGACATGGCTGAGTCAAGCTAATATTAGAAACATTAGTGCCTCTTGACTCGTAGCGACAGCTTCTAACCCGTATATTGACCCGGACTGTCACTGCCAAACTCCACCCCCAACCCTCAATTCCTCTATGGTGGCGTATTATGGGAGGAGCCTGGTCAGACCCAAAGCTTTACAGGTTAGTTCGGCATAAACTAACCGTACCAGGACCTTCGTCACACCGGACGTTAACACCACACCGGAAAAGGGGCCAGTTCCCAACACATAAGCTTCCGCTGGTTGGGTGGTTATGTATTATTGAAATTTCGGGATTTGCTTATATGGCATGTTTTGTCGGGTGTGTGAATCTTGTGGGTGTAGGGATTTAGGAAAATGACGAAAATTTATTCAAGAAATGGTCAAATTACCTAATAAACCGCGAGGGAGGTTTAAGTGGACCGGGTGCAACAATTATGTGTAATTATTTTTTTTGCTATGCATCGATTAAATCCAATATTTATCAAAATCACCAAACTTATATCAAAATATCCGCCATTGTTCCACCAAGTCATTCCCATCATGCCTTTATTTAAGAAGGACCTCGTAAACAGTAACGATTGAACACTAGTGAGCATCGACCAGTAATCGGTAATCACAAATATTCAGGCCAGAGTTAAAACCACAGCTACACACCATGTAATCATAGATTACTTAACCGGCACGAAAGCATAAGAAAACAAATAAAAAAGCAAGATCTCTTGTCCAAACTTTTATACTTATTTTTTTCTTTCCTTCTTTCATCTCTTATTTAATCTTTGACTCTTTATTGTTTTCTCTTCTTCGTTCAAACTACAGTATTAGAAACAATGGCAGTTTAGTGCCAGAATCTCATTCCGTTCTTATAATTAACCTGTGATGCAATGGCAAATTGTAGAGAGACATCAATAGCCTATCTACTTTAAAGTAACCCTGTGGAATCTGAATATCTAAGCGCATCTTCGATACAAATTTTCATTACTCATATTCACAACTTGCGTAGGCGATGTCGACACAAGGACAAAGCAGTGCCTATGATTTGAACAGAATCCTGCATTATGTTTTATCCTCTGATATTCTAGGCTGTCCGCACAGACTACCACAATACTAATTTCCACAGTGGAGTAAATAACTATACAGTCACATTCATCCTGCCCATCTTGTGACACGGGGCCTTCTAAACCGCTCAGATGACAAACGAGAAAGTCTCTCACGATACTAAATTTGTGTTGCTAAATAGATCTACTGATCACAACAAAATAAAATTAAGCTAAGTAGCTGGGGCAAAGTTTATGATGAGATTGCAAAAAAGGAAAAGAGCCCAACGCTTTTGAACTGGTGTAAACACTGGGGTTTCTGCCGCAAAGCGTATTGTGGCAATACATATTGTAAACTGTAAAGTCAGCGCTTGGATGGTGGAAAAAAAAGGAGGAAAAATAAAAGGATATATGGTGAGAACAGTGGCCAGGATGGGGTTTATTAATTCTCAAAGATAGAAAGAAGGAAAGAAAGAGAGAAAGAAAGAAAGAAAGAAAGAAAGAAAGAAAGAAAGAAAGAAAGAAAGAAAGAAATCTATATCACATAGAATATGACCGATGCACCACTTATAAGAAAGACACACGGAAAAGTGCCGATTTGTGCAGTGTGAAAGATATGATACTCAGAAGGAAGAAGGACAGACGAGAGGAGAAAATGAACGAAATGCAGAATATTACAGGGTTAGCAATTTCAAAAAAAGTCAGCTGCAGACTTACAAACATCTCCCTCTCTCTGTCGCACACTTCAACTTCCATTATTCCTTGGAATACTGTAGTTGTACATCCAGTGAGAATTAGAAAATTTCTCTGAACAAAGTGTTAATCAAGCCCTGAAAGCGGTCCATAACACAAACTGCACTAGA
Organism: Ellobium chinense; assembly: GCA_033807755.1. Classification (NCBI taxonomy): domain Eukaryota; kingdom Metazoa; phylum Mollusca; class Gastropoda; order Ellobiida; family Ellobiidae; genus Ellobium; species Ellobium chinense. The sequence goes on along the minus strand of JAWQUT010000010.1, from coordinate 4,461,824 downwards.
AATTAAAACGTGTCTTCAATTGCAATGGGCCTCCAGTCCTGCCCTACACATACTGGAGAAAATGTGTGTTGGGACTAACACGTGTTCATGAGTACGTATTCACTTACACAATATCAAAAGAATGTAATGTCAGTGTCACTATCAGGATCATGGAGGGCTTGGGGGAGGAGGGGGATGAGGTTGTGGGTATGAGGACCTAAAAATGATCCGCCTTTTCTCCCCCTTCTCCAACTCTCTCTAGCGTGTCCCCACCCTTCTCCAGGCGCCCGAATGCAGTTTCGTTTTCACTATACATGTAGTATATAATGTATGAACCTAGGAAAAAAAGGGGCAAGAGAGAGAAGTTAGAAAAGGAAGGAAGGAAGAAAGAAGGAAAGAGAGGAAAGGAATGCGAGAAATTTAATTCACTCACCCGAGAAAGCGCAGAACACTACACCTAGTTTTATATTACAGTGACCCCCCCCCTCCATTAACCATACTTCAGTAAATATTTGTGACTAGTGGCCGTATGCATAATCCTTACGTTAGTTAACGCAATATTGTAATCATACGAAACTCCCAAAACATTAATAGTGTCCTATAGTTAACGCAATACGTTGATTAAGCAAGCATTGTGCATATGACCACAGGTGCAAAATCCTTACGCTGGTTACCACTATGGTAACCACGGAAAACTCCTAAAACATATTGTAATTAATGAATTACCAGTACGTTAATTAACGCAAGGATCATAATGGTCATTGGGATGTCGGGGACATGTGGCCATGAGCACGACAAACATTCACAACAGTAAACAAAAACTTTAGCAAAATGATTGACATCATTATTTTATCAGCCTGTATCAAGTACAAAATATTCCGCAATCATACAAAGTTTCTTCATGTGTGGGTCTCATAAGTCATAATATATTTATTATTTCGAAGAGTACCTTCACTCATAATAATGTATCAGGAAAGTCAGAGGAATCGAAGCTTCGTAGTGTTGGATAAAGAAACAGCAACACTTGAGGATTTCCAAGATTCAATATAATTGTTTGTTACTGCATAATATCTTACAACTGCTGTTCATTGTAGAAAACAGGCTCCCCAAAGCGGGCAATGGAGTATTTAAAGTCTCTAGGTCGAGTAAAGATATGGGCCTTTCTTTCTCCCTCCTTCCTCTTCCCTTTCATCTCTTTTCCATTCCATGAACTACTTTTTCGTCCTCTCGAGTGGGGTCCCTTAAAGACACGAGGCCCCCTAAAGACTTGAGGCCATTTGAAGACACGGAGCCCAATAGGCCTACACAGAAATCCACCGCTGGTGATGTTATCTCGTCAGGTTCCCGTCATAGCAGTGAGTTAGTAGAAAGGCATGATCCCTTATGGTATGAAGATGCCGATAGCCCCCATGCATAAAAGTATGTAACTTTAATTAGTCCCAATAAAATCAGAAAACTGGCCATGGGGAGGGAGTAAAGGTGTTTGATTTGAATTTCAAAGGCTTAGATAGGTGCAAATACATTTGTAGACTCAGAATATGTGAGGTTTAGCCATTCAAGGTTACCCTGTTTACTGACTGAAAAGACCTAAAATACCAAGTAGCCTGCTTCACCTTATAAGCTCTCAAAATCTAATTGATTTAGGGGCATTTTTCTTTGTGTCGAAATTCGGAGGAAAAGCTAAACGACATGTCTGGAAAGTATTTTGGCTTGGGACCCTTGGATAAATTAATGAGAGGTGTAAAACCTTATATAGCCAATAGTAAGAAAAAAAATATGCATCTTCATACCATATACTTTCAGGCCAATGGAGTGATGAACGGCGAAGAAAGTGTATACAGTCTGAAGCTTTTGTCAGTGTCAGGTTTCAACACTCAATTTCTGGCTCACAAATTTTAATCGCCCTCACCCTCCGCTTTCGACCCCCTCGCCCCCAAAAATGAAGGGAGTGAAGTGGTATGGAGTGAGTGAGTAAGTGAGTGAGTGAGTGAGTGAGTGAGTGAGTGAGTGAGTGAGTGAGTAAGTGAGCAGGGCTGAGTGGAATGGGTGAATGCATGTGTATGTGTCTGCACGCGTGCGTGAGCGGAGTGGAGTGGAGTGGAGTGAGCAGGGTAAGTTGAAATGCTTGAGTGAAAGGAGCGGAGTGAAGTTTCCTGGCGTGAAGCGCGTGGCATGACATGACGTGACGCCACGTCACGTCACGTACCGTGGAGTGCATGCCGTGCCGTGGCGTGGCGTGTCGTGGAGAGGAGTGGAATGCAAGGTAATTGAGTGAATCTCCTCTTCCGCATCATTCTCCTCTTTCCATCGTCCTTATATCCAGCCCGGAGGCTGAAAAAAGAAATTTAGTCTCGAAGTATATGTACGAGCTCCCGGGAGTGGATCCCTCTTCGTGCAAGTCATCCGGTTATCAAACAGTCGGCACGTTTGTCTCCCTTTGCCGTTTTTAAAGACGGTTGCGTACTTGCAATTCACAATGTCGCTGCACTCTTGGAAGCAGGCGATTGGTGAACTGACAGTTTTGTCGCGTAGAGGTTTCTGGGAGGAAGTGACGTCACGTTCTACCAACCGCCAGGCCTGTTGCTGGATACCATCTGAGGACACATACATAAAACATAGCAGTGCGAATAAACATGAAAAAAAGTGGTATCTTTATATCAGGGAATCTTTTGGACTGCATTGATGCGATCTTATACACCGGCAGTAATTTTTTTTTCTGGCTAGTAGATCTGTACTACCAGATTTATTGATAACCACAGCGTCTAAGAGACAGTCCAGATTAAACCGGAACTAATTGGGAGTCTGGCTAAACACTGCCATTTCATACATTCGCTCCTCATTTGCTGGCAGAGGTATCTTACTTCATGTAATTTTATTTTTTTTTTCAGCATTGTTGTCTGTTGATTGTATTGCTTGTGTTAAATTCTGTGGCAGTATGCATAATTCATACGTTAATGTACTGCGTTAATTACAGTGAACATTACCAATCCTTGGTTGCCGCAATGCGCGGACTAACGTTAAGATTTATGCCTACGACCAGTGATCCCCGTGCCTGTGCCGTGCGAAATTTCATCTGCTGAATAATTTCTATGTAGAATCCTGTGGCCGTATGCATAATCCTTCCGTTAGTTAACGCACGGCTGTAGCCACGGGAAACTCCCAAAACATTAATAGTGTTCACCGCAGTTAACGCAACACGTTAATTAACGTGTGGATTATGCATACGGCCATTGAATGGACACCAATTTGACTTGCCCCTTACCTGTATTAGCTTGATTGGCTTTATGGATAGCCATGGCAGACGGTTCGGCCCATAGGTACCTCTGAAATAAATAACAATAATAATAACAATAACAATAATAATAATAAAGATAGTTTTTTTTAGGATCACACAGTGAAATCAATAACATAGAATATAATAATATATTACAGGCCACTGATACAGGCAAGATATATTATTCAAGCCTTAGATCTTTAAATAAGATTTTATCTCTTCATTCTAGACAGGAGTAATCGTATTACAGTAATAACTTAGAGCTTGCGCATTATCGTCGTAGGAATTACATTTTGCATGTTGAACACAACTAAAGGTACATTCAGCACCGATGCAATAATGCAGGTATCAAATCGTAAATGCGCAAGCTCTTGAATAAGCTTCATAAGTCTCGTATCGAGGCCAATGCTTGCTCAGGCAATCTTATATTATTTTAATCCCGGGCGGGCCAAAGAACCTTTACTGCCTGGAGACATACAATGCCGTTACCATTTTCAGACGCCGCCGATCACTATCATCCTGACAACAACCTTCACTCTCCACAACTGGGCCCCATTTTACAGAGGGGACTGAGGAATATGGAAGTGACGCGGTACAGTTTTCCCAAGACATTTGGAATATGATCTTTGGCGGGAATCAAACCCACGATCCATAGTCCAATACAATAACCAGGGGACCACGCAACTCTACAGCATCATCAACATACATTCCTGTCATCATCGTTGGGGACATTATCATCATTATCACATCGTACCAGCCCCTATGAAATTCTTACAGAGATACCATCCAACACTTAAAGGTACCTCAACCTTCTTGTTTTCCTCAACAGCCAGAGGGGCTGCGTAGCCCATGATGTCACCTCTACCATACACATAACCTCCAAAGCTGACGTCACTTCCGGCTTCTCCGTAAATGCGGTGGAAACCAGCATCTCGAGCCGGAATGGTCGCCACGACGAAGTCCGTGGTTCCAAGGTTTTGCCAGGGTACCATATTTCTCACCAACGTGCTATTGACTGCAGAATTAGGAGCAAGGTACATCAATGTGAGAAGCATCACGCATTCTGTGCACATTTCACGCACAGCGAAATACTAATATGGAGAGAAGGGCAAGAACCGACGTATTGATCAACGAACCAACCAACCAACCAACCAACCAACCAACCAACCAAGAAGCCCCAGCCAGCCAACCAACCAACTAACCAACTAACTACAGCTTTGCCACTCCCATCTTTTACTCTCAGTCTGGAACTGGACTTACCATACAAACGATCAGCGTCACACACTCGAGTCACAATAGCAACAGCGTGGTGTTGAGATGTAGATGACGTCGTATCCATGACAACCGTAGGCACATGCGCAGACTGAGTGAAATGTTCCAATGACGTCACAATCAGCATAAATGGGGTAGAGGAAGAATACTGTATTACCTGTGGAACACACCACAAACGGTCCTTTCACTATCCTGTTTAGATATAGTATCATTGTTTTTTTTTCAATTTTCGTAGTCCTACGTTGTCACGTCAGGTCTTTGTGTCTTTCTTCTCTGAACCCCACTCTGTAACAACATAGAGAGGGATCAAACATTTTGGTAACTTTGGTTCATAAACATAACATAACATAGCATAACATAACATACCACAACACAACATACCACAACACAACACAACACAACACAACACAACACAACACAACACAACACAACACAGCACAGCACAGCACAGCACAGCACAGCACAGCACAGCACAGCACAGCACAGCACACAACGCCACGCCACGCCACGCCACGCCACGCCACGCCACAACACAACACAACACAACACAACACAACACAACACAACACAACACAACACAACACAACATAACATAACATAACATAACATAACATAACATAACATAACATAACATAACATAATATAACATAACATAACATAACACAACATAACATAACATAAGCATACGTTACCGTAAAGTAATGTTACGTAATGTAGTGTAGTGTAGTATAATGAGCGTAAAATAAAGTAACCGAATCGATTAGACGTAGGGCGGCTTCAAAAACAGTGATGATTTTTAAATCAGCATCCCCAACATTGACTACTGGGGTCCCGCAACAGAAAAGAAACAAAAAAAACAACAAACAACATGACAGTGCAGTGGATTCCGCGTTTTATAATCTCTTTTTATTTCCCCCTCTTCATTTCTGGTAAGGCAAACTACTCCACTTAATCACTCCATAATTTAATTACAACGCCCCCAAAGAGTTGCCATTAAGCAGAGCCGACTGTAACATGTTGGTGATACCTGTATCTTGCCATCGGCCTGTATCATCAGGTGCTCTCCGGCCTTGACCAGGATGTCCTTGAAGTCGCCAGCGGATGTCAAGGTGAAGGTCTCCATATTATCATACTGATACACCGTGACTTTCTGCTCTCCAGCCATCACGCGAACGGTGTTGCCTGGAAATAGTGTCATTAGAATCTATCGTCCCTGTTGACGTACGTGTGAACTCAAGGGATTCGGATCCGGCACAACACGGAAATCATGACATAATTAATATAGGCTTGTTGAATGATTTAAATCTATAACTCTACATACTGAGGAAGAAACCACACTTTTCATGACATGTGGTTTTTATGATGAAATGACACTGAACTTGACACTGAACCACACAGTTGGCTATTATAAAATGTGAATTTGTGACTTTTTTTTAAAACGTCATTATAACTTACATAAATTCACTAGTCTAGATAAAACCAACTGAACAAGGTTTTACAAACGACACATTTTTTTTTTTATGTTATAGTCTATTTATATTAAAATTCGCCAGTAATATATTTCAGAAGCCTATTTCTTGTTATTATCAGTTGATGATGATGATGATGATGATGATTAAGTACATTCCGTTACAAATTCCATAGAATTCTATTGCATGTTTCGTGCAAATTACTGGAAAGGACATCATAAAGATGTAAGCCATTAGAGGTTAATTTCACGAGTTTGAGGTGTTTTTTGTTGTTTTTTTGGTCGTCGCGTTCCGCCCATTCCATACTTGCCCAAGGCTTTTTTGAAGAATGATTTGAGTTGGATATGTTACTATGACCTATCACTTGCCTTCTTTTAGAGAGTTTTGACTTGTTATTATATCCCAATTTTACAAGCTAAACCTCATCTGCCTCGTTGTTTTGCGTTAAGCAACAGAGTGAGCGCACTCAATTTCTGAAAACCTCACAAAAATTACTTAGGCAAATGTGGAATGAGAGTGACGTTATGTTGGCTTCTTGCTCGCTATTAAATGAAAAAAAAAATGTTTTAACAGCCTTCCTTTTTTCGTTTTNTTTTGTTGTTTTCCTTACCAGTCGCAAAGTCCGGTGACGTCATCGTGATGTAGGTTCGCCCCCAAGATGTCACCGGTAAGATCTGCTCCACCAACATGTCCCCTCCCGTCCCGGGGCTTAGAGGACTACTCAGGGAGACGACGCTGAATACGGCCACAGGTTTAGTGGCGGTGATCCGGCTGCCGGTGAGGTCACACTTGGGGCAGTTGACATTTTGTCGGACCTCTACCATCTGGTACTTGTTTAGCATGGTCTTTAAAATGGCACAAAGTAAACAAGAAATTATTAGCAGCAACATACCAAGTGCTTAGGTAAATAACAGTGAAGTTTGCTTATGTTTAACTTCAAGGTTGCAGACTGAGAAAGGTTCCCTTTAACTCACTGAATGCTTTGAGTATTTTCGAGCGTCGCCTGGGGAATCCATCAATTCTAATAGTGATTTCAAAGGGGAAAAAAAACCAACCTTGACAAATGTATAAATTTGAAACTTCACACACTGTTTCACAATTGAATTAAGATAAATAACATTGAGTTATCTTGGTGAATTTTAGAAAAATATTTCTGAAGTTTCTCTTTTTGGGGGGGCCCATTTTTTAAAATGTTGGCTCCTCATGACTGATCGTATGAAAGCAAAGCTGCAATGATGGAAAATTACGTAATATTCGCTTCTAAGCATATTTCTGAACACTGGTACTGAAAAACTAGGAAACATACAGTACATGCCAATCTTATTTAAAGCCAGTATTCTCCTTTCTTATTTTTGTTCTTGTGACAGGACAAGAAAATTCCTAGAAAATTGATTTCTCAACCTAAACAGTTAATTATTGTTTTTTATCGAAGGAAAGAAAAAGAGTGGTATTTTTTTTTTATTCAAGCAAACAAAAGTTATAAAGTTATGATTGCGCACAAGCAATGACGGTAATCTATACTTGTTCAAAGGGCGTTGTCGCAGTCATACGATGAAGGAAGTCAGTAAATTTACCTTAATTTATTATCGACAGCAATGAAGGAACAAATAGAGACCAACTAATGTGATCATTTAAGCCGAATTTTCAATGTAAGCGAGTTTAGTTTAAGAGGATTCCACTGTATACAAATACACAAGCTGCAAGTAGCTGAACTTCTAGCACGATTTTGCGTTTCTTTATTAGTCTATTTGTTTCAATACTGCATCCATCCAGGGTTTAATTATAACAAAGAATGAATGACGGTAGATCTACATCGTTTGCATCTACATGCACACTGTTTCAAGTATCTGTTTTCCAATCCGTTCACTCATTTTTGTGTCAGTTCTTCAGTCGGGGTCGGTCGGTCAGCCAGCCAACCAGCCAGCCAGCCAGCCAGCCAGCCAGCCAGCCAGCCAGCCAGCCAGCCAGCCAGCCAGTCAGTCAGTCAGCCAGCCAGTCTGTCAGTCCAATTTCTGTTTGTTGCACAGATAGCCCATTATTAAACGACAGTCTATTTTTTTGGGGTCCAGCGTTCAGCTACGCATTCGTCAGCTTTGCCTGCTGTTGCACTCTTCTTTCCCCCCATCTCTCCTTACTTTGTCACTCGACTCTCATTCCTTATCCACTTTTTTTGTCGTTGTTTTCAGCTTAATTTACAACTGTTGTTGAATTTTTGAAGGAAGCCTGACATGAAAGCCCCTTATTCACGCTGTCATGACTTACCCTAAAGTGTGATTTCGGTCCGTAGGGTGTACTCTGAATGGTAGCGACTTGTGGGAAGGGTGAATCTGGTAATAGAACGTCAAGCTCTGTCTGGTCTTGCTCAGGAACGATTCCCATGAAACCTTGGCTGAGAAATCAGATTAGTTACAGATAAACTGCCATCACTGTCATCATCATAATCATCTTCATCGTCGGCACCGCTATTGACGGCGGTAAAGATAGTCGCTATTTTTATCGCTGTCATTGGCCATAAGCATTAAATTTATGAAAACGTTTGAAAAACTGGCACATCTTTACTTGTTAAAGAAGCTTGATATTGTGACTTCTTTTCAGAGCTGACGTCACTGAAATATGAACAAGTCCATTGCTGCACTGTCATCCATGTCTATAGGCCTATATGGGTCAGAAACAGTCAGGGTTTTTCTGGTGAAGGGACCCGTCAACATCTGATTCCGATATTATCTGCTCTGTCCACATGTCTTCTCCTAAGTCATGGTTTCATTCTCGACCTGATTTTTGGTTCAGTCACCAAGTTCTAACATACTTCACTTCGGCGGCCAGTCTATATTATTGTCGAGTTCGTGAAAAGTTCGTGAATAATACTGGAATTTTAAGGAACTGAGAACAATAGCATTACAAGTAGTATGTCGGATTTCTGAGTGCATTACTACAATACGTTAGAAGTTATGAGATCCCAATGTTTTCAGAATTTCTTCTTTCACGTCATTTGCTCTTGCATGCTGGTTTGTTGAGTTTGCTGAAGCCAGAAAAAACGTAGGCAATTCCATTCCTAACGAGAGGGGACACCAGACCAAAATATCAGAACTAAGATATAACAGGCAGGTATATCGATTATGGGTACTTGAGATCTGGGTACATTATTTCATCCAAAGACTGAAGCTTACTAGGTGGTGTTATGGTCATTTTTTTTTAGACGGAGTGTCCCGTCTTTTTACTTCTAAGTCTTTTGTCATACTATATTCTAGATTTCTATTTTCGTTTCATTTCTTTCTTTTACCTTGCCACGTGGAAGTTGGTGAAGCTAGGGAAGATGTACTCGGTTCCTACCGAAGATACGGGAAACACAGCGAACAGTCCGATTTGGTTCTGGCTTGGATTCAGTCCGAATACCGAGATCTGACCTGAAGCCTCCACTAGGACGGCTTTGCTCTCTCGCCCTGGAACAGAGAAATCTATGGAGGAGATGATGGTGATGACGACAACGGTAATTTGAAATTTTTAGTTATTTTATGAACTGGTATTATTAAAAGTATTACGGGATGAAGATTTTAAAATTTTTCGTTTTCAACAATGATAATGATGATGACGACGACTACGACTACGACGACGACGACGACGACGACGACGACGACGATGATGATGATGATTATAAAGGTATCAAATTAAACCTCACTTTCTCTTCTCATGCATTCTGCATTTCTTGTTTAGTGGGGTTCATTATTAATCAAGGATGACGATGGTGGTTGTGATTATGATGATGATGATTTGGACGAAGTGTGTGTGTGTGTGTGTGTGTGTGTGTGTGTGTGTGTGTGTGGTGTGTGTGTGTGTGTGTGTGTGTGTGTGTGTGTGTGTGTGTGTGTGTGTGTGTGGTATGGGTTTAAGATACTAAACTGTTATTCTGTGTATTATGTATATTATAAATTATTATTCTGTGTATTATGTATTATAATCTTGTGTCACTAAGAACAGTAAAGTCTTATCTTATCTTATCTTATGACAAATGATGATTATGACCTTGACAATAATAAAAAGAACTGTGTATGTAATGAGGTTTGCAAGTCTCCTATCGAGGCAAACATACTTGCTGACGTGATTTCAAATTATTAATACCCAGGTGGGCCAGATTTTTCATAACATTCTCACCTTTTCTGGAAAGCTTAGTTTTCTGCACAATTCTGCAACCCCTTTCCAGCTTCTGCCCTCTGGGCTGCTACGTAAATTTTAAATGTTGAAGGCCTTAGGGACTCACCTGGGTCGGTATTTAAGCTTCAATAGCGGCATTGACAGTGCAGTTTAGATATAGTCCAAGTTGCAGATGGGCAAGGATTTAATAATTGAACGCTTTATATGACTGAAGCAGGTCTACGAGCCAATTATGAAGATGCGTGTTGACGTATAACATTGTATATCACATAAACACACACAATGAGGTTAACGAAAAAAAAGGTGTATCGCCAGTATGTTTTGTGTTTGTTTTTTAAAATTTATTTAGGATGACGAGACCCTCTTTATTTCTTCATAAGATTGTGATGCTATTATCAGAATCCAAAGTCTAAAGTTCTAGGCAAACTGATGTTAAAACTTGCATTGAAATAGAGATATCGTTGTCTATCCTCTTAAATATCAACACAGAACATATAATTATTTAGGATAGTTGTTGCTTCTTTTAGGTGTTATTCTGAAGCAAGATAGTGAAAATTCCATTGGTGCATTGGTGCTGAATGCATCCTTAGTAGCGTTCAGCATGCAGACTTAATATAATTTTTATGATGATAAAAGATCTCATCGTTATGGCGTAAGCTCTCAAATGACTTAGGCGAATGTGGAATGAACGTATGGAGGTCAAGACACACATAAAGTTTGCCTATTTACCGTCTTTACCTATCTCGGTGGACCTGACAGTCGGCGGAAGAGATGCAACCGTGGGCGAGTCTAAAGCCACTTGCAGCGTCTGGTTGACCGTGTCCGGATCGGTCCAGGCAGGAGTCGTAATGTTGACGGAGATGACCTCTGTTGACCTGGTTGTTATGTAGACGTCGAGGGATCGCGGTGGGAAAGAATTTCGACTGCCCTCGGCGAAGTAGAGAAGAAATTTCGTTCCCTCGGTGCTAACGGCGGCCTGGAAGAAAGAACATCACTGGGAGAAAAGGTGGTTTCGGTCTGTGCATGAGGTATGTCACTAAGTCTACTAGTACTGGGCCAAATCGATATTATGCCTCAACGCAAAGGCCCATACCGGGACTTAACGATGATACCGTGCTATCACACTAAGGACGAACACCGCAGATGGAAACAATTAAATATAAAGAATTATTTAGTACTTTATATCCTGGTAATTTAAAGAAATTGAGTAAATTTATAAGGATTACTTTAAACACTGTTAAAGATTGATTGTTAGATAGATTTTTCCTTTTTGTTATCATATGCCAGCATGACTTTCTATGCCGCCATAATTATTCTTGTTAGCGGTGCCGTCGTGCAGTCAGCATACAGCAACACTCTGCTATGTCAATCTAATGGAGCGTGAAGTTGAGAGAGAGAGAGAGAGAGAGAGAGAGAGAGAGAGAGAGAGAGGGGAAGGGCAGAATGTGAATTGCTTGTTAAAAATATTGTTATTATTTTGCTCATTTACAACAGATAGTTGTCTGAGCTCAATAAATTTATTGTTATTGTTGTTGTTATTATTATTGTTATTGTTACTTTATAAGAAATGGCGAATGCCGTATGGTAGTGTGGTCGAGTTATCACACAGGAATCCTTTTGATATGGTTGTACATGTACATGATCGAATATTGTTTTGGTGAAAATTATCAGGGATTAGGTGAGACTGACAGAAAAAAGAGGAATTATCAGCAATTCGTGATCGAAAACTTCGGGTGTGTGTGTGGTGATTGTGATAGTGGGAGGGAAGGGGTGGGGGAAGGTGGTAGGTCAATAATTTTTAATTCTAGTGCACCTTTGTTGTTTCCCTAACACTTGTACTGTAACGCAAGTTAGCGTGCATGCACCACCGATACACTGATTTCACTAATACTTTGTTCATGCTCAAGCTCTCAATTTTTTTTTAAAAGAACACTACCCACAAAGAAGGGGGAAAAAACGCGCTATTTATCCCCTTGGGTGTGCAGTTCTGTATGCAAAATGTACTAAATTAGAAAAGGGTGGTGTGCACAACAGCAGTGCATCATGATCCACATGAACAATGAAAAAGGAGTGGATCGCCTTAAGGGAGGAAATGGCAGTGTCGTCGAATTGGATTTTTGCTGTGTTTAGGTAATATAGATGACTAAAAAACAATAAAAATAATTTTGTTGGGCTTAGAACACACACACACACCCACACACACACACACACACACACACACACACACACACACACACACACACACACGCACTGTTAGCCAATCTTTGTCTCACCTGAACAATGGAGAACGCAAATATGAAGAAGTAAACAAACACCTGGGGAGACATTTTACATTTTATAGGTATTGCCCTCAACTGACGAATTTCTTCGTCGTCATCGTCATCGTCATCATCATCATCAGCATCATCATTCATTAAAAATAAACAACGGAATTTTAGATGTGTTTTTCAGCTGCGTAATACTTTTAATAAAAATAGACTATATAGAATAACTAAAGAACTAGAACTATTTGAACACAGATTCAAACATTTCGATTGGAGCCTTCCTCGAAGGAAATTAATATTTTTATCATCATTACCAACATCATTTGAAACAGAGATTTGAACAATCTAATAGTTCCGTCCAAACCAGCGAAGTTAAGAATTAAGAAATTGTACTTTAATACTTAGAATACCCTGACCACAATGTTATTATAGAATATATACATTACCACCATCATCATCATGATCAGTGTTACTTTTTGTTGTTACCATCCTTACCATCATCATCATCATCATCATCATCATCACTATGTCATTAAAATTCGCAGAGACAGGCACAGTACTGTAAAAAAAAAAATTAAGCAATATAAAACATTTACAATGGCCTCTTTTCTGCACAGACATTAGCTCACAATGTAATGCACTCTTGAAGAGTGCAGCATTTCGCTGTATGTATTTTGAAATTCACTAAACGATGAATGTAGCCTACTATAATAATATGTTTTGGGGTCACCTGATGTGTGGTTTTATTCAATACTATTAACTTACTGTATTATTAATCCTAACCTCATCTTCACTTTCTTTACCTTTTCTGTAAGCTTATTGCAAGTTTCGTTTCTAGCTAAATCAGCCCTGGTAATGAGGAGATCATAACAGTCTAAATATTGATAAAATAATGATAAAAATATTTCTACAACATTGATGATAATTTCATTTCTAAAAAAAAAAAAAAGATTGCTGCAGGTTCTCCTGCTGAATTAAGATAAAATCACCACCATGGCATTAATTATTCCATATTTGATGATGATGATGATGATGATGATGGTGATTATGATGATGATACAAGTAGCAACGAATATAAAGCTAAAAGAAACTTGCTTGTGTGACGCTCATGATTCCGTATTGAATCACCAAGACTATACCAAAATCGGAATAAACATGGATCCACAACCATGCAGCTTGGATAGCAGTTGGAAGAGAACAACAACTGAATTGTTTCCTTTGCCGCCCTTTCGAACTGTTTTCGAGTGAGTTCTAGACAAACATAAACTGCAAGGGTTATCAGACTTTCGCGTTTTGTATACCCTTGGATATATTGCTGGATTTTTAACTACTTTGTTAGGCTCTCTCGTTTATTTGTACATCTGGCTTTTGCATATGTATACTGATGAAAGAGGCAAAGATATAAGTATAGCAAACACCACTTGCAAGTCAGTGCATTGTTTTCTGACTCTTCCGCATTAGTCGCAGCCATCTTGGCTTGCCTAGAGACTGATACTTCCTTTGTAAGGAATGGGCGTGGCTTGCCATTTCGTCAAACTGCAGGGACCAAACAAACGCTGCCCTGACTTCTCTTTAGGCGGGAGACTTCGTTCCCCTCTTCTCTGGTCATCATGAGGGACTTTGCTCTTGATGCTAAGTAGGTCTAGTAGGGGTGGGG
>JAWQUT010000010.1:4424859-4447755 GCA_033807755.1 Ellobium chinense | reverse complement strand
GGGGGGGGGGGGGGGGGAGAGGAAGGAGAGGGAGAAAGAAAGAAAGAGTAAAGAAGTTAACTAATGATTAAAAATAATAGCAGTCGACCCTCTAGTAATTTAACCTGTGCCCCGACCCTTGCGTTAATAATAATTGTTGCATGCTTTTCTTATTCATACTATACCTCCCCCCCTCCACCCACCCCTTTTCGGTCTAGCTTTCCCTTTCCCGTTATAGTGTAGTCTATTGTTATTTCTACATTACTATTTAATAACATCTCAGTCTCATTATTATGACCGGGACAATACGTGGTGAGATATACGCCTGTGATTTGGCTTCTCTCTGTTCTGTTCTCTTCTTCTCCTCTCCCCATTTTTCAGCCATGAAATTTCAACATCTTTATGCATCTTTCGAACAGATAGCCTACATTTAGCCCATTTTCTCGAATGGTAATTAAGTTTGTTCTTGGAGGTACTGAAGTATGTATACCACCGGAAAGCTCAGCTAAAGCCCTTTCATTTGATACCAAAATCATTCTTGTAGCTCCACCGACGGCCGAAATATCCGCACTAGATGACGGGTGGAGTGGGGAAGTAAATTTTGGGAAAATGGCCGACAAAGATTTTAAGGAATGTTCAGGGCGTACGCTATTTCTTTTCTTAGATAGGGGCATTTCTAGGTAAGCTGTAGACTTGAGATTTGGCACACTTATCAAGCATAACTGTGCTACGAATAAGTATAAAGATATTTAAGATTATGTAGAGTTTTGTTTTTTTAATTTTTTTTAAAATACACACTTTTTCAACAAATTTTTGATATAACATCAAATGTTTTTGGACATAAACTACAACTATAATACTTATTCAACAAAGAGGTCAGTGATCGAGGTTCACGAATGTCCCAAATCTCATTCTCGATCATGAAAACCCCTTTCGAGTTAAATCATCGAAATCGCCGCTCGACCGCTGCTGCGACTTAATTACCGATTCGAGAAAACGGGCCACATAAACGTCTGTTTGAAGACCCTTGTTTTGTTCCAATTAAGCACGGTCTCTGAATTAAGTCATCTTTTCATGTTCCCAGTCATTTTTGCCATCCCAAACACACACCCTGTGAGTGCATCCGCGCATGTGGATTCACGTTAACAGGTGCGCAATGTTTGCACACAGAAAGCCACATCTTTTGAACTCGACAGGACTTTTCTGTGAATGTCCACACATAGCCATGTACTCGTTGTCTGTCTTGGTGATTTATTATGCCACGACTGCTGACAACCGGGGAAAAATAATATGGAAACGATTTATAGACATGGGTCCCTTCTCAACAAAATAAGACTGGCATTAGATCTGTCTGATGCTGATAATTTGATCAACATACAGAACTGTAGATGGTGGTCGAGAATTTGGGTATCTTTCACAAAAAGCCTAAGCAAATCAATTTGTACATACTGACAATTGTGCCACCTAATGTGTGTCGTAGATTGTGTAATCTGGACATTTTCGGGATATGACACCGTAGGTTGACCCCAAGTCTGAGGCCACGGCTTATGGCCTGTGGTGGGCGATAAAATTTGACGCGGGATGGGTTTTAAATGGTTTCTTGTGTACTCGAATACAGACTCACTCGAGGTACTCGATAATCTCTCCATGGTCGTCAAAAAGGACAGGTGGCATAGACTTACACTGCCATACTGTGGGTAAAGGCAAAATCTGGGGAGGGCAAGTAGTCACGAGACTTTTGGCCTTCAATTTTTAGAGTAAAAAGGATAAGCCCATGCGTTTGAATGTTGTTTTTTTTCTTTGGCTTCTTAATGCAGATGGCTTTATAGTGATTCAGCAAAGAAATCACAGACCTTCTCTTTCTGAAAGTATATTTAGGCCGGTCGACAGACAACCAAACAACCCACTAGAACTGGCTGCATGGCACTGAATGCCGTGACTAAAAGGGAATGTCAGAAGACTCATTTTCTTTAGCCTTAACTAGTCATGTCCCCTACCCTTCCTTAGAAAACAACAACAACAACAACAACAACAACAACAACAACAACAACAACAACAACAACAGCAGCAACAACAACAACAATAATAATAACAACAACAACAACAACAACAACAACAACAACAACAAAACCTGAACTTTTATACTCGTGCAAATCGACTATATCTGATCGTGGCAATCAACCTCCAAGAAGCAAAATCATGCTTATTATAATTCCTTATTTCAAATTTTAGACGGCATCCATCGCCATATTATTGATAAGACCACGGCCAAACATAACACCTCCACCGCCCATGCAAGATGGTCCCACAAAAAGGAATTGAAAATGGGAAACCGGTGAAAAGAAGAGGCTAGAAGAGACATGAAGGTGGTTTTACTTGGAGGGTTGACGAGGTAGAAACGGATAAGATTCACAGGTATAATCAGTTTTCTGTAATAATGAATTTTTTTTCATAATCAACAAACGAACGTTCAAACGAAGCTCTCGTTATTAACAAGAAAAGCTTTTTCTTGGAATTGTGGCTGAACAAACTATGTTCATTGATACTATAATCGATACCATTGATATCGATATGGCCCAAAACTCAGAAGCAGTGAAGCAGTAGTGTCTAGCTTCCGTAAGTTTGTTTGTCGACGGTGCTCCCAAGCTTACGGGCTTCAGAAGTTACCTGAATTCCTATTCAGGCGTGAGTATTTTGAATGCGTTGTTGACCCGTCAGCATTGGTGTAAACCGAAAGTGAAAACTTTATATCTAGGGGGGGAAGGAAAGCAATTCATCTTTGACGATTTAAGTTAAAGATTGCTATTTGAAATATCTAACGGCCAGGAGACTTATCCAGACTAGATCTGGAGACTGGGAGAGTAGGTCTAGTCTACGCTACCCTCTGTTAATTCCATCAAGTCAAGCGAAACGTAAGTTTCTTACATGTTTAGTTGTTCACGTGCCATTAGCCGTGATCTGTGATTTTTGAAGTAGATCTTGCTCCTTCACATAAAACTGTTGAACAATATGGAAGATGACTTCCACAGACCACACACATAGGTTTGACTGACACTGATTTTTTGTCATCACTTTGCAGCATAATACAATGCAAGTTCAGTCTAGACTAGTTTATAGAAAAAAACCATACCTAGACTATTTGAGAGAGAGAGAGAGAGAGAGAAACTTTGAGAGAGAGAGCAAGGGAGAAAGAGAAAAATGTAGGACTGAAAAGTTCTGTGCATTTTACTCACTGAGAAGTTTAAAGTTAACTTGAGTTTGACTTTGAGGACTGATCATTTCTTACAGAAATAAATTTCTGATTGGGAGAATTCCCAAATGTGCTTCACACATACCTTGACCTTAAACCAAAAGCCCATCAACAATCGATTGAAGTGGGATATCTAACTCAATTGCCCGTCAAAACAGGAGTATCATGCGAGATGTGTGAGGTACATTCAGAAATCTCAACTGATATTTTGGTATTCAGTCAGCTGTCTAAATTAGACTTAGACTAGATTTAATTATTTTTTTATGTTGTATCATTTTGCAGACTGGATCAGATGTCTTCTTTTGTACATTTATAAAGGATTTTAATGAGTTTGAGGACAAGGACAAGCTCAGTTCTCATCCCCATGCTGCAGAAAATCAAGACAGCCTCTACTACCATCTTCATCTCCACAACATACAGCCCTGTGTATGGTTTGACTTCTGCCCCTTCCTTACACACAGTGTCACTGCTGTTGCTGCTGCTACTGTCCACTTTGTTTTCTCCTGCCTTGACATGCCCTCCATCCTGCGAGTGCACCAAGAAGAATTTCGTGGAGGTGGCATGCAAGGATGGGCAGTTGCTGGACATCTTTACACAAATCGACCCCAGAACTTACCAGTTGACCCTGGATAATGTAGATGATCTAAGCATCATTGCCAAATCTCGTATAGGAGATTTGAAAGCCCCAAGCATTGTGAAACTCAGGATCACATCAAGTTCTGTGAAGGTCAGTAACTACAGTCAGACCGTTATTAACCCTATTACAGGTGACATCACATCAAAATATCATTGGCACATATTTACAGATTATAAGTGTAATCTAGATCTAACTTAAATAGGATGTCAAGATGAAGTCAAGTTCAGTTCATTGGATTTGTTTCAAAAGTACAAATTATAATCACATATGAAGGATACACTCACTTCCATCACATTGTCCTGAATAACATAAGACAGGTTTGGACTTGTATTTCCTGTACATTATCCACTTTTATTCTGTAATACCAACTTGCTGACAGTTGGTGAGTGTTACAAGTAGATGTTAACCGACTATGATTTACAAATAATTGTGGGATTTCTGTTAGTGAAAACTCATGTCAGGGAAAGCAGGAATACGGGTTTTCATATACAGTATAAATCTCTTAAAACCAGGGTTCTTGTGACTTTTGAAATTTAAGGAGAGAAGAATCTGAAGATGAAAATCTCCTGGACATCTCCCGATATGTGGAATTCCCTCTGGAAAAATTTGCTGGTTTTTGTTTTTTTGCATACACCTCTATGTTAAAAGAAACTAGCAAATGGTTGCATTGAAAAATTCCCATGTTTGTGTGGCAGACGTGACTGAGATTGTCTTGAGAATTGATCTAGATGCTCACAGTTGTGCTTGGAAAAACAGGTAAATCTCTTGGAATTTCTCTTGAATTTCTCCTGGGAAATAATATTTCCAAATTGGGACATGAACCCTGTAGTGACTATAATAATACCAATCAAATTCAAAGTTAAAAAGATACCTTGCAATTTCAGAGCATCGGGGCACATGCATTTGAAAAGCTTACCCTTCTGGAGGAATTAGATTTGAGTGTGAATGAATTGATGAGCCTGCAGGAGGACTCTTTTGGAGATTTGCAAGAGCTGAAGTTCCTCAACCTTTCCCAAAACCGGTTGGCCACGCTGGGACAGTCTCTGACACCATTAGCCAAGCTCATCACGCTTGATGTCAGTCTCAACTCCCTTAAGGTTGGTCATACCATAAGTGTGTTGGAGGGATGCCACTCTTCACGGAATTCTCTGAAATATAGGAATTTTACCTTTCAGAGAAAGGTATTTGCCAGTGATTCCAGATATTGTTTGACAGGAAAATTAAAGGGTGTTTATTTTGTTTCGTTTTTTAGTTTGCTAGGACATCCTCATATGTGTCACAGATTGATGTATGGATGCACTTACAAGTTTGTTTCTTTAGATTTAAGATAACAATTTTTGCATTATGTATATTGTGTGAGGAACATAATATATAAATTGACAAACATTTCATAGGTTTTATATGAAAGTGAGTGGCATCCCTGGCTTTGTGATTTCCAAATTCAAAATTAAGTTTGTTCACAAGGATGGAAATGCTATTTGTAAACCCATATCAGCTATATTGTGTCAAAACACCCAGATTCACATTCATGCAAAAAAAGCATATTAAAATTTATGTAGGAACTTGTCTTAAAGGCATGGTATTGGATTAGGGAAGTATGGATTCATGTATGAGCATGCAAAGAAACCTTTCTTCGGAAACAGCATGTACCTTTTGTCTGCTAACTTGTTCCCTTTGGTTACTTTGCACTGGTGACTTTTGATTTAATATTCTGGCAGCCCATCTGTTTCACACAGCCTTAGGGCAAATGATGTTGGTTGCAACTATGTCTTTTAACAATGAGTATGGCTTCCATTAGAGAAGCTCAAAGTATTACTTGCCAAAGCAAGAATTATGACATGTCACTCAGCCACATTTACTGCAGCACACTTGTTGCTACTTCTTAGATAAAAGAAATGTGTGCCGTTGAGCAAGAGTGGACCATTACACATTTTTGCGATTTTGGCGGTAAAGGGTTCTGTAAAAGATGTTGACTCAATCTGGCTATGAATATTGGTCAAATTGCTATTTTTGGCTTGGGGACTGCTGACACCAACTTTTCTCTTATACAAGTCTTTGTAACTCAATGGCAACATAAACTTCATCTCTCAGTTCCTCAAAACCCTGCAAATCTGGGATGGTCCACTTTTGCTCTCCAGTGACCAAAAGTTGACAATATTTTCAACAATTTTCTTTGCACTAAAGTGGATCCTAACTGGGAGTATACCAGATAGGATAGAGCAGACTTTACAGAACTTCTGTGACATAGAGTTTCATGAGTAGAAAATGCTGTCTGATATTAAGGAGAATATTTAGTGGATTATACTTTAGACAGTATTTCTTAAAACGGCACAGTTGTGTGATAATGTGTCAGTATGATGCTGTTGTGAAGATGTTTGTTTGTTTTGTGATTCTCTGTTATTTGAGTCATACATAATGTAATTATTCACTTCTTTGTTTTGACATTTTATCACAGGATTTACCAACGGGGCTCTTCAAATCACAGTCTGCCCTGACCACTCTGAAGTTGGATGGGAACCCTCTAAAGAACCTTTATGGTCATTCTTTCGTTGGGCTGAAAAATTTGCGGGAATTCAGAGGAAGGGACTGCAGCTTAATCCATGTAGAGGAAGCTGTCTTCACAGCCATGCCCAGTCTAGCAGTCCTAGACCTGGGGCGAAATCGACTCATCAGTGTTCCGTATCCAGCAGCTCTTGCAAGACTCGGCCTTCTGAAAACTATTTATTTCGACAGTAATGAAATTCAGATGTTAAATAAGAACACCTTTACCGGCCTGCATTTGCAAACCATAGATCTTTCTTATAACCGTATCAGCAAAATTGAAAACCTGGCTTTCTACGAGGCCAACCTTAGGGAGGTTGATCTTTCATACAATTTGATCATTTCACTGAATCGCACAGTGCTTGCACCATTAAATAATCATATCACAAAGTTGAATCTAGCGGGAAATCCACTGCAGAAATTGCAAGAGGATGTATTTTCAAATTTGAAACTTCTGGATACTCTTAATATGTCCTCCTGCTCTCTTAAGACTCTTCAGGCAGGTATCATTAAAGCCTTACCAGTATTACGCCTGCTGGATATATCACAGAACAGTTTGCCTAGTTTAGCAGAATCTTTACTGGAGCATTTCGAAGGCTTGGACATGATCGTATTGCATGAAAATGCATGGGTTTGTGATTGTCAAATTAAACCTCTTAGGGACTGGCTCAAACTGGCTAGCCACGCCAGCAAGATCCACTGTCCCTCACGTCAAGATGGGCAGATTGACTGCTCCAACCTGCGCTGTGTCTCGCCACCAGACCTGCAAAACAGCCAGATCTCTCGTCTTGAAGATAAAGAGCTGGCAAAATGTGAGCATGAAAAGTCATCAGCTTTGCCGGCGGGCACCCAGGGTGCTATTGTTGCCTCATGCATGGGTTTTGCTGTTGTTTTGTTGATTGTGACCATATACTTGTGGCGCAGGGGAAAAACTCATCATGGTTTGAAAAGAGTATGTGTACCATCAGCAGCACAGAGCTCCCGTATAGAGGAGGATGATGAGGATGAGAAACCCCCACCACTGGCCAACTGTCAGAGAAATTCGTTGACTCTCTCTGATCATAACTTTGTGTTCAGACATTACTTTGACCATCTGGTTACAGACCCGAAACTTATGGCAGATGATGTTGAGGATGAGGAGGAGGAGGATGAAGTGGGTGGGGCTTCAGGACATAAGGAGAGAGACAGTCTGTACTCTTCCCAGCCTTCCTTATATAGTAACCACAGTGATGCAGGCTACGGGATGGAGTCTACCGTTTGAGAACTGGCTATAAGATCTAAACATTTTACTACTGGAAAGTCAAGTAACCGAGTGAAATAATGCTCATGCCGTTGTGGCGCACACTATTCATGTTTTCTTTTTTCACAACTTAAATCAGAACACTCAGGCACATGTCTTTTGCACTGATGATGTCTTGTCTAACTGAAGTAGTGCCTTAAGGTCTGAGCAGATCAAATGGTTGTATCGGTAGGCTTGTTTGAAACATTTAGCTTTTAGTTGCTGTGTAAGAAAAGTTTACTTTCTGTCAGATGGATGCTTTTCCTAGTGCAATAGTTTGGTTCCAAAACTCGGCAAGCATACTGTCATTGAGGGATGAATCCGGTAACCCTGGAATGAACCTTTGCATCTCTATAACCACAGAACTGCAAAGATAATGTCTTTATACACATAAACAGCAGCATCAGTTATGGGATTTCGTAATGCATGACTGGAATAGTGTGCAAAAGACTAGTTTCATAACCACAAGTCAGTAAGAATGATGTCTTTGCACATGGGCAGCAGTGCCAGTTAAGAGGCATCATATCAGCAGCTGGAATATTAAGCAAAAGACTGTTTATCATGAACAAGGCTTAGTAATTTAACAATATGTATATTCTGATTTATGTTGTATAAAGTGTTGCAACCTGTAGTTGGAATTGCACTCTATTGCATTCTCAGGAGCTTGTATCGCACAACATTTGAGTTATCTGCACATGCTGGAGGATCATGCGAATTTGTCAACAGCCAAGATTTAAACTTATGTTGAACCAGCCAGACACCTGTGTGAAATATTAAGCCACTCTTTAGAAACCTTAGAATCCTAATCTTTCAAATATTCAAGAGACAGGCAAGGACAAGAGAATATCTGTTTTTTTTCTTCAAGGAAATTCAAAACCAACTTTCAGAAGTGACACCATTGTATTCCTTGCATTATAAATCTTCTCTTAGAGTGTTGAATATGTTGCAGGTCTATGTGCAATGAATGTAAGTGAAGTCTGTAACCTTTATATATATATATATATATATATATATATATATATATATATATATATATATATNGGGTCGGACGGGCGAAGGCGGTGATGCGTAGCGTGGGACGAAGGGGAACAAGGGGAGGGGGAGGTGGAGAGAAAAGGCTTATCACACCTATTTCGGGGTGGCAGTTGTCACTCAGTCAACCGGTCTGCCATCCGTGCACAGTTAAACCGTCTGTGTACATTATTTGTTTGTCAATTGTAACCCTTCAACCGCTGATCTTTGAATTCACGGGCGCTGAAGAGTGGTCGATTATCCGGAGTGAGAGGCGATTATCCAGTGACTTTTATTCGGTTCCCTGGGAAACGAGGCGATTAAGCGGAAAAGGCGATTAAGCGGAGGGCGATTAAGCGGAGTCGACTGTATATATATATATATATATATATATACACATGTATTGTAACCAGTTAGAATTAGGGTTAAGTTGCTTTTTACTGTGTCAGGTTATTGACATCACACAAAAACTTATATTTTGTAGATTTAGCAGATGGAAACAGTTTTGAGCTTAAATTATTTTGGCTCAAGAAATAATTGTTTGAAGCACCAGGAGGGTCACCCCTGTGCTTTGGTAAAGATTCAGAGAAAATTGTGATTAGAAAGCCAGTTAATATTACATAAGTCATGTAGTATTCCTCAAAAAGAAAACTCTGAAGATGTCTACAAATACTCATCATTCACTCATAAACTTAAATGTATTCTTGAACTGAAACTGTTCCACTTTTAATTTCGCAACCAACAAGAATTCAATACTTAGAGTCCTAGGTCACTGCTTGAGCCTGAGATCTCAGTTCCTAGCAATATAAGCATCATTTTGACTCGCTGCAGGATATATAATGTAGCAAATGAACCTTAATCATTGTGCATATTAGAAAAGCCACCTATGAACAACTCTGCAATAAATACTCTATAATTCATATGGAAAAGAAAATAGTGGACACATTAGGTGGATTGGTCCTTCAGGAGAGTTATGTCTCTGAAGTGTCTGGGCTTGAATGGATACATGCAGACCATATGGATGGATGTTTGAGAATGGACTTAGCAGTTGATTATTAATGGCAAGACTAAGGTACAAGAAGAAAGAGAGAGCAAGTGAATGTGATAGAAAGAAGTACAAGGGATCATAACATTCAATCCTTAAAAGTAATTTTCATGTATTGTCTATGATGTTAATCATTTGTCATGCAGCCAGTCAAAATAAGGTGTATGTAGTTAGACTAGTAACTGAGATATCAAGCTCTAAAGGTGATTGGAGCCATCCATTAACAAAGTTTCTTAATTTGTTGCAGAAATATTGGGATTTTTTTTGCAAAATGGTAAACTGTTTCGACACATCAATTTTCTAGTGAGGCACATGACATATCTCCTATTCAAAGAAATTGTTTTTCGATTACAGATTTTTAAACTATCCCCACATCAAACGGCTGTATCAATTGCCAGAATAACGCTGGTCAAAACTTTTTGCAACTAATGATAGTACATATATTTAGCTTTTGATGTCAGTAGACCAGACTGTGGCCACACTTTGACTGGCTGCAAGAAATTTGGAATGGAAATATAGCATATGACAATCCCTCTGACTCACTTTGTAAACCTGTGCATCAGGCCATGACCAGGCAGTAGGAATTTCTCCATCTTTGGAAAGTCAGTCCATGTATAAAGCATCGCTTAAGAAGTAAGTTTTAGAATTTCAATAAATTTCCGCTCAATGAATTGAAATCTGTGAGTACTGAAATGCAAAATAAAATTTTAATAAACTGAAATTTGTGGAGGCTTTGCATAACAAAATTTTAACTTAATAAATTTAAATCTTTCAAAGCTGTAATGCAGAACCAATTTTTATTCAGTGAACTGAGATCTCTAGATGCTGTAGTATAGGGCAGAGGCGTAAAATAAAGGCATTTTAATCTGGGTAGGTAATTAAGATACAGCTTCACACTCTAACCAGGAGTAAAAACACTCAGTATGAAACCTGATTTCAAGGGTTTTTTGTTTTTTTCTAATGACAATCATTGAGAATCCTGTCTTTAGCAGATGAGCTGCATCCAAAAACTCGTATAAGTTTTCTGTTTTTTTTTTTAAAATCTGTTGCCTGGCTCTGTTCTTGACTGACAAAGGCCTGAAGATTAATTAATGGTGAATCTGTGAGTTGCACCACTGGTGATCATCACTGTCCTTGATAGTACATCTTCTGATTGTTTTCTCCAGATCATATGAGTTGGACAAAACATTTCCCCCTTAAAATTTGAAGGGAAATTTGTAAACTTTTAGAGGGATTTTAGTTTTGGTTTTTTTCAAGTAATGCAAACTTTGGATTATGGAAAGGAAGGAGAGATTGGTTGGTGCGTTCTATGTACTTTTGGAAAAAATTTGAAACTAAAGGGATGAACTGTATGATTATGCATTCAGGAGAAAGCACTTCCTCTGTCATTTCCTTCCTATCTACTAGTGGGCAGATGTGTGCATTACAGCATTATGTATATGGATAAAGTGTTTACCATCATCCCATTGTCTTTATCAATTACAACTGTTGTCTTTTCCTTATCTTCTTCTATGTTGCTACAGAGCTACTTCGTAAAATGGATTGGAGCTCATATGGATGATTGTTTTATAAAACTTGTGTTACTGAATACTGTGGAACTCTTGTGACTACAAACTCCCCTGCTTATTTAAAAGTTCCAACTGCTTTGATCCTTATAAAAAGCAACTGGATAAACCAAAATTTCTGAGAATGCACCCTCGGTAACATGGTCCAAAGGATGAATGTGTTCAGTTTCACAGTGTGTAGACATAGTGAACATAAACTTAATGCAATCAGTAGACCTATGTGTGTGCATGATGAGTGCCTGTGTACCCAGGTAATATCTCTGTTAATACTTCATATTTTAAATTTTGTTGGTGTTTTTTTTTGGTGGTTCTAGAAAGAGTACACCCTCATCTTCAAAATGTTTTGATTCAGTCTTTGAAACCTGTTCTGGGAGATTCCTGAAAGCTTAAGCCTAGATGTGCGGATATTGGATATTGGATGTAGGATGCTAATGTTTGTATGTGATGTTTGAATGTGAATGAAATCATGTGAAAGTGTAAAAATTGCTCTTGAAGTGAATATTTCTCTAACAGTCAGTAGACTATCAACCCTGTATTATGAAGATGTCTATGATTCCACAGTTTGTACTGACACCTTTTTCCCCAGGGGCCACAAGTGTAATTTACTGTAATTCAAACATTTTATAGTAATTTATTCCAGCATGTTGATATATACATATATATTATATACAAGATTATGTCAGTGTTCTTTAAATGTATTTCATGGCAAGATGTCAGCATACTATTTGTGCCTTGTTCCAGATGTTTGAAATACATGTATATTGTTCACGCATGTTGATTGTGTTCCAATGCTGCCGGAGAGTCAGCCAATGGTTATGTGACTTGTTGCTTTGGAATGACTTAGATGAAGGGCAAGGAGGTGGGGAGGAGAGAAGGAGAATGTTGAGTGCAGAACTTACATTTCAGAAGACTTGCCAGCATGTTGGACCAAGAGGTTGAATGCTAGTCTGTTGGTGAGAAAGGTCCTGGGTTCAAATCTTAATGGTGGCAAATTTCTCTTTGGCTATTTTTCACGGTGTTTTAAGGACATCTACCCGTTAAAAACCTGATGAGACCTAACTCGAACAAAGTCAGCAGTCTTAGCCTAGAAACGTTACAGAGAAAATTCCTTCTTCACCTTTTTTTTTTTTAATTGTGCATGCGTAAAGACAAACAAATACAAAACTTTGAAAATTTTGAGATTGTACTGCTCAGCATTAGTGGAGAAACTTTGAAAGAAAAATTTACTCCTTATTTCCATTCGATCATGGTACACAAAGTCTTAATCTGAAATATGTATAAATCTATCCATTCTTTTATTTCAACAAAAAGCGAGAAAACACTACCTGAATGTGTGATTTACATGAGAATTGGAGAAGACATTAAGTAAATCTTCCATTTTTCCACTAATCTGACGGTTTCAGGACTTCAGTTTTCTGATATGAGTACTAGAATATGTGGTATATTCCTGGTGTTTCATTCCTCAATATAACTGACTAAGTTCCTATCTAGTCTCAGCTGTATTCTGCTACTTCCATTCTGTGCCAGTTGCATCTCTGCATGACGAGGGTAGTAGACTGAGATCTGGTTTGCATGTGAGGTTTTTAGCTGTGATAACAAAATAATCCAGAGTAACCCATGTGAAATGGCATCCTGTCTTGATGTGCAGTATAATAATATGAACCAATATATTTATGCAGCTTCCATGTAACCACTGTACAGAAATACAGTTGAGCATGGATAACTCCCATTCTTCAAGGCGGCCTCCTTTTTTTTTTTTTTTGAGTTGTCAAATTTTAAGGAATATATGAAGCACTAGTATAAAGAAATAATTTTTGAGGAAAATATGAGGCGCTAGTATAGAGACATAAATTTGGGTCTGAAAGGTTTATTCAAAGGCAAAGGAACCATGATTTTGACATAGCATTTGAGGTATTCGTGCTGAACTGTATACATTTATAAGCCCTAGGCCGTGCTGCTCAAAGTATTCATATGTCTTATGTATTCTCAATATGTGAAGTCTTCAGAATCACACATTTTTTTTTTTATTCCAGATTTACCTGCACATGTTTTTGCTTACCCTCTATTGCACCGTGACCACAAAGCAAATGTTTGGACAGAAATTTTTCCTTGTAAGATTTGTTGATAACACAACTTTGGTCGGAACATGCCTTCTCATATTTTCAAGTGTTCTTGGTTTGATCATTTGTGGCAGCTTTAATGTTTCTTCCTTTTATTTTTCTGTATTAACCATTCGTTATGCCATTGTAGCTTTTTTTTTTTTTTTTGAAATTTTAAAGGTATGTTTGAATTATTGTATTGGGTTGGCAGAGAGATCCTCAAATAATGTTTGCTTTTGTTTAGGGACTGGGCCATCAGATTCGCAGAGCTTTGCTGCATGGTGTCTTTGATAAGCATACCAAAATACAAAAAAAATGATTGAATTCTTATTACAACTAATTTTAACTCTGCTATGCCACAGCATGACCAGTAAGGTGTTGCTGCTGAGATAAATTCATGATATGATATTGCTGCTTCAATGTAATATTCCTGTATCTGTATTTTTTTTTCATCCAAATTTCACCTTTTTTTAAAATCATATTTTTGTAGTTCTTACACTTACACATTGTGCTACAATCTTAAGGCTGTTTGCTGAATAGTTTCACAGCTGCACAAATATAAAGTTTGAAACATGTGTAACCATGCATTGAGAAATGAAATAATTTTAAGGCTCTCCTTTAAAGTTTGAAAATTCTCAATAAGATATGGTATATGGACATATTCACATGAGATCTCAGTAGTATTTAGGATTTTTTTTTTTATGCTGACACAATTCTAGATGTTTTTTCCTCAAGAATTGTAAAAGCAAGAACTAATGGATTATATTAAAAATTCACAAAAGTCACTGCCATTTTCTTGTTTTGAAGGTAATGATTGTAATTGCTTAGGGATGTAAGGACATCATGTTAACAATCTAACATATGAATATTCATTCATTCATGGGCTTATTATTGGATAGGGAATTTGACTATGAATTTGATTTATCAAGACATTAAATGCTCTGCCACAAAAGTTAAGATTTTTTTTATCCATCTGGCACCCTGCTCATTTTGAGCATTGTACCCTTTTTGCCACCTGTTTGTATTTCATTGTGTTTGCTCACCCCAAATCTGCCTGTGCTTGTTAATTCCTTTACTGTAAAAAAATTGAATTGAAGAGAGAGAGAACTCACAGCGCAGCATAATCAGCAGATTGAAGATTAAGATATCTTTGACAACTTATTTCTGGTGTAACTGACTGGTTATAACATATTTTTTTTTTATATCTTATTTATCTGTCATGAAAAACTTTACAGCTGCTTCCTTGCTGACTTCAACATAGCCAACTTCTTGTAATGATTCCCTGATTTAAATTCGTAACATTCCATTTTCGAGACGTGTAAGGGTAAGAAATGGCACTGTGCAATACCTGCTGATCCATACATTGATAATTATATTTATTTAAACTTCATGTTTAGCATCATTGTTATTCGGTAGACAGTAGAATGCTAATAAAAAGAACTCACACAGGAAACCTATTAATCTCTTTATGATAGTAGTATAATATATATATATATATATATATATATCCATAAGACCTTTTGGGGAAAAAAGGACTGGGGGATACGAAAGTATTCTGTGCCCTGTTGTGACTTTTCAAGAGTATTCTTGATAAATGTAATCTACTGTATACAGTGTTTTTCGGATAACGTATGACTCTATACAAATCAAGTGTGTACTCTCTCACTGAGACTGCATCTGCATTAAAGCTATCTGGATTGGTTTCATATTTCAATCTCCAGCATTATGGCCAGTGGTTAAGCAGCAGATGCAACTGTTCAGATTGAGGTGTTATTACTTTATGACTGTTCAAGTCATTGGTTTTATACAAATGTTTAACTTAGGTATTTTAATCAGGTTAAACGTTTTTAAGCTACCATTTTTGAGGTCTTAAATATAATTATTTGAAATCGCAGGGCATCACTTCTGTGTGATGGCATAAGTCATGAGAAAATTGAGATAAAAAGTTTGCAATCTACCCTGCAAAAACAAAAGTATATCCAGATTTATTTACTGTCCGCTATAAAATAAACATAAATACTGTCTGCCTTTCCTGTATAGTTGTAAATTATTCAAGCCTCATTTTGACAAGCTGCAAGAGAAATATTACATGCATAAGTTTGAGAGTTACTGTTCACTTGAGTTCATATTTGGATGGAAGTTTAAATTCAGTGCAGGTGGGCATTTGCTTAGGTCAGGCGGTATAGATCATGATCACTGTGTGTTTCCAGCGGGACATTTCACATTTCACATGAATGTCATCTTAAGCAGTGTACATTACTGAAAATGTATCACAAATGGAAAAGTAGAGCTTGCAAAACCCTGTCAGTAGGATTACCCACTGAAACGATCATAAGACAGTGGTACTGTATAAGACCTGCATAAGGAGTAAAGTATTGTGTGTAAAATTAGAGTGGAAATCTCTGTTCCTGTATTCTACATGTTTAGTGGTCAGATATGTGATTGTTGGAAGTAACATATATTTGCACAGTTATATTATCAGTGCCTAGAAGTGAGTTAAAACAGTGATGCCACCATTCCGGGAGTTTTCAGATTTCTGTGATTTTGTGGAATGTGAATGAGTCAAAGAAGCAAAGGAAAATCATGTTATCAGGAAAATGATTCAATGGGAAAATGCACCACTTTCATTTTCTAGTAATGTTCACATCTTAAAGTTTCTTATGACTGCAATTTCACAATACCTAACACTACCTATGTCCAATTTGCTTCCTTATTTTTAATAAATTTTTTACCATTATGTCAGTTTTTTCTGGGGATTCATATTTAAGTATGGCATCTCTGGTTTTTGTTTTTTTTTGTTTCTGGGTTGAAAATGTTGATTTTATACCGAGTGTTCTATATTTTATACTAACATTAGTTAACGCAGGAGGAAGTATAGTAATATAAAACTGTGGAAGGCAAGTAAGTATATGGAATACATTTATATTCATTACATGCAGTAGTGCCTCAATCTTTCTGCAGTCATACTTTTTTAAAATATATAATTATTATTATATCAAGTTATGCACGTATACAGATTTGTGTTGTTTTAGTAATTGTCCTTTTAAATTCTAAACATTTTGTGCTGAACATGTAGTAATTCTGCGTTTAGATTCCTAACATTTAATCTGAATGCTAATTCAGTAACACTGTTGGACCTATGTATATGTTTATTTGTTGGAAAGTTAACCTTTAAATGCTTCTTTCCATTTTTGTGTTGATTCTTCTTTGACTTGTAATCAGTAATCATACTCATTTACCTCCACGAATGACCTCAAATTCTGATTCTTTTCAAATGTAGCTTTTTTGGTGAGGGCTCATTTCTTGTTATAACTTTCATAATAAACTTCACACAT
Source organism: Ellobium chinense (assembly GCA_033807755.1). Lineage (NCBI taxonomy): Eukaryota > Metazoa > Mollusca > Gastropoda > Ellobiida > Ellobiidae > Ellobium > Ellobium chinense. The sequence goes on along the minus strand of JAWQUT010000010.1, from coordinate 4,431,014 downwards.
CTCACAGAAAAAGACTATATATGCCAAATTAGTACAGCTTCATCTGTCGACACATTCGCAAAGAGCTTAATGATCTTTGTCATATCTCAGAGTTATTTTCACATAACTCTTATAACTTCCAAGATAATCAATAGTGTCTGCCACTGATATATTGATAAAGTGTTGTGTAATGCCAAGTTCTGTGTATCTTCTGTTAAATTTGTGGCTCAGGCACATAAGGTCTTTTTCTATAAGACAGAGACTGCAAAACTAATTCACGTGGACCATCTCTAACAACTCTTCATAGTGTTTTGGAATGGCACAAATTTGCACTTGCACGATGTGCATTCTTTGAGTGTTCTTATTTCTGGATTTGATCTAGCTCTTTATTTCATGCTCTAACTGCTGGGCTTGGATTCTGCTGACAGATCACCATCGATACTACAATAACTACTGTATCAGTGCAGTGACTGTTTTGTGGGCAGAGACGAAGTTTTCTTCATTGTGAGAGACCTGTATCTATTACACTTTGATGTCAGGCCCAAGGCCTCAGTTTAAAATGATTGCTTAGTCGGAAAAATGCAGCAAAAATAACTTCATTGTAAATTTTTGTCTTTCACAGCTACATGAACTAAGTCAGGCTTTGTGATTGAAATATGGTGGAATCTTGTGAACGTGACCATAGCTTAAGGCAATTTCTTCCTTAGCCAACTCCCATTCAAAATCCTCAGCCAACTCCCATTCAAAATCCTTAGCCAACTCCCATTCAAAATCCTTAGCCAGCTCCCATTCAAAATCCTTAGCCAGCTCCCATTCAAAATCCTCAGCCAACTCCCATTCAAAATCCTTAGCCAACTCCCATTCAAAATCCCTAGCCAACTCCCATTCAAAATCCTTAGCCAACTCCTATTCAAAACAGCTAATTCTCATTCAGAATACTTGGCTAACTCCCATTCAAAATACTTAGCTAACTCCCATTCAAAATCCTTAACCAACTCCCATTCAAAATCCTTAGCTAATTCCCATTCACGATCTCTAAATAGTTTTTTTCTCTGTATAAAACATTCTAGATAACATATCAACATCTTTCTGATAATCATAACACACTCTCAAAAGCATGGTCCTAAGGGTGTGTGTGTTATCATCGTTCATCTGTATGTTGAAACTTTATTTTTACTTACTACACTGTATTACTTTGCTCTGACTGGAATACTCATCTGTGAATGCATGGTTGGTAGACTCATGTTTACAATAATTGTTGTTAATGTGAGTGCAGTGGTGACAAGGACTTGAATTCACATGATTATAGGATTAAGATACTTTAGTGTGAAGTCTGAGACACTGTATAGGATTAAAAGTCAATAGTGTGAGGCACTGTATAGGATTAAGATTCTATAGTGTGAAGCACTGTGTAGGATTAAGATTCTGTAGTATGAGGCACTGTACAGGATTAAGATTCTATAGTGTGAGGCACTGTATAGGATTAAGATGCAAGAGTGTGAGGCACTGTGTATGTAGGATTAAGATGCAGGAGTGTGAGACACTGTGAGACCATATGTCAGATCATCTGATTTTGTTCATACATTCACCTCTGCTTAATCACAACTCCTTAGGAGCAAGGAGAAAACTGTGATTAAATACGAGTTGTAATCATCTAGTGACAATAATATAATACAGCATTTTGTCATATGGAAAACTGTTATAATTAAGCAGAAGTTTGATTATCCAGATTGCGTTAAAGTGGAGTCAACTGTACTGAGATAGCTAGTGTTTAGACTATACCTTTTTTTTTTTCGCTTCGCTTTTGAGATAGCTCATAGAGGTCAGTCTGTATTCAAATAGTAGAGCACAGTCAGGTTCAATGCAAGGTTGAGTATTTGGGGCTTAAGAATTTTAAGATTTGGCTTCATTAATTGCTTCTTTCTTTGCGTTCCCACATGATCCCACATAAAACATCTAGCATTTGTTGACTTGTTGACAGTAGAACTGAGCTAGGAAATGACAGTCTTTGCCCTACATTCCTGTTTTTCTACCTCCATTAGGGACACACCTCTGACTGCACAGCATATTGTTTTCCTCAACCTCTGATAGCCTACCATGAAGAAGAACATTATCAGGTGGCCAAATAAAAATTTTATCTAATTTTAAAGTTCAATAAATTCAAGCATTCAAACTCTATATGTAACTGGTATTCGGTGTATATTAGTAGATGGATATTGACTGCTAATGCTGCAAATTTCAATATTATCTAGGTGATATGGTTCTGTCAAAGCCGAAATTTAAAAGCACATGTCAAACAGTAGCACGCCTTGTGTGAGATCACTGCACACAGTTTCCCATTTTTGACATGCTTATTTATATTATTATTTGTTTGCTAAGATAAAAGTGTAGCACCCAGAACAGAGAAACTTGCGACAGATATAGAATTTACCTGTCTGACAATATTATGCTTAAAACTTTAACATGATTAACTTTTGGAGTTATTGCACTTTGAATAGTATAAATTCTACGGGTGGTCACCCAGAGTTTCGTAGATGCAAATTTTCAGGTTTATCCATGTGTTGGGATTATATTTAGTCAGTTCAGTCAACGTTTTCCTCTTATATAAATTTTGAACATCTGCAGTGTCTCAGGCAAATTTGTTTTCCATTTCTGATCAATACCTCTGTAGTTACCTCAAATTGCAAGCATACGCTAACGCTGTTTTGTATAAATGTAAATGCTTTTTTGGACAAAAGATACATTATTGTTAAGGTTGCTGCAATGATGGACCTCAGTTGTCGTGGTGTATGGTATTTTCTATGATCTCCATGTACCTTGTATTATAAAAGTCATACATACTCACCGGAAGTTTGAGAGACGCAAAGAGTTTGCTCTTCTTGCATATTTGCCGGAAATGAGATAAACACATAAGGAAATTAGAAATTGTCTTTGCTTTTTATGCATCACTCCATATGGAACATACATTTGATCACTCTTATAAGATCTCTGTGGGCTTGGTGCACTTATGAGTACATACTCACCCGAAATTAGGTAAACACAAGGGATTTTTAGTAATTGATGCACCGGTCCATATGGAACATAGAGTTAATCACCTCTTGAAGGTCTCTGTGGGCCAAGCGCACTGGTGAGTCTCCATACTCACCAGAAGTTAAGTAAACACAAGGGATTTAATAGTCTTAGTTACTGATGTACAGGTTCATATGGAACTAAAACTTCATCACCCCTGCAGATGTACCAATGGCCGTATGCATAATCCATACATTAAGAAACATAATGCGTTAACTGCGGGGAACACTACTACTGTTTTGGGAGTTTTCCGTGGTTACCACAGTGTGTTAACTAACTTAAAGATTATGCATACGACCACAGGAGTAAGCGACCGACAGGAGGAAGGGGAGTGAACCATTGTTAAAGGTTAGTTCTCCAACGTGAGAACAAGTGTTTCATAATCATTTATCGAATTCCGTATCACAATCAGTGAGTGATGAGCAATCATTAGTACAGTGCTTTAATCGGATCTGGATAGTAGCAGTAGCTGTAGGTTCTTATCTTATTCACACAGTACCGTAGAAAGTATTATAGAGTATACTCTTTCTCTGAGGGCAGTGGTGTTCTTTTGTTGAGGTTTTCATTCCATTTACATATACACCTCGTAACATATCATTCAAGGAATTAACCATTCCCGTATATCAGTGTTGTATACAAACAGACCATATTATATAGCTTACCATTATGTTTGCTTCATGGATATACAAATTTTCACGACATACCTATCTGTTTGTTGAAAAATTAATGTTTTAGGTATGAGTGTAACAATCTACACCACTCAAGTAAAATTGTGTTTTTTATACTGTTACATGTATTGTGTAATTGTGTATTTGCTGTCCCTGGTCAGCTTTAGCCACCACAATAAAGAACAAAGCTGACATTTTCAGTTCTAGTGTTGTTGTTTTACTTTCTTGTTTTCTGATAGGTATAACCCCTTTCTGTTCTCTGAAGGGAAGAATTGTTATGCTAATCATTATCATTGCTGTCGATTTCGATGTCATGGTATCTCAGTTAAGTAAAGAACAAGCTTGCTTGGAAACCTTGTAGTTCAGAGTGGGCAAATGAAAGTTAAAACCTGTGCACCATGAGGTTCTGCATCTTTTTTTCCAGCATTTAGTTTTCCGCACCGGTAATGCTTCCCTTTATGACACCCACATGACAAAGGAAATGGCGCCCTTTTTGGGTGCAGAATCTGTGTTCTGTGAAATCCTACATACGCTGTTCACGGCAATATTTCACAAATTCACAAAAGGAATTTTTAATTGCAAATGTTTCTGTATGATTTCACGGATCGATCTGCCTTATATGTGAAGATTTTTGTGGCTAAGAGCGAGTAAAAGAAGACAATTTTTGCGTAGAAGTTCCAATTAATGATAGTGTATAGAAGTGTGCTGATGATTGTACAGTACATGCAGCCGATAACGGCTGAAAAAAAAACAAAACAAAAAGGTCATCAGTAGCCTTATCAGATGAACACGAAACTACACTATCTTGAGATTTTCTTTTAGGACACAAAATAATACTGAGGGGGAATCCAGATGAGACTTATCTGATGCCCCTGTGTCAACGGACATGAAGGTTAGGAGCACACCGCGACTGATGCTCCTGTCCCAATGGGTATTGGGGTGAGGAATAGGTTATGGGCAGAGATAGGATTGCGTTTGTATGAATTGGTAGGCATGTATGAGTTTTGGTTAGGGTTTTTGAGTCTCACACGCAGTTCCTTCCTAATCGATGTGTAGAAGACCGAAAGTGCATGTGCACTCGTTGGAATTGATATGCATTGGCTCAACCCAGATGACCATCACTCGCATCAGCACACCGTCACAGTTACAGGCAGAATGACTGCCGATCTCAGAGAAAGGCAATTTGCAAACTGGGTTATTTTTGTGCTTGCTACAGCCCCAATACATCCATCAAATGTCACAAAGTAAGGCACAAAGTCATTCGCTAGAAAACAGCAGCAAGGCTTGAGACTGGATATATTCTCTTCCTTTGTCCAGTACATTTTTTTCCTCCTCCTCCTGAAAAACTCACTTAAATAAGATGGGTGAACTGTCTATGACTGCGACGATAAATCGTCTAAATTGACATGGATTACAGGACTGTTGCCTCACATCGACGAAATAACCTCTTACAGCAAGGCCCCGGTAGTTTTGTTTATAAGTCTCGACCACTTCGTTATTACCGAGTTCTTCTGTATCGTATTAAATTCACTTCACGATCCTGAATTTCTCAACCGTTCCTTTTAAATTCGAGGATGTGAGAAGCTGCTGTACCGGTAATTCTGTCCAGGACGTAGGCCCTATCTATTGAGAGCGTGCGCATTAACGATGGAATCTTTTACCATCGTAAAAATTACTGTAACACATCGATGTAGAATGCACCTTTTGTAGCATTTTAATGTCATTTTTACGATGTAAGAGATCCCATCGTTAATGCGGAAGTTCTCACTAATGCAATGCCAAGCTTGTAAGCATGCATCGTGTGATGGTAATATTATTCCCTACATGTAATCATATAGGCTGAAGGGAAGCTTTGCATGCTTTTTTTGTATAAGACTTTAATTACATTTACATTAGGGACAGGACGACACAGTCGAATTTTTTTTCTTTTCACAATGTCACCGACGTCAGGGGCAGATTTAGGGTCCACGAGGCGCTGAGCCAGAGAAAAATGCGCCCCTTCCCCCCCCCCCNCTCTTCATATAAATTTTTCTTGTTCTCTAGGCACAGGGACCTCTAAAAATGCAAAGTCGTCGTTCCTGGTGTGCTAAGCTATGCGAGGTTCTGTACACAGCCATGCGAGGCCCTGCTGGACCCTGGTGTATTAGCCATACGAGACCCTGATTCCTAGTGTACTTAGCAATGCGAAGCCCTGGGCCCTTGTGTGGAACATAGCCATGCGAGACCCTGGGCCATAGTGTACATAGCCATACAAGGCCCTGGTGTACATAGCCATGCTAAGCCCTGGACCCTGGTGTACATAGCCATGCGAGGCCCTGGACCCTGGTATACATAGCCATGCGAGGCCCTGGACCCTAGTGTACATAGCCATGCCAAGCCCTGGACCCTGGTGTACATAGCCATGCTAAGCCCTGGACCCTGGTGTACATAGCCATGCTA
>JAWQUT010000010.1:4405581-4423644 GCA_033807755.1 Ellobium chinense | reverse complement strand
GAGTGTTGCTGTATGCTGACGGCACATCGGAGGGATACTTTTCCAAGTTCACAAATAATGGATCTCATATTGCACAGATATTTTGTAGAATCTTTGGCTAGTATCCCTTCGAACTTTCCGTTGAAGAAAATTCATATAAAAACGTCTAGTATTTGAAATATGGAAGCACATCCATCTGAGTTGAGACAGCGCCCATGGCTGAACCTGTGGCCGTATGCATAATCCGTACCTTTGTTACCGTATTGCGTTAACCATGGTAAACATTACTAATGTTTTTGGGAGTTTCCCATGGTTACAGTATTGCGTTAACCACGGTAAACACTACTAATGCAGCTTCAAGAAGCAAAAATACAAATTGTCTGTCTTAGTCGATTATAGATACTAATCGCAACTTAAAGCAACATGAAAATTAAATTTTAAGTGGATACACCCTTGTTTTGAACAGTCATAAAGACACAGTTTTCATTGCCTTTCAATTCAATAAGTTTATTTTCAGGTTATATTTACGCAACATATGGGAATCAATCATAATATAAACTAACACAGAACGACAAAAGTGTGACACCAAGAAGATTGAAATTTGCAACAATCATATATTGTACTATAATCTGTCCCTGAAAATGAAGGTGGCTTTTTCAGGGAAAGCTAGTGAGCAGTTCATCCAAAGTACAATTTACTAAAAGATGACCACATACGTAGAGGGAGACAGAGAATGGGTAAAACAGAGAGAGAGAGAAAGAGAGAGAGAAAGAGAGAGAGAGAGAGAGAGAGAGCGAGAGAAGGGAGAGAGAGCGAGAACACACATACCGCAATTCGTCCGTGTTGTGCTTTCAATTCCGTCTGATGTTAAGATGTACGCACGTTTTCAAAGGAAGAGCTTATGAAAGCACTATCAAACTCCAAGGCTGGGAATTTTCCATGTGGGTTTTATTAGGCCTCGTGGAATGAAAAGCAATTGAACGAGGAAAATGCATTTTGTAAAGCTACATACGGCATTTAAGCCAGTCGAAGCACGACGGTGATGTTGGTAGTCCGGTTTAAGTGTTGAATTTTGCAGTCGCGCTTAGTCTTATTATAGAAATAAAAGACGATTGCGCTTAATAGCAGTTCTTCCGGAATGCTGAAAATTATAAACACGATTATCTGTTGACTTTTACGTAGAAAATACAATGGACCTTGATATTATAGTTGTCTTGGATATAACGGGATCTCTTTTGAAACGGCATAATTTCAAATCCCTGTTTCTTGTCCTTTATTTCACATTCAAGGGAGGTAACACTGACATTGTGCTGCACTGTGTTATCCCCTACGTTGTTTTTCATCTTCAAAATTAATCTCTTTTTCAACGACATCTCGCCTACAACGGCTAACTTTTTAAATGCTAATGGCTCAGTTGTATCTTAGGCAATCTGTTGGATATTCTGCTGTCAGTGAAACTGTCACCATTAAGCGGAATTTGCGATTAAACGGAAAGTGATGAAGTGGAGTCGACTATACTGTTGTCTATGCACTATTCTTTAGGCCTGTTCAGATTCAAATTTCAGTTCAGCATGTATTCAGATAGGGGGAATAGCAATGATTTTCAGTTAAACTGAACAAAAACAATAGTAGGCTATTCACCGCTTGCTCATGACATTTTTTTAATCAATATAACACATTTTTCGATAGCATAACTCTTTTGTCAAATTAATGCTCAATATAACAATGTTGTTGTTGTTGTTGTTGTCGTTGTTGTTGTTGTTGTTGTTGATGCTGCTGCTGATGTTGCTGGTGGTTGTGATGGTGGTGGTAGTTTTAAATTTTACAACAAACACACGCACAAAAACAGTTTCAAGTGCCATGCTTGCTTTATTTTCGTAGTAGATCTGATACATTCCTCACGAATATAAGTAACCACTTAAATTATTTGACAAATTACTGGTCATTATTTTTTATCAGTTTTTATTCTTTTCATTTAAAGTAAATGATCTGGACAATGTTTTGTTCTGACCTGTTCCGCATTTATTAGTTTGGCACTTTGAACTGAAATGTCCTGAATCATGATTGTATTGTGAAGAGATCCCTTACATCATCATCAACAGCACCATTTATGTGTGTGTTTTTCGACAGTTCGATACAATTACGTCTGTATCTGATATCGTATTTGTTCGTGACAGTGCAAGCCATATATGCTTTATCTTAAGCACTTAGCAATTTGAATGGACAGAAAGCGTATCTCAAATTAAGGACGTAGGCATTTTGTTTTAACGCTGTTAGAGTGCATCACGCTTGTCCCAAATGTTATTGGTGAATTTTATCAAGAACACGCGGTCAGGGAATGCTGAACATTCCATACATAGAAAGCAAAATGCCCAACCCTGACCTAGATATTTGGAATAATAAGCTTGACAAGATGAATGTCAATAAATATTTCGTCACAGTTATAGGAGACGTTTCGTTTCAGTGACTTTTTCAGAAGAGGGGAAAAAATGTTTTAGACATAGCAAGAAATGAATGCCAATCTCAAGCTTTAGTGCTGTCCGTCAGCCAATAATTTTGTGACCTACTCTGTCCGTGACATTTGATGGATGTACTGGGTTGTAGCAAGCACAAAAATAGCGCAGTCTGTAAATTGCTTGTCTCTGAGATAGGCAGTCTGCTCATGATTATGACGGCTGTAAGGAGGCAGCGTGACCGTGCGGTTTGTGAGACGTGCTCAGAAACTGAAGACTTTCATAATTATGTGTTTGATTCGCGAGCTGGGCGGTTTACGTTGTAGTGTCCTTGGGAAAGACACTTCACTTCCATTTCCTCACTCGACTCAGGTGTAAATAAATACCTGGCTTCAGAGCTTGGGGGGAGGGGAGGGGGGAAAGGAATCAGGGTGCTGCACCGCCGACGACCAGCAATGACTTTATTATGTATTTCATCTTTAATACCTTACATTTATGATGTGTGTTGTTATATGTGTTTGTATTATGAATGAGATGTATAACATTGTATTACATTGTAAAACAATTTCCCTACGGGGTTAATAAAGTTGTATTTTCATTTTCCTTTTCCTTTTACCCTCCATTTACAGTGAAAGCTGTTTGTAATTGGCTTGGTTATACTGGAGACCTGGTTGTATCGGGAAAAATTTCGTTTCCCGGACTTCTTCTTTCTTGTTGAAGTGGCTTTTCATTTGGTGACAAAAGGAGCAAAAATCGGACTTTATGGCCTCATCCTCATACATATACGAGCTTTTGCATGAAGAAGGCGGCTGGGCAGTCAGAAGAATAGGTGAAAATAGTCTCATTGAATGTTTACAGGCTGATCGCATGAGCACTGTTATCGCATGTTATTTCTCTTGTCTTTTTATCCCAGTTCGGAAACAACAGGGTATGATCATAACGGTTAAGTTCTTGTTAAAAATCGGATTTTCCCGTTAAAGTCGAATTACACTCTAGTTTTTTTCTTCAGTGATCCTGGGCGGTATCTGCAGCGACCAAGCGGGCTTGATTATTCTGTAATACTACACGGATATATTTTATGTGTGAATAGTTGGGTAATATTTCCGAGTCGCGGGTGAACAGAACACCAAGCTCACATACGAAAGTTAAGGAGCAATTTTCAAACAGTAGGTATTTATACTTTGAACTATTGTTCAGTTAACGTCTTTGTGGTGTAGTGGTAGCACTTTGAGATTTATAAGCTGAAAGATTATGAGTTCGATCCCCGATAAGAAGATGAATTTTATATTATTTTTTTTCACCTTTTGTTTCAAAATTGATCTTTCACAGTAATTTGGTAAAATCTCTGGCGGCGCACTTTCACGTAATATCACATCGGGTTAACACTCCTCCACCATTGACAAATGGAATAGAATCTATACCTCACCATCTTGAACAAACTGTGTAACGGAATCCTCCACACCATGTTTTTGTTTTATAGACTGTTTCAAGCTAGATTCAGCTTGAAGAAATCGTCGTGAAGGCTTTGCTGATATCAGTAACACCTCGCCACACCCCCACCCCATTAACCCTCTTTTGGCTTTCATCTCCTTTTCCCTACTCACGAATCATGGCATCCTGGGCGTTCACGGCCGTTGTGAATTTGGGGAGATCGGTATCGGTTCTTGCACTACCCTGCACTGACACCAAGAGATTCGCTCGTATTGTGTTACCTATTACTTAGACGGGGTTTGTGAAATACGAGAGGAAATGCATAGAAAGAAGAGCATTATGGGAATCATTAGGCGACCCCTAGCAAAGGAAGTGCAGAGATAGCGATTTCATCTCTCCCAGTTTTGGTGACGGGCATTGACCAGCAGGATCGTCTCAGCGTAATCGATAACCTCGATGCTCTATACTAGCGGTGTTGGCATTAAAATTTTGACAATCATTTTGATCATATTATTCCGACATTCTGATGTTTTCAGTGTTAACTAAAGAATTTTTTAAAAATGTACAGAAGCACTATTATTCTTCGCAGTTTCCTGGAATTTGCGAAAGGCCAACATTGGCTGGAGATCCATGTCCTCAAAATGCAGCGACCAGCAAACACGCGTAAAGCAATGTAGTTCACTTAAAAACATGATTGGGGGGTATATTAGTGATGCCATCACTAGGAACTATTGCCTCAATAGGTTTTTTTTAAAATTCTGTTATCATAACGTTGGTGCAGGGTGGAAAAGAAGTGATAACGGAACAAACGAGCAATGAACAGCGATGTTTCAGTCATTTCGTCGATGTGAACAACACGTGTAAAATTTCGGAGCGGAAATTAAACCTTGTCCTTATCAGAATTAGAAAGACAAGGGAAGTCGAGAGTGCAGTACTCGAATGGTGAAAGTGTACAGGCATGGCATCCCATTCAAAGAACGTTTACATCAAGTGCACGTGTTTACATGTGACGACAGTTGAACATTTGATACCTTCATCAAATTCTTGTGTTTCACGATCTTTTGCAAAGCTTCACTGTCTCAGAAAAATACTATTTTAGAAAACTTCATCAGGCAAATTCCATCAACAGACTGTCCATTGCTTGCTAAAAATATCACTAATGGACCTGCTACACATGTGCTACCAATGACCCAAATGCTTTAATCTATTCAGTAATGAACTCAGGTCTACATTCTTTGTACTTCATGGTTTCCAGGTGATGAAACCTTATACACTGTCAATCTACATGAGGGTAGTTTATCATTCAGCAGTGTAGGAGAAAAAATAAATCTGTGATGTTTTACGCGAATTTTCGGGGCCTTTGAGCTCCAGATTATTCAAATTAATCTCCCCATCTGCATACCGGAGTGAGTAACTTTATCGCAGTTTTAGGGCCTGGGGTAGATTGAGTGATATTTTAATTAAGCTACCGCCGAAACACCCCGCCGAGATCCGATTGGTCTCCGTGGAACACCCTGCAGACCGGTCATTGGTCGGGAAAAGCCGGTCACGTGGGCTGAAGGTAGTAGAGATGATGTAAACAAGCGTACGTATGACATTTCTGATGCCAGAACCCGCAGAGTTTATGGTCCACCAGAGATTTTTCACGTCCTTGGCAACTCCACCTTTCAGTGTCGGCAGTACCAGTTCCACATCAGAATTTTTGAAACCTGTCATCGTGAGCGTCTTTAGTGTTTCTATTTCCACATTCTAGTGAGTAAATCTATTTATAATGTCGTTATTATTTTTTAGGCCTCATGTGTAATAAGATTATAAATTGAAAGACTTCCGCTTACACATTCACAAAGGCCACATACGTTCGATTGAGACTCACTTTTCTTTTCTTTTCTTTTTTTTTCATTGTGCAATCCAAATACAAAACTATATAAGCGTGAAAGAGCTCACTTAAGAGATTTTAAATCCAAAATGAAAGATTCTTATGCAGAACCTATTTAAGAGATTCAGTATAAAAGTTTTACCACTGATTATTGATTTCAAAACAGTAATGCAGATTGGAAGGGAAGAATGAAGGTGAATTGATTTTTTTTCAAAGTTATATTTTTTGTTTTGTTTTAAATGTTCACTAAATGGCGTAATGTGTAACTGAGTTAAATCTTTGGCCGTGAGATGTTGAATCCTTTAAAGATACGTCAGTTGAGCATTGGACGCTGGTCGAATGTTACATATCGAGGAGCTGTCATCACTATATTACTTTATTATACTAAACTTGTGAACAGTGGCAGAAAGAATTAATTCTTTGTTTGATAGGCTTGTCACACCTATACGACTCTTCGTTGTGAAGTATCGTCACTATGAAATATCGATTTAAACAATTATATTGAAACAACAATCCCATTTTAAAAAAAATATTCAGTATATTACACACAAATCTGATAAAGTGGACATTGTTAAAACGAAATCCACGGTACCAAATACTTATGTTCGATTTGAATAGAGGTTAGGTTTAAGAGGAAAATACACGGACTTCTTGTTTCCTTTCGTTTCAGTATGACTTTGGGTATTCGAATGTTTTCCTTTTAATCGATATCTACCATACATGCAGCGCACATGCCAACCTGAGTTGGCCGGTTGGTTGAATGACGACACAGATACGAAAATAAATGAGAATCCACGCACTGACTTAGCCAACTGTATTTGATATCAAAGTTGGTATGTACATTGGGTCTCAGTGCAAGACCTCATTAACTTAGGCTTGCTCGTTTGCCAACTCATGTTGGTTTGTGAGCGGAAGCTTTAAAACTTAATTAAATGGACTTTTTTTCAGCACTTGTTCAATTCCATGCATGAATTTATCAATGCCTAATTGATTGTAGTTTATTTATTTAATCAGTACCCACGAGAATTCTGAAATGCATGTTTTTAGCGTACGTTTCGAATGAGAGAGACTGTACAAAGTGCTCTGGTGTTGCTGTTGCTATTGCTGCTACTGTTGCTGTTGCTGCTGGTGATGATGATAATGGTGATAATAGAGATGATAGAGAGATTATGTATTTACCCAGGGTATTTTTTAAACTGTCATATTAACCCGATAGCAAACTTACATAGTATTCTCCTTAATGTATTGATATCTGCTCCACGCACTTTCACGCTTAAGCCAAGACCATGACGGAAACATCATCTCTTTACTTGTGCAGTAGAGGGTCTAGACCTACATTTTATTAATTAAGAGTAATAACATCGTATGTGAGCAACCTTTATTGTTATACATGAGATACGGTAGTCTTGCATCTAAAAGACGAATGATATGGTTGAAAATGAAGACTTATTATCAGTGCCTGTTGACTTGAGCCAATACTAACAAGTGCCACAGATATTTTTTTTTCAAGGAACGACTTTGAGACTAATTTATTTCCAAGATTTCAAACTCTTGCCTGTGATACTAGAACCCTTAAAGTCTTCAGTAAGAAGATGCGTCTCACTGGCCATGCTGTCTTCCATATTCATCCTAGCTCCCAAGTAAAAAATAATAATAGTTAAAAAAAAAAAACTTATTCACATCATAGAGGGAGGAGTTTGAGCGAGGCTGGGAGAACAAGTAATTTATACCAGCCCTAGATAGGAAACTCTCTTACTCAGACAGAGAAGCAACAGAGGATTTTCAGCGGAAGATACTCCAGCCAATCAAGTGTTTCGGTTCTTTAACTTCCTGGCACTATTTTAGGGTGGATGTAAGTTACTTGCTCTCCCCGAGACGGGGAGAATAAATAACTTACACCAGCTCTAGAATAGTCCTGAATTTTGTCATAATTTGTATTGTCCTCCCTTCTTCACAATATGTAATCTGACAGACCTGCGACGCAGGCTTCTTCCACAACCTCCAGCCATAGACAACACACTATACACAACAACAACAACACAGCTGGAAAGACATACGCTTTTATCCGAGAGGCATTGGGCTGTCAAGAATATAGTGCTCATGGCTGAAGGGACTATCATATGAGGATCACCATCATCATCATCACCACCACCACCACCACCACCATCACCACCACCATCATCATCATCATCATCATCATCACAGTATATGGGCGTTCGTTATGTTCTTGTGCACGATCAAAGGCTTGGAAGCTGCTGGTGCAAGTCTCTGTATCGCGGTTTCCAAGATGCTGTACTAATAAACGGATACCTTGTGCCCTGGATACATAAATAATTAGGGATCAGTGAGATTTCTATTACACTACAGACACTTTTCCCAACTATATATATATATGATTGATCCGTGTTCACGTATAAAGTAGCATTTCGCCTAAATGAACTTGGCAGAAAAAAAGGAATCTTGCACAGCTTTTTTAGCAGTGATAATGGCAGTGACTTAACAGACGAAAGTTACAATCCGCATTACTATTATTATAATTATTATTACCGTTTATTATCATCGTATCCAGGCTAATGCCCATTCACGCCACTTCATATGATTATTGCCCCAGTAGGCCAGATCACTCTAGGACTTTCTCCACTCCCTGGCAAGTATACGTTACTCCTGCCATAATAGGCGCTGGGTCACTGGCATTCTGACAACATCTTCCACTGCCCATAGCCAGGTACTCATTTTACCAAAATGGGAATAAAGGCACTTACAACTTGACTGTGGTCAGAACTCCAACCCACGATCTTTTGATGATGGCTTCAATGCCTTAACTATTCGGTCATCAGATTAGGCCCGTTGGCATAAAACGACCCAGCGTTTTATAAAAGTGGTATAATATCGTTACTTTTTTGAGCTCGTATGTGAACTGGTATAAACAAAATGATACCAAATCTTAGATATAGTCTTGTATCTTCTACACAATACAGCCGATGTGACTTACTCACGCATACATAAAGCCGGCTCTCATAGTAGGCTGCGTATGAGTAACCTTGGTTTCCGACTTCATACCGGGTCAATGCCTCTCTTTCAAACCCTGCTCACTCGTTGATTTTCCTTGCATTCTTCTTCAGATGCCTTCGCTGAGGGCAGGGGCGTAGATAATTTTCGCTGTCTATCTCTTCTCCCCTCTCTCTTCCACCTCCCAACCTTCATCGCTGGCCCTTCCCAAATTCTACTCCACATTTCGGTATGGGAGGGAAGATGCATTTATAGCTCTCCTGTCCTTTCGTATGCTTACAGAGTACGGTTAGGGGCAATGGGAGAGAAGGGCCGATCCATTATCCCTCAAGCCCTCCAGAAATAATGATGGAGGCTTTCATTTTTCATAACCCCTTCCCCCNACCCCCCCCCCCACCCCATTCCCAAAGCAAGGGGCCGGACTTCGAAATGGAGTTAAGCATACAAAAAAGCAAAACAGAAACACAAATGAAAAAGGTACACAGAAATGTGTATTTTACTCAAGCTTCGAAACAGTAAATACAGTATCATCAGAAGCTGGGATTGTGATGCATTGTAGTCATAATTCCTCTGCTTCCCCATCACCTCTCCTCCCCTTCTTTTCCACTCCAAGACCCAGTCATACGAGATGCCAGTTCAACAGAAGATGTCGATCCTCCCTTCTGCCTGACAACCCTTTGGCCAGACTTTGAAATGGAGTGTGTCCTATAGCTTAGACTCTCCCCCCACCACCACCACCACCTCCACTAAAAAAAAAAACAACAACTAAGAAGTACCACCATAGAGTTCACCCCCCTTCCCCCCACCACCACTACCACAAACCCCAACCAATCCCCAGCTGCCGACTCATAATTTCTACGCCCATGATTGAGATACACATGATATCACAATCAGCCCTATCTATTCTCGTAGAGCCACTGCAGCAGCCAGTCAGCTCCGGAACCCCTTACATCAATCCATATTGATCCTTGCCTCATCTCGTATGCATTGAGTTCCTGTCTTTGTATCGTGACTTTCCATATTCGTACCAAGCTCTCCCTGAACTTAGGCAATTTTTGTCCATGAAGACAAGATCTATTTCTTGTTTGTGTCTTGTCTCACCAACATGCATAAGTCTGAGTGCAGTCGCAGCAGAAGCAGATCTAACATTTTTTTTTCCAATAAAAGGGCTTATCTTTGGTAAGACTTCTTTTAAGAAAATTGAGTGGTTCTGTTTGATTACACTTATAATTCTTTGCATAACAAAATTCTTAACCAACATCTGTAGGTAAATGAAGGATATTCACAGTTTCGCAAATATGTTTTGTTGGGAGATAAGTATTAACCTATAGATCATGATCATGCAAAAAAGTAATTTTTTTTTTTTGCTGGAAAACCAACATAAGCCCTCTTGTCAGAAGAAGTTAGAGATTCAGGATGGCTGAGTTGAGGAGAGAATGTGTTAAAGACTTGCAAAGGAACACATAAGAAATATATAACTTGGTATTCACCACTCACTAACCATCTCCCTTCTAAGATTTCGCACTATAAAAATGAGAGAGAGAGAGAGAGAGAGAGAGAGAGAGAGAGAGAGAGAGAGAGAGAGAGAAGCGAAAGGAAAAGACAGAGAGAAGACAAATTCCTTTCCTTCTTTCTTTCTCTTTTCTTCCTTTCTTTCTTTCTTTCTTTCTTCCTTGCTTTCTTTCTTCCTTCCTTCCTTTCTCTCTCTCTCTCTCTCTTTCTTTCTTTCTTTCTTTCTTTCTTTCTTACTTTCTTTCTTTCGTTTTCTTTGGAAGGGCTTAGAACTGCGCCAAAGGAACGGTTAAATGTTCCTTGTTTTCTTCCTTCGTCCTGCTTTGAATTTCCTGAGGGAAAAGAGACGAGGAGGGGGTTGAGTGGATATGGAACATGGCTGGGATTCAGGTCACTTGGTTTATGGTGTCACATGGCAGGTCTACTGTAATACCTTAATCACTACTATGAGGACTTGAATAATTGTTAGATCACCATAGCGACCAGCAGCAACCAGTTAGAGGCTCTATCGGGGAAGAGGGTTAGACCTCCAGGTCACTAAACTAAGTTCGTGCTGTCAAATGATGGTTATAATGTAATGCCCCAATTTCCAACTTTGAGCAATTGAACGCTCGAAGGTAGCGAACGTATTCGCGGTGAGCAATAGCTAATCATCATGCATGAATTCTGCATAGTGATTGGTTGCTTATCGGTGTGATGACGTAGGCTAAAGGGATAAGGCCACCAGACTGCTCAAGTGCAAGTGCAGACAAAGAGGAATTCAAATATTTGGAAGCATGCACGTGAATACAATCGACTCCGTTTACTCGCAACTTCGGCTCAATGGAACATTTTCTCCAGACAATTTAATACTGTCTTTTCTATATTATATTATATATTAAAAAAGAAAGCGGTGGGGGAGGGGGTAATCGTAACACCTCTTAATGGCAATATCTTCTCATGATTTGAGGGATTGCGGCTAAGCAGAGTCGAATAGTACTGCAGGATGCAAGAAAACAGTGCTTGGTAATGACAAGAATTTCGGCAGTAACTGCCTCGTGGACCCCTCTACCCTCCCAGCGTNCCCACTTCACACCCCCATCCCACTTCCTTTCCCCCTCCAAACTCTGTACAAGTTTTATTATATAAGTTATCCTTACACTGAAAGCAAACGCCAAGCCAGTCAGTAAGAACTGTGTTACTCCACATTTAACCCTTTGAGTCCTAACAGCTGAAGCACAGTATTTTGATAAATAAAGCTTTTTTTTAAAAAGTATTTACGTGCATGACGTAAACTGGCTTCACTGAACATTAAACCAGAGAAATCTTAACTGTTATGTATAATTTTCAAGGAATGATAATCCATATAGGTCTTTGGCATATCAAATAGCAAGACAAAAACTCCAAGTTCTTGTGCCATACCTGGTACTGTGGGTCTTACAGGGTTAAGAACGAATACACTGTGAACAGCTAAAGTGGGGATTCTGCTCGTGTACGGCGTACCAGACCAAAATAATGGGATGGGCTTCACGTGATGTGAATTCCTCAGGAGCAATCGGAAAAGCTCGATAACTTGGATTTTTTTCCTTGTTTTTTTTCTTTTTAGGAAGGGAGAAGGGAGCAGGAAAACGAATTTCACCCCCCTCCCCCTCCCCACACCCCCCAAAAACCTCCGAAAATTTGTTTTAAAACGTGTTGCTCAAAATCTGAAAGGCTGAGTTGCTTCCCGATTCTTGACCTTTAGACACGCTAAAAAGGAAAAAGAGAATGAGGGAGAGAGGACTTACAATAGGAGGGTAAAATTTTGCTTGGTAAGTGCAAAACGATGCAAATGCCATTGACTTTAATCGAACCTTGTCCATGCTTTTTTCAGTTTCACATTTTTCTTTTCGCAGCTATACTTTGAAGCCTTTGGGGAGTGGGGAATAGTGGAAGGGGGAGGTGGAGAGGGGAAAAGAGAGACGAGAGGGAAACTGACTTGGTCGACTTATCATGCTGGGCCGACTTATCATTGCTGGTGAATGTGCGGGGTCACATTTTATCTTCCTGCACGTATTATATTTTCCGAGGCTCAATTTCTGCGGCGTTGGCATCCATAAAGGGAAACAATACAAATCTCTTCAGACAAAGTGTAAAAACGCAGTAACGTCCCTTGATTTTCCCCCCCTTTTTTTTTTCTTCTCTCATGGACTGTTCATAATATAACAGGAACAGTCGAGATTTTCAAAACTTTACGGTTTAAACCATACTCCTTTGTTCCCAAAACATTTAGTCATTGACTGCTGATGGCTCCAGACAGTCAGCCTAGAAACACTGACCGAGACTATTTCACCCACGAATCGACCTGTCAAGTGTCAGGACATTAAATCAGTGCAACACGCCTGTACAGATGAGGTAGTTAAGCTGTAACAGCCGGATTTTCGCTTTTCCAGCCTCGTTATAGAGGAACGGGAAACGGGGACTGAGCCTATGCTATAGCCGTTTCCGTTATAGATAGGTTCCACTGTAATTCAACCGTATTTACACTCTGCAAAACACTGAAGAGCTCAAAGATTTGGTGAAGAAGACTATGAACGCTTCTTCTGAGTTGATAAAGCCGATGTGAGTGTTTCATCCCCAGCAGATATGGCGCTAACAATCCAAATTCATAGAGACCTGTACATCAGTTGCTGATCCCACCAGAACTTGAAAATTCCTTCAATTTCCATCTCATCCACCCCAAATTAGCCATCTCACTGCGTACGTAACGAGCAGTATATTCGAGATATTTCCTTTGATATACATAGCTTGATTAGCCATGAAAATCATAACCAAGGTATTTATAGTAAAATGCAAGCCCAGTCTCATAGTTGCAACTTCTTTGGTTATGTTGTTTTGTCTGTGAGTATATATGGAGTTATGTTGTTTTGTCTATGAGTATATATATGGAGTTATGTTGGTTTGTCTATGAGTATATATGGAGTTATGTTGTTTTGTCTATGAGTATTAATGGAGTTATGTTGGTTTGTCTATGAGTATATATGGAGTTATGCTGTTTTGTCTATGAGTATATATGGAGTTATGTTGTTTTGTCTATGAGTATATATGGAGTTATGTTGTTTTGTCTATGAGTATATATGGAGTTATGTTGTTTTGTCTAGGAGAATATATGGAGTTATGTTGTTTTGTCTATGAGTATATATGGAGTTATGTTGTTTTGTCTATGAGTATTATGTTGTTTTGTCTAGGAGAATATATGGAGTTATGTTGTTTTGTCTATGAGTATATAATTATGGAGTTATGTTGTTTTGTATATGAGTATATATGGAGTTATGTTGTTTTGTCTATGAGTATATATGGAGTTATGTTGTTTTGTCTATGAGTATAATATATGGAGTTATGTTGTTTTGTCTATGAGTATATATGCAGTTACATTGTTCTGTCTCTGTACTGCCATGCGTTATCGACGTTTGACCACTCATATGTTACTGTGTAACCTGGGGTTCATTTGAATAAACTGAAATGAATTGAAAAAGCAAAAAAAGATGAGATTATGCGGAAAAAGCGATTAATTGGTGCTGTATTATTCTCGCACTTCATATAATATCTTTGTTTTTTTTTCACTCATGTTATTAATAGGCCAAAAATGTTATTAAGCGGAGTGAACTGCATAACTTATTACCCCAGGCGGAGAGTCCGTCAGTGAGACCGAACAATTATTGTTGTTCTTTAGGTGGCCAAAAAGACAGTATGAGATCTGACTACAGGCTCCAAACTCAGTTGGGATTTCAATTCAGATTTCAGAACCTTCAGCAACAACAACAGCAGAACCACACCATGGCATCGCCAGCCAAAGTCGCCTCCGCTCCTTCGCAAGACTCCATTTCCTCTGCCTCTTCCTATTCGTCGTCATCATCTTCATCATCATCATCAAAGGTGACCATCAGTGAGGAGATCCGGCTTAGGAAGCATCTTGGCCTCGGCAACGGCGTCGCCATTATCGTTGGTATTATCATCGGGAGTGGCATCTTCATCTCACCCAAGGGGGTCATCTTGGAAGCCGGGGCGGTGGGACCGTCTCTCATCATTTGGGGACTGTGCGGACTGGTTTGCCTGCTGGGTGCCATGTGTTATGCCGAACTGGGGACGGCTATACTGAGGTAAGTCTTGACAACCCTCATTCACAGCCGAATAGAACCAGATTCAGTATAGCCCATTACAATCCGGGTCGTATCCAATATTTAACCTACAGGAGTTTCGGTTTGGTGTGTGTGTGTGTTGGGTGTGTGTGTGTGGGAGGGGGGGGGGGNGGGGGGGGGGGGGGGTGGAAGGAAGAAGAGGTGGGTTACTTACCTCTTGATACATATTACTGGACACTGTCAGTATTTTCGTATGACTTCCTAATTTATGATTTAGGCCTCATGCACATTTTGACATTATGTTGTTCAATGTTTTAAATCCCCCCTGCTCCCCGAACAAATCGGTCTAAACAGTGAGGAAGTGTGGAGTATTAGTAGTTATTGCGGTGGTGCGCTTGTCAGTACAAGTGAAGATAAGGCTATGGTACATGGTCACAAGCCTTGTGCTTGAAGACAAAACATGATCGTTTGACCTGAATTCAGATAGAGGCCTCAGAATATTTTATCTCTTGATAATTTCAGGTCTTTGTTGACATTGTTTGATAACCTAGAATTCTCAGGTTTTAGGTCAGTCGCTGTCTCGACTCCTTTTTTACTCTTATTCTTTCTTTGTCACCATCGGTCTTTCTTATTTTCTTGTCTGTAGGGATTTACTTTGTCTTTTGCTCTTTATGAAGGCCATCGATTAACTGCACATTCTTGCTCTCGAATCCGAACATGAAAGAATGCTTCTAATAATGTGTACACTGTACAATACTCATGTTGTTATACTCTTAGACTTCACAACAAACACGGTTTCTACAAACACGCCAGAGATAAACAATGATTCACATTGAGATGGGTGAGGGGGTGAGGGGATGAGGGGGGTGAGATTATCTTTCACTGATTAAAGCCAGGTACCCTTTTTACAGACTGTTGGACTGAGGAAAATGTGAATGAAATGCTTTCCCGATGCACTTACAACATGACCGTGGTCGGGAATCTAACCCACGACCTTCAGATCTTGAGCCCAAAGCCCCAACTATTTGGCCACGCTGCTCATAGGGATTAGTATTTCTGTAAATTGTTTATTATGTGGTTCTTATTTACCATCACTTAATATCTGAGTATCATCTTCAATATTTTCTTGTCATCTTTAGATCTGGAGCCGACTATGCATACATCAACGAGGCGTATGGTAACTTCCCGTCCTTCCTGTACCTCTGGGTGGCCGTCATCATCGTCCTGCCCACGGGTAACGCCATAACGGCCTTGACCTTCGCCAACTACGTGCTGCAGCCCCTTTTCCAAGACTGCGGCCCTCCGGAGACCTTGATCAGCCTGACTGGTGCTCTTTGCCTAAGTGAGTTGATGCTGTTGTGGTTTTGATTGTGCGTAGCATTGTTGTTAGTGGTGGGGATCGTGATGACGCTGTTGCTTGAGGTACTAGTTAAGAAGCGTGTTCCTGTCTAACTGCAGACGACAGGTGGTAAGGAAAGAAGTACAGACTGGTCCTGAGAACTTCAGGTCGGCGATCCCTCACGGGCCAATGCAGATCTTGCGGATGAGAGAAAAGAGCTTGCTCCCTTCACTTCAGTTCGCTAAAGCTTCAACCGATATTCACAAAAAAATGACACTGCCCTCATTAGGGCTATCAGTTTTGAAGTTTCTAGACGTACCAGTTCCTTCTTTCGTCAATTATTGCGCAGCAACGCGTAGAACACTATTCCAGAAATTCCCAGGCAGTTGTTCACCGAGTAGTCTAGCCTGCCCAGATTTCGATATTTTCATATACATGTATAAATACCAACTGCACCATTAATGCCAGATTCCGATCAATGAATGGGACATATAGACAGTCGTTTGCAGTCTGAATTGTTACTGGGATTTTAATGACTTCAGTTTAGCGAATAATGAAAGGAGTGAAGACAACAAATTAATAAAAATTAGCTTCTGAAAAGACCCTTCAATGTATCAGGATCGAAACAGGGCAAATAACTGGTATTGATGTAAATATACACTGAAATGTCAGTGAATTAATCGGGAGCACGTTTCTTATCTAATGCCGTGAACTTGTCTGTCAGTGACTGTGACAATCATGTCGTCCAGTAGCCCTTTTGGAATATTGGCCATTGCTCAGCCTATTTTTAAATAGTGTTGCTAGTAACAGCAATCATTCTCCGAAAGGGATTGCCAAGCTTAACACTATTAAACAGCGAATTCGTCATACGGAACCTACTGACAACAGACGACAAAGGTAGGCTAGCGCGACTTTCGACTTTGTATCTCTGATCAAGGGAAATAATCTTTGTTTCTGCACATTCAAAACAACAGCTTTTACTGGTTGTTGTTACACTTTTCCCAGAGCAGAATTAGTATTAAAAATGTACAGTCTCTCTTATATTAATAGGCGTTACATGAACTCGTCCTTTTAGCTTTATCAAAGTATGATAAGAATTTGCAGAGTGAATGGCGGCGTTTGTAATGATAGTTTGAATGCCGTTGTTGTTGTTGTTGTAGTTGTTGATGTTGCTGTTATGACAGATGCTTAATGTGTTGTTTTTTTTATGGTGTTGATTGCTTGTGACGATGACAATGTCCTGCAGACTGTCTTGCAAGACCGTGACCTTGCTCAGACAATGACCATTGGTCAGCTTGACTTAAGCTCTTCTTTGCCTCAGTGAAATGAATTCATAATAGAATGATAGGCATGTCATAAATAAGCATCATTGAAATGTGAAAGAGTCAGTCTGTGAAGTGTCTGTCTGTCTGTCTGCCTGCCTGCCTGCTTGCCTGCTTGTCTGTCTGTCTGTCTGTCTGTCTGTCTGTCTGTCTGTCTGTCTGTCTGTCTGTCCCCCACTGAGCTCTCGAAATTTAACTTCCTGGCCACATGGCCTGCAGCCGTCATATACCAAGATAATGGTGATGTCATTGACAGCGCAGCCGTCACCCATGGTGATGTCTTTTTCTTTTTCTCATTAAAAAACAAAAAAAGAAAAAATATTGTCGATATCAGTCCCAACACTGAATTTATGGATTTTCTGCAGTTGGCACAGATGTCAACATGGGCTGATTCTTGGCTTTGACGATTGTAATGGAATAATGAATTAATTTATTAGTGCCACTTATAACAGCATACATTCTTCGAGTGCTTGAATAGCAAATTTCTGATACGGAGCATTTTGACAATAGACATAAAAAGTTTGGCATGACTTTCTACCCATGAACCATGGTCAAAGAAACGACTTTTGTCTCAGCCATTTCAAAACAGCAACTGGCGGTTTCACGAAACTGTACAAAGAAGAATTCGTTTTTATGAATAGAAGGCATCTTTTAAAAGGCAAGTTATAGCCACCACGCAACCTTGCACCAACAAAAACGGCGATATGTTAGATTACATGGTTGTAAGTGGCTTTGTTATAAATCTACATAAGTGTTATACAAACACGTTTCATCATGGTTCTCAGAGTGGTTGTAGTCTTTGCTGGAGTGACTAGATGTGAGGTATCTCATATCACTGATGATATTGTTGGTGTTGATAGTAGTTCTGGTGTTATAACTCGTTGCTAGACTGTGGCAGAGTGCGACATGGATTACATGCTCTTTGGTCAGTGTCCCCCGACGGAGGTTGGGAAAAACTATTATCTAGAGAAAAAGATATGAAGATGAGATGAGAAAGAGAGAGAGAGAGAGAGAGAGAGAGAGAGAGAGAGAGAGAGAGAGGGAG
>JAWQUT010000010.1:4394506-4405461 GCA_033807755.1 Ellobium chinense | reverse complement strand
TATATATGTGTGTGTGTGTGTGTGTGTGTGTGTGTGTGTGTGTGTGTGTGTGTGTGTGTGTGTGTGTGTGTGTGTGTGTGTGTGTGTGTGTGTGTGAGAGAGAGAGAGAGAGAGAGAGAGAGAGAGAGTGAGGAGATGAGAAAAATCTTTTATTTCATTTTATATTACAACATGTTCACAACATGAAAGATTAAAGTTTCCTCATACTTCGCCGCCCCCCTAATGGTACACTGAGGTCATGAGCAAAGTGTTCCTGAGGGATCCTCATAATTTTCTGGGTATGAATCGAACTAAAAAATTATTCAAATTCTTCACAAATGGTACCGATAAATGTTTTCTCTCTCTTTCTTTTTTTCTCTCTCCTTCTCATCTTTGACTACAATGGACCTCCCCCTCCCTTCACCCTCACCTCCGGCACCTCTCTTCGGCACAGGGCCATTCGAACCCTCCATCCGCCATTGCTAATGAACTGTTAGTTGATTTTGGTTACGGATGCCTCTTGATAAGGTGATAATCTGACCCTGGGGAAAATTGCATTTCAAACTCCCAAATTTTGCACCAAGAACTGCAAAATTTGTATGCAAAAAATGGTAAAAATTGCATCAAAATCTGCAAAAATGTTCCAAAACTAGCATCGTTACTTCACTGTATTTACCACCACAGCGTATTGTTTACAACCGATTTGTTGCAAAAATGCAACACATTTTCTTTGTTCCTATTCACGCAGTATTGCGACACTGGCTGAAAAAAAAATGCATGGTCAGAATCAGCAAAATTTGCATCAAATTTGCAGGAAATGCTAAAATTTGCGAAAATTTGCAAAATTGAAACAAGGCCTCAAAAACTCGGAAATTTGTGATAATTTGGACCGAAATTTTATGGGGGGAGGGGGGGTGCAGAAGGATGATAGCCATCATGGTTATGCCGCTGACGATGAAAATTATTGCTGTTACAAGAGTACAGTTTGACACAAGTTGCGCTCACTAAACAGGCCCACGTATTACACAACGACTGCTCATAAAATTCATAGCCTCTAGCGATATTTTAATTGACAGCAATAATTTATACATTAATTATACAATGTAGCTGGCTTTTTGTTGTTGTTTTTTATGTTAGTGATGAAAACGAAGCTGATGATGATCAAGATGGTGATGGTAATGAGGATGGCAAAATGACAATTAATTGAAATGAAGTTCATGCCTGCTAGTCTATATGTGAACAATCGGGAAGTTAGGATCACGGGTGAACACTAGGATCCCACGTGAAAGTTAGAGACCGATTCAGGCGATTACTGTGAAGTTAACGTCCCTGTGGTGTAGTGGTAGCACGTTCAGACTTGCAAGCTGAGAAACCCTGGTTCGGTTCCCGGTAGGGACAAGACATTTTCCTGTGTTAGTTTCTTTTCGGCCAATCTCTTCAAAATTGATAATTCACAGTAATTTGGTAAAATCCCCGGTGACACACTTCCAGTAACATCTGAAAAAATTATCAGACTGAGCTCACATTCCTCCCCTGTAATGTTAATGAGATGAATATTAAGAGAATAACAGAATGGAATATGCCTTGCCACCCGGTTACATTTAGCAGACCCTGAATTGTGATCTTCTCTTAACTCATATTATATCATTACCTGCAGTGTTCAAGACCTCTTCTCAACCTTTGACCTAAACCTGATTTCGAGTCGAGTTCATCTATTTAAGAAGACTTTTTTTTTTTTTGTTTTTCAAACTTTTCACTCTCCCTTTGTGTTTTTGTGTTAACTTAGGTTTCATTTACTCATTTACTCATCTGCTGAAGAAAGTTTTTGCCGAAACGTTTAGATTATGTTTAATTTTTAGCTCCAGTAAATTTGTCATTGAAAGTTGATCCATATCGGGTTGAGGAAATGTATTAAAATTTTCGCTTAGTTTACAATGATGGCAATAACAATGATAATAACTATATTGAGTAAATCATGTGAAACAGCAAATAAAATATGAATGAGGTTGAACGAGAAGAGCGGAGAACAGAATAAAAATTCCACAAAATTAAGATTAAAGTGTACGAAAAAAGAAAAAAAATCAACCCATGCAACCATGCCAACCCTCCTGGTAATGGCAACAGCGTTTGTGGACCAGACAGTGCAAATCATAACTAATTAGGTGCCACAAAGAGAGGCAGATTAATTATTCAGGAGTGAACTTATCTGCCTTGCAATAGATTTGAAACAACCTTGCGGTCAGGAAATCTTAACCAGTACACACAAACCGCAATGGCAATGCTCTTCCTGAGAATGGTAACAAATGCAAACCCTGTAAAAGTTCACTCGCGCGCGCGCGCGTGTGTGTGTGTGTGTGTGTGTGTGTGTGTGTGTGTGTGTGTGTGTGTTTATTGCACCAGAGCTGACATGAAAAAAAAGTCTTCCCTCGTAGCTGTTTTTCTGCTCACACCCGATTTTCGAGCCTCGGGACTTGGCCATTCAGATCCCATAGCTTTTCTCCCTTCCGTACGTACTCGTACTTTTTTTTCTGTAGGATGTTTTTTGTTTTTTCAGAACTCTTCCCTTGTGAGCTAGGGAACCCTTGNGTGTGTGTGTGTGTGTGTGTGTGTGTGTGTGTGTGTGTGTGTGTGTGTGTGTGTGTGTGTGTGTGTGTGTGTGTGTGTGTGTGTGTGTTTATTGCACCACAGCTGACATGAAAAAAAAAGTCTTCCCTCGTAGCTGTTTTTCTGCTCATACCCGATCATCGAGCCTCGGGACTTGGCCATTCAGAACCCATAGCTATACTCCCTTCCGTACGTAATTTTGTTTTCTGTAGGATTTTTTTTTTTTTTTTACAGAACTCTTCTCTCGTGAGCTAGGGAACCCTTGATTTAAAATATGGCTCGAAACATTTTTTCCATCCAAGGGCCAATTAAAGGGGCCTTTTCATTACAGTCGAGAGAGAGAAAGAAAGAAAGAGAGAGAGAGAGTGAGAGAGAGAGAGAGAGAGAGAGAGAAAGAGACAGAGACAGAGAGAGAGTATCCTTTTTCCCCCCTAAAGATTGTTTGTGTTATATTTGTACCAATAATTATAGGGACAGACTGGGATCCTTGTCAAGGATCTGCGGACTCATCAGACGGTCGTAATTATTTGGGACGAAACCTCCCAAGACAATAGCTAATTAGCATAGAACATGAAGATCAGTTTGTCCATCTATTTTCTATTCCTCCATCCCATCTCT
Organism: Ellobium chinense; assembly: GCA_033807755.1. NCBI lineage: Eukaryota > Metazoa > Mollusca > Gastropoda > Ellobiida > Ellobiidae > Ellobium > Ellobium chinense. Next base: position 4,402,260 of record JAWQUT010000010.1, on the reverse strand, counting down.
CTTTCTTTTCATCCACTTCTTCACTCCTCCTTTCTCTTCTTTTTTTCTTACTCGCATCCCATTCCGTCACTGATGTTGTATGACATAATAAAACAAATTTCTTCACGTTATTCACTCGCCTGAAAAGGTCTTGTTTCTCGTTTCCATTTCGTACCTTTTTGTGCCACAATGTGTCTGCAACGTTGATACACTGTCCCTTCTCGCCTTTTCTACTCAGCAGCCACCTTACAAAAAAGAAAAAAGAACTTTCCTACACGTTGGTTCATTACCTTCGGGTTATAGTTGGAAATATTTTCTTCGGATTTGATTGGTCTACTATTTATAGCTAGAGGAATCCCTTCCGATATCAACCAACGAGAACCGCGTGGCACTAGCGGCAAACTGAAAATAAACACTCGATTGGCCTTGCTTGGGTTATAGACAGTGATAGCTTAGCACGAGGCCAAGATTGAGGGGTACTACAGAAGCAAACGGCACGTCGTGTTCAAAACATTGTTTTGGTTTTCATTCAGTGCAACGCCATGGGAACAAAAAAACGCTCTTTATGTGACGACAACATTGGATATGACACGTTGAATGTATCATGAATTCCCAGATGTTGCCAGTGTCTTAGGTCAAGTTCAGGTTATGTTTACTGTGGCAGTGTGTTCGTTTCTCGGTCAGTGTTGTGTTGTTACTCGCATCGACATTCGCCCCCTCGTCGAATCAGGCTTGCGTGAACGGTGAGTTATTGTGGTAGCAGACTAACACATCACAGACCCCGGGAGTGCCCGCGGCTATTCATTATTCAGTTCGATTGGATCCCCCGACACGTGGTTCAGGCGTGGATGGATGTCTCTAGGCCTAGACTAGGTGGCATAATTTGGTAAAATTTCCGGAATTTCGTTGCGCCAAAGCTTGGAAAAGTAGGTTTACGTGTGCTTGAGACCGCAGTAGGTCAGTTCTTTGTGCGATGACTGGCTTTTGGCAGTCAGTTTTGGCCACTTTCAGCTGTTCAAATGGGATGAGATTTTGTGTTTTGCATTCAGTTGCATCACCCACACCCTCGGCCACGCCTCGCAGTCGACGAGCGCCAAATCCGATGTGATAGAAGGAAGTGAAACTAGAAACCAAGTGGTCTGATAAAGATTAGTTCTATCTAGACTAGACTAGTCAACTTTTGATTCTTTGTTATAATTTTACCGAGTTTGTAAATTAATTAAGAAGGCAGCATACACAATGGCAGACGTAGACAAAGCCGATAAAGTCTCTGTGGAGTCACATTCCTCCCAGATTCGCCTAAAGAAGCAGCTGGGTGTTCTCAATGGAGTTGCCATCATTGTAGGAATCATTGTGGGAAGTGGTATCTTCGTGTCACCTAAAGGTGTCTTACTGGAGGCAGGATCTGTAGGGTCATGTTTGATCGTTTGGGCCCTAACAGGAGCAGTCTGCGGAATGGGGGCCATGTGTTACGCAGAACTGGGAACATGCATCCAAACATCAGGGGCAGATTATGGCTACATCATGCAATCTTATGGAGATCTTCCAGCTTTCCTGTTTCTTTGGGTATGTCTAATTGTTCTGATGCCAACGGGCAATGCCATTACTGCTCTGACATTCGCCAATTACATACTGCAGCCAGCGTTTCCTGATTGTGGGCCACCAGCCATAGCAGCCACTTTGTTAGCAGCCCTTTGTTTAAGTGAGTATCACTAATTATCATAATTTTCTAAGCCTAAGCAGTCATTTCAGGAACAGTTATGTTAGTTGCAGTTTGGGTGTCATATAATATGAAAAACTCCATTCTATCCCCATATATTCATATAATAATAGTCCCCATGCAGTCTTTCAGGCAGGTGCTGTCAAACAGTCAAACACACACACATTGTGCACAGACAGTAGTTCTTTCATGAATGTTTGTTCATCATGGTGATACAAGAATTTATGTGGAACTCACTGGGACTGATGATAGAGCTTAATCAGATATGATTTGACATATATTAATATAACATCAAGAACATGTTACTTACCTTCCTGGGCAAGTTACTTATATAATTTTGAACAGCATCTTAATTTGCCATCTATACGTGTATCTGTATGTCATAATCCTCTGGTCCAAACAGTGCGTTAGGTGTATATGTACTATGTACATCCCAGAATTAGTATTCCTATTTTGTAACCGTTGTAATGTTCAGAGATGCAGTATACCCATTGAAGTGCCGTAAAACCATAGCTCAAAGAAACTCATGCACAGACTAATGAGAGGGGTTATTTGGTGACATCATCAGTGCTTGAACTTGAAAATGTCTGTTCATTATTCTTCTGATCATAGGATTTAACTTGAATTTGAATACAATAATTGTAATATATTTCAATATTATATTAATGGATATATGTAAGATGGTGGAAGCTACCTGTTCCTTTTTCACATACAACACACTTAAGAAGTAGCCAATGTATGCCAAAGGCTTCACTGATAAAGAATGAGTGAAAGTACATGTACTTTTATTCATTATGGTCAGTTGAATCTAGCTAACTGGCAGTATGAGACATGGCTAATTAACATTGTGGAAGGCCTTGGTGCAACATGTGCCATGGGTCCTACAGATAGGTCCTTGAGAGAAACAGGGGGCCTCTTGGGGTCTCTAGGGGAATGAGGCTCCTTAGCAGTGGGTATATCTGCCTTATGATTAATCCAGTCTTGATGAGATTGGGAGAGCTTTTATAAAATGTGATAACTTAGTGTCAACAGGAGGTGGAAGTAGCAGGGAGGGATGTAGAAACAAGAATGGTGTATGTGAGACAGTTTCAGCTTGCCAGCTGTTCATAGTATGAACTATGATGATACGGTATCCAAAAATACTACTCTTCTTGAAAGCTAAAATGTATCTCTCCTAGTGGCATTTTGGAAGTAGTGAGGGGAGGGTGGGGTGGGCTCCATGAGCAAAAACAACAGTTGAAATTGACTCCCCAGCAATAATACCTCAGCGTCAAAGGGGAAAAGGGCAAAGGAGAGCAAAGAGATAATTAATGGGATCACGGCTTGGCTTAATGCCTGAACTGTGTGCAATGCTGTATCATAGAATTTATAGTGACTACAACTATAACATTATAAAAGGTCCCTGGCTGTATTTAGACTTAGTGAGGCCTGTGGTCCCAAGCAATAGAAAGTCTGGAGACTGGGGACCCCTTTGTTTAAAAGTTAGCATAGCTGAATATGTATTTCCTCATGGTGATGACAAAGTGGTTAATGTGAAAAGCACACCTTGTACTTGTACTAAGTCAGTGACCTGTAATGTTTATGGTATCCTATTCCTACCCTTGATATTTCATTTGCTGTGAATGTCTGCAACTTGCAAAATGATGAGAATGCTATCAATCAATGCCAGATTTAGTGAGACATTTCCTTTTCAACTCATGTAATACTAAAAATCTAGTTTATAAAGATTTTGAAATCTCATAGGGTCACTGCTTCCTTCCCCTTCTTCCCCCCCCCCCCCCNTTTTGTTGTTGTTTTTTTTTGGCCTGTGGTGAGGCCCTAACATCTGGCTTTTAAAGCTTATAATATATAAAAATAATCAAATCTACCCAATTGCAACTCTTCAGGAACAAGAAAAAAGTTGCGACAAAATGGAGTTGTGCAGTGACTTGTATTATTATATTTATTATAGCAAGTGTAATCTGGAAAGTGTTGCGATTATCCGCATTGCAATTAAGTGGTCTTAACAGGATATAAATCCTGCACCAGCTATACAATTTCAGTTATGTATTTCTCAGTGCTGTGGATTTTATTTTTAGTGGGTTTGTTGTCACAGTACATGACATCCTGCTGCTGTGTGCATGGTTTAAATATTAAAATATTATGCAATATTACCCCTTCTGATGTAATCTTCTGAAATGTGCACGACACCCCATTTCAACCTAAGTAGGCTTACAGTTATGTTGGAGTAGGAGGCAGGCCTAGGTATAGTAAAACCCCAGGTTAAACTGAGCTGGCCATCTTGTTAACACTTGTTTCAGTCCTGTCATTGACTGTTTTCGCTCAACTCCGCTTATTCTCAGATCCTCGAGAGAGTGCAAAAAGTAGTGATTGAAAGGAATTGTAGCTGTCCAACAACTTTTATATTTGTGTAGCAGTTTGTTATTTTTTAAAAAAAGGTGTGATTTAAATGAGAGTCACAAGCGTCTGTTTTGTTCTTGAGTGGAATTGAGTGTACACGATTTATGGCTAATTAGAATGATGCACGCCACAAGACTGGTCTCTGGTGTGGTCATGTTAAATTCCTATGATTTGTACAAAACAACTAATCCCAGGTTGTGTAGGAAGGAGGGATTGCATAAAATAATATCATGGTTATTTCAGAGACGTTCTAACTGTACATTCCTATGTGCTTACTGTTTGGAAATGGAATTTGCTGCTACCCAAATTGGCATTACATCATTTTGTACTCTAAATGCGACCAGGATCAACAGTATCAGGAGAATCAGCATTTTTTGACAGTCACTGTACATTATAAACATTATGAACTTGTCACAGCTGTTTTCCGAGTTAGCATACACAACAAAATCAGACCACATTGTTACAGCTTTTAATTAATGACACAAAATCTGGCTGGAATTTTCCACAGCAAAGAAAAAAGAAACAACAACCCAAACATTTCTTGTAATTATGGACAGTAAGTAAAATGGAATAGGAAGTTTCCTCTTCGTTTAAGTTATGATTGTGCCTAAACAGCTGTTCTGTCTCACAGCTTATCCTTTTTATGCAAGTTTCTCACGTTAAATTAAATTGGTACATCAGAGACATGACACCATTCCACAACTGTCGCTAAATATTTGCCTTACCTTGTCTCTAAATTTTGAGATGGGAATATTTGCCCGCCTTGCAAGCTGTTCTGAAACAGCTGACTTGTCTTAACTCGGAACTTATCACTGGCATTCAGGAACCTGTGTTCTTCTGCTTCCGGTCATTGAACTCTTTCATTATGTCAGAGATAGGGTCCACCGCACTATTGGCTTAGATGTACAACACGAGGTTTCAAGATTGGATATGGCAAACACACTGGTCTTGGCAGAACAGTCAGCAAATGAGCAGAACTGAACCTAAAAACTTGCAGCAAAATGGGGGTGAAACCATGTGAGGCAGGAGGTCCATCAGATCCCATCACATACAGTGGAACCATGATATTTATAATGTATGAATTTGACATGCAACGATTCATTATTTCATTTTATTATTCAGGGTGGACTTCAATATATAAGGTATATTTCGTAAATAAGTATACCTTTTCCATGCACTTTGGCATATTTTATAAGTTGATATCGAGATTCTACCGTACCATTGAATTCATAATATGTATCAGTGTAGTTCGTGTTGATATCAATAACATCACATGCCTCTCGTATATAATAGGATCGTAAAGAAATAAAGTCTCTTCATGTCCAGAGAGTACTGACAGTGGCGGAGTTAGGCATGGACCCAGTAAGCACATGCCCAAGCGCCCCCCCCCCCCCCCNCCCCCCCCCTCCGTCGGTAAGGGGGCTGCACCAAAACTTGTAGACAAAAAAAATGGAAGTTGAGAAAGAGAAGGGGGAGAGTGGGAAGGAGAGGACGAATGGTCATTCATGGTTAAGCCTTCAGCTCTGAGGGGGCCCCGCACTTTTTCATGCCCAGGGCCCCGCTGACACTAACTCCGCCCCTGGTTACATAAGATTCCATTTTCTCCACCCTAATGTTTGTAAAAGGATACGTTGAGGTTTACGAGTTGTTAGTTTAAGTGTCTTCAGATCAGATACGCTATCTTTCATTGTGCGTGACTTCCTAAGTGAAGTACGATGTATGCTGTTAGATACCAGATAACACCAACCTGTCATTATGTTTGATTTTACTCTCTCTCAGTGGTCAGTGATGCCCAGCGCGGTTAGTTTTGATCCTGTGCTGAACGGTAGTAAACAGTCTGTTTGGCTTAGTCTAGATCTAGGCTCGAGATGTCGGCTGGCTATCTTTTCTTGTGCGCAGCTTCCATAGTGAAGTACGGTACATGGTATGTGATGAGAAATTACACTGACGGGTCGGTGATCTTTGCTCTGATTTTGTTTCTATAATCCATCCACAGTAACACTGAGCAACAAACACCGGCACCGCATAGACAAATATTTGGATCGGGCGTGTGTAAATTTACCTTGTGAGGTCCGCCAGCCCCCTTGTTTGCATCAGCAAGTCAACAGGCTCCACAAAGGGTATTTTTTTTTCCTTGGAGAGGGAAAAAGGGGAAGTCCTAATAAAGTTATTGGGAAAGGTTGTCCAGAGATATCGTTATTGAGCAAATGGATTTTTTTTGGGGGGGAGGGGAGGGAGGGGTGGCGACGGCTTAAGAATAGATAGGAGAGGCAAAACTTCGTAATTTTTGATTATATACAATCGATTCAATATATCGTCCGTGTTGACGTATAAGGTCGTATGCGACAAAAGTGAAGTTCGGAGAAAAATGAGAAAAACTGAAATTTCAGAGGGTCACCGTTTTCTGAATGTTCTAGTTACGAAACAACTGATGTAAGAACACTGAAACTTTNAGATTAAGCGGAGTTGACCGTACACTGTATTGACAGTGCATGGTAGAATTTCACCGAGAAGTGAAAGTGCCTCTTGTCATTGGGCAAGGGTAGGTCGAAGATCATTTCATTCCCAGGAAACCTGTAGAAGTTTCTGAAATAAAGAGCAGACTGTCTCAGGGCAAATACAAATGATACTGACAGTAGTTCCTTATAACTTAATATACTGCATTATATCCGTCAACTCGTTGCATGTCAGAAGAGAGGCCAATGTTAAACTGCATCGTGGCTATTCGCGTCTCTGCGTGTTATAGATACTAAATACTAGTAGCAAGTAAATGATTCAACATAACAGCAGGTTTAGAACCCTCCTCATTACTATGCTGAAAGCATTGAAAGCGAACACTCCCTATATATTATATTAATTTGGCGATTGACAGTTGCTGTATTTTTTAGAGATAAAAGAAAAAACAACTTTGATTGTCATTGAAGTACATGGTCTTTGCCGACACGCTTTTCCTACTTTCGTCATCAACTCCCACATTCACGAATAGTAGAACTGCAAGACGTCAAACCTCATGATTTTGAATGCCCAGCGATCTCCAGTCGCAGAGTTCCAGCCGCTTATTCCATATTTTCTATTGAATTTACCTGACGTTCTCGAAAACCTCACCGTCTCAAAGTTTCAAGCCGATCCCTTTGAATTCCAGATAATGAGGTTCTTCTGCATATGAATCGTGCTAATGCTTTTGCTTCCAGATTCTATCTAGAAAAGACAGCTTACATTCGCCTGAACTCGCCCTTCCCTCTTTTCACTTTTATATTATTATGATGCCAGCAACGACCTCTCTACCTGCTGTATATATATACATGGTGTATAAAATCAGTATGTCCTCCCCCTCCCCCCTTCCCCCAACACTCCTCGAAATCTTTCTTTATTTTTCTCAGATCTAGCCCACTCCATTTTGTGCCACTGGGCGTCCAGGTTCTTTCCTAGCCCATTTTGTTACGACTATGCTTTAGAAATGGTGTTAGTTCTTAATATCCTCTAGTGCCCAGCGTATCAGATCTGATACATTTCGTGGAACAAAGGAAAAGCAAACCAAGATCATCACCCCACCATAATAGTGTGAAGTCACATGAGCGGGCATTAGCCTGGATATGAGACTTATAAACCGCATTATTATTATTATTATTATTATTATTATTATTATTATTATTAT
>JAWQUT010000010.1:4380816-4392712 GCA_033807755.1 Ellobium chinense | reverse complement strand
GGGGGGGGGGGGGAGAGGAAGGACTTTATGCAGTGATACAACATTCTTAAGATCGCTATTCCTTCCCGCCCTCCATAGTAATTTGTAGGAAGCTGATGTTATGTAATGTAGTCTACTTCTCATGTTTTTTTTCCCTCCTCTGCTGTCTCAAGATAATTTGTTGTGACTAGCTACTCACAAGCACGGGTTAGTTCTAACACATGCTTTCGGCGATGTGTAGAAATGGATTGGATGCTGTGAATAACTACAGACATATCTAATATAATTTCTGGTGTAAAGAATCATCTTGTTTGTGTTGTGGACCCCAGTAAAACATTATTTCAGTGGATTTTGGTAACCCTTATTGGAGCAAGCTGTCCCAGTTAATTATAGAAATCTTCAACAGTTGAGCGTGTGAGTTAAGTGTGTGACAGCGAGCGACACATGTAAGTCAGCAGCTTAATACTGTTGTGTCTCTGAGATCTAGTCCATTCTCTCCATTTGTCTCTTGTTCCTTTCAGGTTATGTGTCTTTTGTGCTTCATAAGTCGGCATTCTTCATTCTTTCTTTCTTGTCAGCGATACGTTAATCATCTAGGACTTTCTTTCTCTCTTTCTTTCTTTCTTTCTTTCTTTCTTACCTATCCTCTCGATCCCCACCAATCGTTCCTCTCAATATCCATCTGTTTATCTTCTTTCCTCCCTCCTCCCACTGCACCATCCCGGTACCTTTTCTGCACTGTATTATAAATTGGTTAAGACCCTGAATAAAGAATCAAATAAATCTTGTATTGTCATAACTTGCTGCAGAAAAAAGCCCACCGTTCAGTAACATTCCACTTTGCTCTTAATTTTACCACACATTTTCTGCCTTTTGTACACTGTAGTTTTATTCAGTTGTGATTTTTATACAGCATTACAGTCAAGCAGTCTGGTTATACCCTTTCTCCCTGTGAGCTGAAAGCTTTGAAAGCCCCTTGTCATAACTGTTGAAATGGAACCTTAATACAAATCCACAGAGAAACATNATTTGTCTCTTGTTCCTTTCAGGTTATGTGTCTTTTGTGCTTCATAAGTCGGCATTCTTCATTCTTTCTTTCTTGTCAGCGATACGTTAATCATCTAGGACTTTCTTTCTTTCTTTCTTTCTTTCTTTCTTCTTTCTTTCTTTCTTTCTTTCTTTCTTTCTTTCTTTCTTTCTTTCTTTTTCTTTCTTTCTTTCTTTCTTTCTTACCTATCCTCTCGACCCCCACCAATCGTTCCTCTCAATATCCATCTGTTTATCTTCTTTCCTCTCTCCTCCCACTGCACCATCCCGGTACTTTTTCTGCACTGTATTATAAATTGGTTAAGACCCTGAATAAAGGATCAAATAAATCTTGTATTGTCATAACTTGCTGCAGAAAAAAGCCCACCGTTCAGTAACGTTCCACTTTGCGCTTAATTTTACCACACATTTTCTGCCTTTTGTACACTGTACTTTTATTCAGTTGTGATTTTTATACAGCATTACGGTCAAGCAGTCTGGTTATACCCTTTCTCGCCTGTGAGCTGAAAGCTTTGAAAGCCCCTTGTCATAACTGCTGAAATGGAACCTTAACACAAATCCACAGAGAGACATAATTCAAGTTTGTCTAGTTTACTTCAACCAGGTACTTTGCATAACTATGTACAAATGGATTCAGTAAAGGAAAGTTACCATCGCGCCGACTTATCATTGTTCCTAAAATTGAGTTTTGAATGAATATGAGAAAGCAACTTTTAAGTCAAAGACTAAGAATAAGCCTGTCATCTTTTCAAGAGAAAAGAATGGTCTAACAGTGAGAAGGAGAGATGGGTAAATAGCCAGGAAGCTTTGAATGGATTAAGTGATCGTTTTCAAGTTGTATGTGTTTTTTTTTTTTTTGTTGTTGTCCTTACGCTCTCTTCGGAGGTACGCGGTTTGTGATTACACGGCGTGTAACCTTGACACATCTGGCATGTATATGAGTGACTGTGCATACTGATCGATATTCAGTAGTGTTCAGTCGATGTTGTTTTTGCGGTGTTTTAGTTTACTTGGAGGCATGCTGGGAATGACCTGATGAAGCAATGGCGGATATTTTAGATATAATTTCTGTGATTCTGAATAATTTCAAGATTCAAACGATGCTTTTTTTATAAAGTCTTTACACATAATTACTGGGCCTGGTCCACTTAAACACCCTGCATAGTTAACTGAGCATTTTGACCATTGCCTGAATTAATATTCGTCATTTTCCCAAATCCCTACACCCACAAGATTCACACATCCGACAAAGCATGCCATATAAGCAAATCCCGAAATTTCAATAGTACATAACCACCCAACCAGCGGAAGCTTATGTGTTGGGAACTGGCCCCTTTTCCGGTGTGGCGTTAACGTCCGGTGTGACGAAGGTCCTGGTACGGTTAGTTTATGCCGAACTAACCTGTAAAGCTTTGGGTCTGACCAGGTTCCTCCCATAATACGCCACCATAGAGGAATTGAGGGTTGGGGGTGGAGTTTGGCAGTGACAGTCCGGGTCAATATACGGGTTAGAAGCTGTCGCTACGAGTCAAGAGGCACAAATGGAAGCATTTGCTTGGCTCAACCATGTGACTAGGAAAAGTGCCTCCGCAACTTCACGTGACTAGGTGATCCGATATGCAAATATCCTGAAATGATCCTAGGGCGATGAACGCTGGGGTCCCAGTCCCACTTCTTTTGTTTTGATTTGTTTGTTTTGTTTTTAAACCTTATTCACAATTTCGTCTCTCGTAATGTGTAGCTGTGAATCTCTGATGTAGTGTGTGTATGCTTACAAGTGTCTTTTTATGTAGATTACTGATGGATATTCACTCTTGTTCAGTTGTTGTTTCACTTTTTACATGATTTCCCTAACAATGTGAGACACTAAATCTCTTAATGTGCAACGATTGGAGTCTTTGTGTGTTTAGAAGATGCCATAAGCGCTTCCGGATGTTCTAGTTAGTGCCTGCAGAAACTGTTATTAGCTTCATTCGGTCACTTCATAGATTTTATGACGAATCTTTCCCGACCGATATTCATAGTGAAGTGCTCCGCTGAGAGGTGTGAAGGTCGGGAAGAGGAATACATTGAGAATGCGCTTGACATTAAACAAGTTAGTAGCGTTTGATGGTAACTTTCTGTATCTCTTGCGAACGTCAGGTATAGGCCAGCAATATTTTCGAATATAATAAGTGATATTTTAAAAAACATTCTAGAGACCCTTTACCATTGTGCTTAGCACCCACTTTGTAACGACTTGTTAAATTTTAGTTTTAAAAATCCCAATTTAATGAGATACTAAGTTTTTAGAACACAAGGACAAAGCTTTATTCGTTGTACTAGAGCGATATTGGAAAAAAAAACAACAACTTCCTTTTGAGTTTTTTACGAAATTAAACACCTTCTTCCAATTTTCATTATTGATTTCCAGTCAAAAATTGATGAAACGTTTGTAAATGGAAATAGATAAGAACGTCTCCGTATACTGGATATAATTTGCTATCGCAAATCAAGTTTGATTCAACATACAGACTAGACACTAGAAAACACAGCGACCAGACCTTGCAACTGATTTAACATATCAGCCTCCTAAGGAAGAGCAGGCATGAACCGAGTATCAAACGAATCAACAGACACAAGGATGCTGACACATCTGATACTCTGCATTTCCTCACTGCCAATCTGTTGATGGCTTTGAAAATAGTAAATATTATTCTGTAAGCACAACGGGGTTGGCGTACAGCTGCAGCATTCGGAAGTTACAGGGCATGCATGAGGATTATGATATATCTGGATTTACTCTAGCTCTCTGGATCCTCTGTGCTGAGATTAGTGAAATTCATCAGAGTTATTGTTGGCGCCCGGAGTAAAGGCAAACCATTGGGGAAGCTTTTTGCATTATTACGTATCTAGATCCTTTGTGGTCTCAGTTTGATTTTGAGGAGAATTCTGAAGGGGAGAAGGGTTGAAAGAGGTTGAAAATTACGTACAAGAAAGGATTTCCGAATGAGATTCTCACCTCTAACCAAAAGTCATCCTTACAAATACAATTCTTAACCTTATCCCTGAACGTAATCTTTCTCCTGACTGTAACCCTAGTGCCCATCGAGAGGGGAGTGTCAGTCGAGGCGAGTCCCTAACCTTGAGGTCGGTCGAGACAGGAAGATCATTACATCATGTATGAGTCTCATTCGAAATTCGTCTCATAATTCATATAGAGTAGTGTCTCAAGGTTTATCTCACGAACTTGCACTTCTCACGAACTCGCACTTCTCACGAACCTGACTTTTCTAACGAATCCCCTGTTCGTGAGGTTCTGATACACCAAAGTTATATAGGCCTATTCATTTCAGTACGTAGACTAACTGTGCCTCCGTTCTGTCACTGTGCTTGTAAGCCCCCCATATTAAATATCGTGCATGGACCACCCTCTGCGTAGAATTTTGGATCTTCAGTTTCAGTATGTTTATTCAGGCCGAATCTAACAAAATAACAATATACAACAATTCATAAGGAATTTAAAAATGAAACAGGAAAAAAGAAATGGAATATATGTGCATAAATGACACATTTACTACTGGCATCTCTCTCTCTCTCTCTCTCTCTCTCTCTCTCTCTCTCTCACACACACACACACAGACAGAAAGAGAGGCACACATTCTCTCTCTCTCTCTCTCTCTCTCTCTCTTGCTTTCTCACATTCTCTTTATATCAGCATCGTAAGTGAAGAGTGAAAGTGCTGCAAACAGGTTTGGGGCGTGGGGGAAGGGGGGAGAGAGAGAGAGAGAGAGAGAGAGAGAACGAGAACGAAAAGGGAGGGGCATTGCATCTTTCTTCAGCCCATGGCCCCGCACCCTAAATCCGCCCCTGATCCTCTCAGCAGGTGAAGTGAAAGCCAAGTTATCCAATAGATCAATGGGATAATGACCGGACTAACTCTGTCAACTCATCTGAAGAGAATGTGCGTGTGCCTGGGTCGTTAGTAGGGGATTAGGTTTGTCCGAAACAATTTTCGGCCTGTATTCATAGATTCCCTGGTATGGCCGGTAGCATTGGTTGTTGTTAGTGGTGTAATGAAGGAGAGCAGGTGGCCGCCACACAGGATGTGGGCAGCGATTGTTGTCATAGTTTGCTTCTTCTCGCCTTTTCCTCTGGTTTTCAGGGCTTTTTCTGCTACAAGTGTACAGTATGGCGATATCTAGATCTAGATGAAATTGGCTATTCTTTGATTCTTTTGTTCAGTCGGTAACTCACTCACTCACTCACTCACTCACTCACTCACTCACTCACTCACTCACTCACTCATTTACTCACTCACTCATTTACTCATCCACCCACCCACTGATTCCACTCCACTCCACACATCTTGTAAGGAGAAACAGATATAAATGTTCCTAATACATGCTCTATGGGGAAACGTTCGTTCTGATACATGAAATCGGTCATAAAGGATACACACACTTATCTCAGTCACATGCAGTGTTAAATGCACTTGAGGGAACATGCATTTGTTTCTTTTGTCGTTAGTCGTTTACCTCAGCTGAGACTGATATGCATACTTCATACACATGCATGTGTTCATACGGGTCTTGAAGTCCCCAGAGCAACTCAGTTTAGCAAATAAGACCCCCCCCCCCCCNTGCATGAAAAAAAAAAGGGAGGTTGGGGGGGGGGCAAAACTTTAGAAAGATATTGTTCATTAAATGTCAAATGTCGATCATCGGGTTCTTGAGCAGTTATCAAGAACTTTTGGCATTCCACTGACACCTGGTTCCATCAGCTAGCATCAAGTAGACTTTGAGACCTTGCTATGCTAATGTGACAGTAAAAACAAGTAAAACCAGCTGCTCTTTTGAGTCCGTATATTAAATAAGGTTAAAGAAAAATTCGCTGAGTCCGCAGATAGTGCTTAAACAACCTAAATGTTTGTGCTGTGAAGTTTCTCAATGAACGATCAGTACATATTTGTGGTTTTCTTTGAGCATCGTTGTGCTTTGTCATTGTGAATTTTGGCACTGCTGACATCTGCCGTGCGTGTAACTGCTCAATGGACTTCAGATAGGCAGTTATAAATTCTTATCACAACGCCTCGGCTTAACGATAAAATAAATGTTAAGCCTGAATGCAACGAAGTTTTCGTACTGTGCACTATACAAACACGTAGATTGTTCGTCCTTGACACAGCTAAAGAGGGGAGACCTGCAGATCCTGATAGGAGTTTTTTTAAAATTTTTTTTTTTTGCCCTCCTTTGTTTACAGATACGATTCGAAAGCTAGATTTAAGGTTGTATTGTGGGGAATGTTTGTCTTCCTATTTGTTGACATTCAAGGATACATTCATTGACGATGAGACTGTGTGAGGCACCCCGACCCGCCAGCTGCAAAGACTGCGCAGCTTAATTCTGACCTCTTTCCATTGTTGCCAAGCCATTTTTTTTTCAAGTCAGATTTTTTGACTGAGTTAAACCAAACTTGAAAAACAGAACCAGAGAAAAAAAAACTAGCAAACTGTTTGATAGCAAAAAGTGATATAAAGATAAAACAATGTCTTATGTCAACCTCGAAATGAGCATTCAGAAATATTTTCGTTCAGGTTTTCAGTAAAAACGACATGCCGCTTTCACTTAAAATGATGAGAAAATGTACACAAATTAGATAAAAATTCAACCCTGAGAAAATAGCCATAAAGTTGCCATGGTGCATGTACTAAGGCGTGGAAAAAGTGTAGAGGAACTTGAAAAGTTGTCTAACTTGGCTTCGTAGAAGCCAATGTGGCAACACTGATTGTGAATGCAGATGTGTGCGCGGGATAAACATTTGGGAGGTGTGTCCCGCTCAGCTGATCTGGAGTTATCTGGGTTAGCGAGGTCGTTGATCTAAGCCTACGTAATCTTCCAGCGAGAAAGTTTACGGTACCTTATCTTATGTATCTTGGTTCACGAAAAACAGTGGAGGTGTCTTGTACATGTAGATCTACATAATCTAAGTAGATTTAAGTGGCTTCCTTGGTGTAGGCATGATCAATACATGTCATACAGTAAAACCTGTATTATTAATATGTTCCTATACAGGTATATGAAAGAGATACATGTATCTGTTATTGAGATGTACTTATTATCAAAGTCTAGATATCAGACTTATAAAATTGTGTGTGTGACTGAAATGCATACTTTATAAAGAGGTAAATTTTTTATTGAGACACAGTACATCAAGCGACCAAGAGAATCAACAAATTATTTAAAGAATAGCCATTAATTCTATCTAGATCTAGACATCGCCATTACAAATAATGTACTGGCGAAAGACATTCTGAACCAGAAGAAAAGGCGCGAGGAATCAGACCATCACAACTTTCGCTGCCTACATCCTGCGTGACGGTCACCTGCTTACCTTCATTATTTCAAAATTCTACTCTGTTCATCGGATAAATTATTTTTTTGGGGTTAATTTTGATCCGGCGAATGCGACGGTGATATAGTTGCAGAATTGATATGATTTCCCGCAGATTCTCCCCTCAGCCATGGCAGGCATGATTTATCATGTCATAAATATGGGCAGTGAAACTCATTTGAAAATAAATTTTGAAGACATCGAGAGAACTGTGATGGAAAATAGAAAATCACTGTTGCGAAATGTTGGAAAATTCAAGATGCGTCATTTTGGTTAACAAACCGGTATAAACATGTTCGATGTTTTTCGGATTTGTTGTCATCCTTCGTTTGATAATTTCTTTTACGGGGATGTCCGTCTTGCATCTGGCACGAATTGAACGTCTATTACCATGGACCCGCACCAATCGCGCTGCAGATCTGCAGCATTTTTGCGCATTCATACGGCAAGATCTATTAGTCTTGTCTGTCATTAGTTTATATTCCAGCGTAATCATTCCATGGAAATAATTCCTTGCTTCTGAGTCTTTGGGAACATCGTGAACAACAACAACAACAACAACAACAACAACAACAACAACAACAAGTCAGCCTGTCTGTATGAATCCTGATTTTTTTCAACAAGTTAGTCATGTTGAAAGAAAAAAAAACCTGATGGAAATAAAGAACACGTATACTCAGAACTAATTAGTTACTTTGAAAAGTGATAGGACGATAGCTGTAAAGTACATACATGTGATATATCTTATATTAAATTTTATCCAGAGCTTTTGTACTTGCCGGGTGTTGTTCTTAATATTATTGATGTACTGTGGACTATACTGCATACAGCTCATCACTTTCTTTAGCGATTTTCACATCTCTAAAGTAGAAAGGAATAATAAGGCTGTATGTTTTTGTACGAGGCCATGTCTCTCGAATTTTTTTTTTTTTTGTAGTTTACAGACATAGAGGTTGATCAGGACAGAACACATTTTTTTTTTTGATTGCCAACATTTCTACAGTGAGCTGTCTACTTATATGTGTATAACGTGATTTTTAATGATAAGAATAGGAATGTGAATGTGTAAATAAAACTATATTTAAGTACATGTACCACTACTTTCATGTAAGTTAGATACAGACTAACTCATTTGCCCAGAAAGTCTGTCATTTCAGAAGTAAACATTCCCTATATGATATTATCTTCAGGTATGAAGATGCTAATGTTTTTTTCACTGTTCGCTATATAAGGTTTTAGACCTCTCATTAACTTATCCAAGGGTCCCATGCCAAAATACTTTCCAAACATGTTGTTTAGCTCTTCCAGATTTTGACACAAAGAAAAATGCCCCTCAACCAATTAGATTTTGAGAACTTCGGCAGTGAAGCAGGCTACCTAATATTTTAGGCCTTTTCACTCAGTAAGCAGGGTACTACTTAGCAACAACCACAAATTTTATACTTGAGTGGCTAAACCTCACCTATTCTGAGTCTACAAATGTATTTGCACCTATCTAAGCCTTTGAAATTAAATTCCAACCCCTTCAAGATTAGAGGCCAGTGATTATATGATCGTAATTTCAGTTAAGCTCAAATCAAGACTACATAAATTTGGAGACAAAATCCACGTCCAGAACTTGTAGTTTGAGGTTGGGGAAAAGGGTAGGTTGGAAAGATTAACAGGGGCGGAAAAAGCGGCTAGATTTGACTGTTAAGCCATGCAGAAAAAAAAAAAAAGATGAATTCGAAAGGACAGTTTGCAATCTGGTTTATTTTGTATTCAGTGGTCCAATATAACGTTTGCAAGAAGAATACTCTTCGCACATTAAGAGCTTTGCAGCTAAAAATCAGTCCGACGTTTTTGTTGTTGTTGTTGTTGTTGTTGTTGTTGTTGTTGTTGTTGTTGGCAGATCATCATAGGAAAACTTCGTTCAGGGTTTGCAACACCAGCTATGCACAAAATAAATTCACTTGAAATAGTTAAAGACATTTTCAGTCAACCAGCAGTGGCAGACACATTTGCTTTTTAGAGATTCGAGTGGAGATCTGTGTGTATACGCTTCATTTCACCAAAACATGTTTGTATTGTTTGTCTGTTTGTTTGCACTGTGGGATTGATGATTTATCTTGGCAAGTAAAGAAGATCTTTGTGCGCAGTTTGCATGCCATTGTTGTATAAACAGTATCCGAGCCTATGGCGATAAAAATGACTCTGGCATCCATCTTGAATGGTTCGATTACAGCGCAAGCCGCCCTCGCTTTTAGAGCGCCATTTTTTTGTAAGGCGATTCAAGATAAATGTGTCTGTGTATATGAGGGAAAAAGAGAGAGAGAGAGGATGAGAGAGAGAGAGTACGCTCAGATTTCACAGCAAGCACTGTTGCCACAAGAAATCTATTGCCGTATTATGCTGTGTATGAGGGCTAATTGTGTCTGTTTTCTTATCTTTCTTGCCCAGTAAAAATGGTGCTGTAGTGAGCATACGAAAAGTCACATGATGAGGATTCGACTGTTGGAGTTCACCATAAACACTATGCGAAATCTGGGACAATAAACTCCTGTTTTCTCACACGTCAGTCGGCGACAAAAGCACTGCCGTATCATGCCCCACTTTACCTCCATGACAAGGGCCATTTGTGTTTATCTCTCTCATTCTTTCTTGCCCCACAAACAAAATGACGTTCTAGTGAGCATACGAAATGAGATTGAAAGTGTTGACATTACCTCTGTGACCTATCCTTTTTGGCCGGGGAGGTTGGGGGGGGGGNGGGGGGGGGGGGCAACGAGGGTTAATAAAATGCTAATTATAACTCCTTGATGATAGGAGTAAGTAATCCGACATTTGTGTACCCAAGTCCAAGTTGGCCCACGGAGACTGGTGTGCTGGATAACAGAATTCTTGTGAGATATCTCAGACTACATGGGGTTTTTGTATATAGGGCAATGAACTATCTTGCGGCACATGCAGTAATCTACACATGCTATATCTCGGTAACCGGGACACAGAACTCCATTCAGTAATGGACACAGCATATTATACTGTCTTCATAAGTTACTCTACAGCTCGATTGATTTCTGTGCAACACTCCGGTAACTGATTTACATTTAAATTATAATACTCCCGGGTGTTGTATACTGGAATGTCAATAAAAGTTGGAGCAGTGTATAACGATTGGCCGATTTACAGTGTTTGAGGCTGGAAGGAAGAAAAGAAAAAGGACGGAAGATGTTGCGATAAAAAATTGCGCTCTTTCAGTTACATTTTTAAGAAACAATACAGCGAGTCATCTCCACTTTATCTGCATTTTGTTTCATTGCAAAATTTTTCCTTGTAACTGAATACCGTTAGCGTGCTTGAAGCAGGAATTGAGCATTCAGAGATACGGTGGGATCTCAGAGGCTTGAATTATAGGGGACTAGCATGAACATCCATTCTTTGTATGCGACGTTATATCACTAACATGTGATTGGGAGCCTTGCACTATCACTATGCAATAGCAATACGTGGAATCAGTTTGCACTCCCGCTGGGTGGCGTATTTATTACGGACTTACCCTTTCATACGCTGCTTTCAATGTGGCGTCTTCAGTGAAGGGACGACGGATTTTGCGCTCCGAAAGTTTATATACAATTTTGAAAAGGACGAAATGAGAGGAAAATGGCACAAACTTATTCATACGTTATTAATGGAATCTTGCACGTTCGGCGAGCACGTTTATTTTTAACCGTGGAGACCTCCTTCCTGATTCGGCAAAGGTAATGATAACCTGTGTGGAATTTTACGGACGACAGCAGGTTCGGTGTTAATCGCCATGGAAAAGAGGGTGCCACACCCTCGGATATAGATAATCAGTTCTTTGTATTTAGAGTTTGAGAGATGTTTGAGTTAAAGGGCATAACAATTTTAATTGGGACAGTTCCAGTCTAATTCACGTAACTTCCGCTAATTTTTTAAAAAACTTTGACTATGTAGCAGTCAGTTCCCGTTTATATTTCGCTAGCCTCAGAACATTTTAGCCAAACTCATTTTTTTTTTTTTGTGTTTACGAGAAAAATGAAAAAAAAACCCCAATAAATTTGATAGTACTCGTTTTATTTCTTTTACTTTTTTTTTTTTTTAAGAACAAAGCTTGTATCTGCAATGGGTCTCTATTCCTTACAGCCAGTTTTGTTTCGTGTCTATGAAAACGTGCGATGATAAATGGGTTCTAGGCACGAAATCTCAACAGTGCCAAATAGTGAGTTAGGCGAAACTGTTTTGAGACTAACAGTTCACAGAAAGAACTAACCCTTGTTAAAAACAAAGCAAAAGTAATTGCGGTAATGTCACAGCTTTTCAGAAATTAGCTTAACTGACGTGGAGTTGCCCAGTACCGAAAATAGGAGACTTGGGAGTCGAGACCAATCAATGAGAGCTTCAGAACGACTGTGCGGGTTTTTTTCGAGTACGAAGGTTCCATGTTGTGAAGGTTTATGAGAGGATTCATACTGCACGTTGATCTCTGTTCTTCGCGCAC